>OY728144.1:80148448-80713448 GCA_963277665.1 Viscum album | reverse complement strand
AAAACTCCAGGATTTATAAGAAGAAAACCTAGTCTTTCCATGATAGTCTTATCCTTCATTGTCTGTTACACATTGGGAAAAAGGTCCTCCTTTACAATGAAAGGATGAAGTTTCATCTAGGTAAGCTTCGTTCCTACTGGTTTAGACCATACATTGTTACTAAATTCTCTCTATTTGGTTTTTTCCAGGTTCAAAATGAAGAAACCCAGCAAACCTTGACTGTGAATGGGCACCAGTTGAAACACTTCCATGAATATATTCCGGAGTCCCCGATGGAGGAACTCCATGTTCAATAAGTAGTCTATGAATGACACTTACCAGGTTTTATCCTTCCTTCCCACATTTTATTAAATTATAGTGAGGACACCGCACATTCTAGGTGTGGGGGTGGATACATTCTTGGGTTCATTAAGATTTCTATTGTTTTTCTTCTTTCATTCCTAGGTTCATTAGTATTTCTATTGTCATTCTTCTTTCTTATCTTTTTGGCCTTGTTTATGGTATTTTCATTTTTTCCCCATCAAAAATTTCAACATGAATTTGGTGACCATAAAGGAGGAAAATTAAAAATACCATAAAGAAGGTGAAAATGATTTTTTTTACATTAAGGAGTGATTTTTAGTGAATTTTTTTCTATTAATGATATAAATAGTTGTATCTATATGAAACCTTTGAGATGATTGATGCCCCTTTTGTGAATAGTTTTTGGGAAAACTGTGTGACTAATATCTCTGTATATTTTTGCACCAAACCACAAAGTATGAATATTTCTTACTTAATATAAGGTAAATATATGTTTGGTTAATATTTTTCAGCTTTAAATGATATTTCCATATGTTCGTTCCTTATCTGATATGTTTCATTACTGTAGCAGATTGACCTATGCATGTGTACCTAATGTCTAACTTTTGTACACCCTCAAAAAAATTGGTTGTGTCTTGGTTAGTTCAAAAACCACTCCTCTTTAACCTTTGATATTTTTATAACTATTGCAATTAGTGATGTGAGGAGATCAAACAACGGTTGAGAGATGAGTGTGAGATTTGTTCCAAATGCAACTTATAAAAAACAAAAATAATAAATGAAGAGAGTGATGAAATGTAAAACATATGGGGATATCTAGGTCGAGAGCTTATGGTTTGACTATTGGGAATGCATAAGTGAGGAGGTCTTGAAATATGATTGCAAAGGATGTATGGAAGGATCGAAAAAAATTCATTTAAAGATTAAAAATGTTAAAATAGCCTATATTTATTGGATAGAAAGTGGAAAGATAGCATGGAATGGTTTTTACACACACACATGGATAGTTATTATCATGGTTGACATCTAAATTCCTTTCTTAATTTGGTATCATGAATCTTTTTTAATTTCACAATGATATGATTTATAAGACATCTTTTTCTATTTTAACTAGGAAGAACTCCTTGGTGTGGTTCGTGCATTGATCACATTAATTCAATTAAAATTTCCTCAAATGTTAAATCTTAATTATGTTGGGAATATATACATGTATCATTGTTATTTTCATATGTGACTTTTCCCAGGATTGCAAATGTTTAGGTATGGGGGTGTGATTGCATAGCGATTCCCTATCCAATTCCACCCTTACACCGTTGTTTTAAACTAATTTTGTAATGAATATTTTATAATATAATATTAATTTTTAGTTCATGTTTTATTAAACGAATTAATTTTTATCACTGTTAAAATGGTAAATTATACTTCTTTTGATATTTTCAATGAAGGTGGAGGTGATTTGGAGGCCCAGAGATCATCTAGAAGAAAAATGGGCCAAACTACATGGCATCCCATGGACATCTGTCCACTGTTGTAAAAATTAAGATAAATACGTACATCCAAATGGGATGAAATTTTGTGATCAAATAGAAAATTTAATAATAAATAATTCATATCAAAGAGCCCAATCGTGATTCGGCTTCTATTGGGGCCATCAGAACTGATCTTTCCAAGCCACTGAATATGCACAAAGTCAAAAGTGGCATTCTTTAATATGTCAATATCTTGAGCTGTGATTTCCAAAATGATTCCAAAAATTCAATGGGATAGTCAAGACGTGGGGTTACAACTTTCATGTTTTTTTAAAAAGGTGATTCGACTATTTAGTAGCTAACAATTATTCTTTAAGTTGTTTATCAAAATCTAGGTGCCCAAAACCACTTCCCATTTTGGCTATAAAAAGGAACCTTGGGAACCCCATTTATATGTTCGACCAAGAAGTGAATCTCTAACATTTTGGACTCCTAGAATATTTTCCTCCCCATCCCAAAAGTTTTGGAGGCCCTATCCTCATAGGGGGATCAAGAATGAAGAAGGAGTTCCACCCGATTTTCCTCATCCCCCTGATGTCGAGCAAAATGGTGGGTGTCCATTGTGAGGGAGCTCGACACATGTAAATAAAGTTCCGGAACATTTAATACTACTGGTTTGATGTATTTTGGGTTTGAAAACATATCTTTTAGAATAATATTACTTTGATTTATCTTTGTTTGATTTAACCAAATTAAATGCTCTTTACTTTTAACCGATCGGTGTGAAGTTTTGAGTGTGTGACTTGTGTTGTTCCAATTGTACATCACAAGAATCCTTTTCTTCCCCACCTATTTGATATTTCAATTGGTTTTTGAAGCTGTTATACCATTAATATGATCTGGAACTTGTATATATGATTGTTTTGTCAAGGTTTGGCTCAACGTGCTTCAATATAAGAACCTGGAAAGTAATTGGGATTCCGATTGATAAACACCACCATTTCATGACAACTATTAAACTCTTTAATTAAGTCATTTCATCCTAAAAATATTTTAAAAAAACCCCTATTTATGTACTTCTTATTAAAAAACTCACACTCTAAACCCACCAATTCTCATTGAGAAACGACCTAGGGTCTTCCCTAGTCTATAAATCATCCTTAAAATTATAATCAATTTTCCACGTCAAGACAACACGGACAGTGTGTCGATGCAGCAGAATTCAGCACCTACGGTAGTGGCCAGAAGAACCCACGAAATCCACCATAGGGTTTCTGGACATGGAAAATGGCCACGTTGACCATGGAAGTGCCGCATCACAGGACCAACGTGACTGGGAAGTGTGAAGCATATCCGGTTTGCTCATACATATTGGTTGGATGAGGTGGTGGTGCCAACTGGCAGTACCTGGTGAAGAAGAGGACTCAGAAAAGATGTTTCCAGGCTTGAGGATCCGACCCACTCTAATGCAGGTCAAGGTTGTGTTGGTGGGCCACACCCAGCTATGCGGTCTAGGTCGGATCCATGGCCCAACAATAAAACCCCATCGGCCCCCATTTTTCTAAAACAACTATAACATTCAAACAGAGCGCCTGATTGATGTGTCGTCAGTGAAGTTGGGAGACTTGTGATGAGATGGTACATCTGAGATAGTCTACCAATAAATTTTTGTCTAAAGGAGGATGAACTATGGTTTTGAAGGGTAGGCTATCTCGGTACAAGAAGACTTTTAGCAAAATCAAGGTGGTTCTTATGAACAGATGCTAGGATGGTTACTCCCATGATGACTCGAGGCACGGGTACTCCTTACCCCTCTGTGTAGGTAGAGATGAGAATACCCACATCATGGGTGAAAAATTTCTTTCCTTTGGGTAGCTTCCTCCGGGGGTGATACTCCCCTGAAGGACTAGGGTGCGGGTTCCAAGAGATGTTTGTAATGGTAGTGTAAGTACTCCCCTATGGGACCAGGGAGTAGGTCCTCTATCAGTGGAGTAGGTAATCTACTACAGAACTAGGGCATAGATCCTCCACCTCTGAAACACGTAGATTCAGTACTCTCATACCGGGTATGATGTAGGTCCTCTATGATTGGAGTCAATATTCCCCTACTATTCTAGGGTGCTGGTCCTCTATAAAACTAACATACATAGAGTCGGTACTCCCCTACCAGTTAGGGTGAAGGTCCTCAATGATAGGATTTTGGTACTCCCCTATGGTTTCAGGGTGTGGTTCCTCCACACATGATCAAATAGAGTCGGTAATATCTAACTGCGTAGAGAGTGGGTCCTCTAGGATACGAGTCGGTACTCCCATGCTATTTCAAGGTGCGAGTCCTCCACACATGGACGGATAGAGTCATTACTCCCCAATCATAACTAGGAAAAGTTCCTTTAGTCACTGATTAGTACTTCCTTACTAGATATGTTTTGGGTCTTCAATTAGGGATCAGATCTCCCTCAACTGTCAGACACAGTAGTGAGGAGTGAGCCCATCCACTTGATGAAAATGATACCTAGACAAAAGCTAGTTCTCCCTCGATGGACTAAGGTGCGGGCCAGTCCTTATAGGAGAGACATAGGTTTTGAAAGATGGTTACAAGAGGGGATTCCTCTTACATGTACAATGGTGAGGTCATGCCTCTTCACTTGGGTTTCATTAGTCTCTCATGGGGTGTAAGATTGTGACAACATGACCTCTAGTACCAGGCATAGGAGTTGGACCTAGTAGAATTTTTTGGATGGATCAGGTTCTATCTAATGTACCATTAGAAATGATAGGATTATACCAGATGGAGTGTGTCTCTCAGATGGGTTCCACAAGGGATGATGAGATCATGTTGTGTGCACTCTTGGTTTATGTGTTACGCATTGATCCTCTGTGATAATATTTTTTATGGCTATATGGTTGGATCATACGCTTCTTAATGGATGAGATGAGTATATTTGGATGATCTTTGTATATTTATGGGCATATACCTATGTAGATCTGATTTTCTATTATATTTTTGGTTTACCTCTTGTGCTTTACATATTTGGTTTTTGGGTCCCCTTTTGGGAATTGTTTTACTCACCCCTACACAGGATTTTCCCACATGTGTCATGTCTTGTTCATATGATTGATGTTTTAAGGAGTCTAGGGAGTAACAAGACCAGGTGGTGTTTAGTGAGAGTGGATAGACGAGTCTTACTCCTACGACTTCAAGCATATACCCTCCCCCTCTTCTTTAGGTAGGGTTCTCAACAGATGAGTTTCAGAGACCTTGAGTTGTACTTGTCTTCTGTTTTTCCTTTGGTGTGATTGTACACTGGCTTGGTTTACCACCTTGTACTTTATTTTTTGTTGTACTCTGGTTGTGGTTTTCGTAGTGGATGCACGATGTGTTTTAATTTTTAGCTTATGGGTTGGGGTTGTGAGTGTGTGTGTATAGGTTCTCATGAAATGCCTTCCACTTATAGTATAATGCCTTCAACGCTAGTCACCACCCACTAGCATTTGGGAGCTGGGTTTGGGGTAGTCGTAGCATGGGCCCCAAGGGACGGGTCGTGACATTACACAAATAATCTTAGAATATTAAATACAATAACTATGTAATATAACCCAATGAAAAGAAATTCAGTTATGAAATTATTTAACACTTATTAAATTTTAATTTAATTCTACATAGATGAAATAATTCAAATTAAAACATAAATTATCATGAATTATTAATTAATGATGATATTTAATGCTAAATGGTCAGTATATGCACCATAAAAAAGATATTAGGTGCATAACAATACAATATGCCTCAATGAAGGGAAATTGAGACAAAGTCCCTTACAATGATCAGAAAGTTGAAGTGAGAATCAATGAATTGATTATGCATATAAAATGTAAATCGAAATAAAAAAAGTTTATATACAATATAAGATAGTCAAAATAATTTTCCCATATATTATTATAATTTCAAAGAGAATGAAAATGTAACATAACCAAATGAAAATGAATTGAATCGTGAAATTTTCTGTCACTTGGAAATTTTGATGTCTAATCACCTTAGATGAAATAATTCTAATTAAAACCACAAATAACATTAACTGTGAATTATTCATGATGTTTCATGTAAAATGGATAGTTTTTATGTCATATAAAACAAATTAGGTGCACATAAATATAACCTAACTCAATGAAGGGAAATTGAGACGAAGTCCCTTACCTCAATATTTTCTTTAGATAAAAATGATTTAAAATCCAATAAAATAATTTTATAATGTTATTAATTTATACTAGAACAAATTTAATATTTATAATATCTTATATTATCCCCTTATAACATCTTAGCAACCATTTTTTAACGATATTTTATTATTTTTATTGTTTTGTGTGTTAATTCTGTTGTTTTCTCGTACGTGTTTTGTCATGAATGTTCCGATTTTTGTGTATAAGTTATAGATCCATAATATCTAGAATAATATTATTTTTTAAATATAATTTTTCATTATAAACCTTTTTAGAATCATTATTTAAATTTTAACATGTAGAATGGATAACATCGCTTGTGGAGGTGGTAGGTCGTAAGTATGCACCAGAAACATTATCATTTATTTAAAGCGTGAAAGGATAAGAAAGTGCATGATTTATTATTTGTAAATAATATATAATGTCATATATATCATATATATTACTAAATTTATCCTTGTTACCTTCCATGTTAATCATAAGTGAAAAATGAATCTCATCACTGCGCGAGACAGTAGTCCACCGTACACACAAGTGACGTTAACGTGTTTTAAGAAGACTAGAAGTAAGAAGGTATATGTGATATTAAAATTTAAAAACCATAATTATATAATAAATTTAATATAAATTTTTTAAATTTATAATTACATCCATCCTTTAAAGGTAGTGATGGAAAAGAAATTACATCAATTCATGAGGTAGTAGTCCGCCGTACACATGATCAACAATTTCATTTCCCATTTGATGGAAGAGGAGTTGGGTATAGTTCAATAACTTAAAATAATAAAAAATAATTATATTTAATATACTAAGGTTATTATATGATAATGTTTTAGTTATATTTTATGGTGGTGGAATAATAAATTAATTGAAAATTCTCGTTTAAGAATGTTACGTCTTCATTAGACGACCTCTTAAGATTTGTTCCAAAAGCATTCATAAGTTGTATTTATGATCAAAAAGTGGACCTTGGATGTTTTTATGGGATTAAAGAAGTTTTTTGGGTAGGTATATCCAAAAAAACTACTTTTTATGTGTAAATTGGGGACGAGAGTGGGTGGTATTTTATAAGTGGGGGAGGGGACACATGTGGAGTTTTTGAAAAGAATCAATTACACATTTGTTTTTGTCATGAATATATCCCCTAAAATGGGTAATTATTGACCCTTAGAGGTTATAATGTAGAAATATGTTCATATAATGAATTTTTGGCAAGTCTTTAGGTCATTTTAAATCTTATTGATTATGTTTAATCCCCGGTAAAATTAGTTTTTACATTAACCATGATAATTAATTTTTACTTATTTTACTACTCATAATTGTCAATAATTATGTTGAAATTGTTATATAGCATATATTATTATGATTAAAAATATGGAATCTATTTTTTCATATTCAATTCATAGAATTGAAAGATTTGAATTTTAAATTATTCCCGTAGGCGCGAGGAAAAAGAAGATTCCAAATGAGAAAATTCTCATAAGTATAGAATATTTTTAATATCCAAATTAAATATAAAATTTATTAAAATATTTTTAATTAGTTAAATTTAAATAAAAATTATATTATCTTTATTTAAAAAAAATCTATAATAAAATTATCCTTTTAAATTATTTAAACTAAAAGATTGTTTTCAATAAAAAACAATATTTTTCACTATTCATTGAAAAATGGAAATTTTTAATAAAATCCAAAATATTCACTCTAATATAATTGTTTATGATAATTTTAAAATTTAATTTCCTTTTTTAAAAATAAATATTATTAAATTGGTAAAAAATAATTTTAACTTTGGTTCTTAAAGCGTGACTAAACTTTTTTTACAAATTTAATGTTTTTTAAAAATATTTCATTATATATTAAATAATATTATTTTATTTATAATAAAAATATAAAGATAATTTTCATAATTTAGTGATTAATATGCATAACTACCATATTAATAGCTAGTTTATAATGTTATACAATATCAATATTCATGTAGGCTCGGGGTTGCATGTTTCGAAAGCATTCAAAGAGATTAAATGTAAAGAAATATATTTTTTCAGTTGTTTAAAATCAGTGTTACATATATCATATGTTATTGAATACAACGTTATTATTCTAAAATATCAAAGTTTTAAATTTTCCCCACCTTCAATAAATTTTATCCTCACAATTTTAACATGATCTTGGTAATCAAGGGTTCAACCATTAGAAATATCTTGGTTGAAATTATCACATTGTAAAGGGGTAATAAAAATTCCTCTTGATAAAATAGAAATTGAAATATGAAGGTCGCACAAAACTACACATAATAAGGTTAATATTTTGTATAGAATTGTATGTAATTTAATAAATGGACATGGAATAAAAAAATAAATAATTATAGAGTGATGTATGTTTTTGATAAGAACAAAATAAATTATCAATAGAATGTTTAGGGACTCTAATCACTCAATACATGATGATTTAAAAACCATTTGATTCACCGAAAATGAATTTAATTATATAATTTTTTTATTTTAATTTCCTTTTAAATAATATGAGGAATTCCTTTACTATATACAAATATAAGTAAAGATATTTAATAGATATATTTTTGATTCATAGGTAAAAATTCATCGATTGAATTTACCTCAATCAATTTCCAATTCATCGCTTACTCTGAGAAATGAAAATCCAAAAATTAAATTTTTATACCTGAAGAACTAAAATTATCTTTTAACTGATCATAATATCTATAAAACAATTATGTGTATTTTTGTCTGTCTTTAACAATTTTCCAAAACGAATACGGTGATCACAAGTTATCCAATATAATACATTAATATCTAGATCACAATAGTAACACAACTGGTTCATCATTAATATTTATTCATAAAATTATTTAAGTAAAAATATTTCATAATAACCAGAACATCACATAGGCTAGTGGAAGGTGTTAAAACCTTATCTCTATTCGGTTATGGGTGGAATCTCCAAAGCCTTACCGAATGTGATGGGTATTCACTCATTGTGCATGTCTTCCTTTTTCGAAAAATCATATTAATTTAATTTTAATAAGACTACTAATGTGTAATAGACATTAATTACATCATAATCAATGATACGATAAACCCTAAAGGTTACCAATACCATAAAATTTATTCCCAAAAAATGTAGGGTTGTTCTTCCTTAAATAACATTTTCAATTAATCTTATTCTAGACCAACGGGTTGTATTTCCATAAATGTTTTCTAAGAATATCCATAATCATGTTATATTCTTACCACATAAATTATGTGAAGGGGTGTTTAAGAAGTTGAACCTATAACCATATTTAAACTCATAAACCCATAATGGTATCCGTAACTCTTAAGTAATTAAGAAACACACGATTCTAAAATTCAATAGAATCCTTAGATATTTCATGATTCATATAACCAAAATATCATTATTAAAAATACTTGTTTAATATAAATATGGAATCCAAATATATAAATTCATCATTTTTTTTATTTCTACATAGTTCCCTCCTTATTATAGGTGTTAACCTTTACAATAGGGTAGTGACTCCGATAATTCCCACGTTTCCCACATTTAAGATAATGAACTATAAATAGCTCCATAGGATGAAATCCATTATTTTCCATCACACTCTTCATTTTCCTTGAAAATACATTACTTTATTCCCTTATTTTCCATATGTGAAACATTTTATGATTTCTTTTAGAAACTTTCTTGAGTGTCTCATTCCACATTTCTAAAATGAAGGAAATTAACCCTTCTTTCCTCTAAGGTCTCTATCACATGAGCTCATAGTGAACTATATCTTACCCTTTTTTGTTGAGTTTGTTTGTTGGTTAAGGTATAGGTTTATAATAAAATTTTCGTGTAACTGATTAAGATAAACATGATTTCTTTTACTTCAGTCGTCATCCCATTTGGTTTTCCACATTCACTACATTATCCTTCTTATTCAATGTTCACATGATTCCTTCAGGTTCCAACCATTGACTAAAAACAAAAAGAACAATGTGAGAAATAATAATCATAGTGGGAAACCATATAATCATTTATAGAATATATGAATCACGAAACCTTATTTTCAATATAATACACCTTAAATTTAACCGTGGTTATTTATTTTTAGCATCCATTCAAATCCTTCATAACGGTTTGTAAACAAAATTTTAATTATCCAAATCTTGTCCCCTAGGAGTGTCAAAATAAGTGTGCAGTAAGGCCCATTTTCATGTAATAAGTAATGTTTGAGTCAATATATATGTTATTTTTTGAAGTTATTAATCATACGTACATCTATACTAGAAGCACATCCACTAACAGAATCCATATTGATATTTATTTCAATGAAAAACCACATAATCTCTTCCTTACCAAAACATTATGATGTTCTTCAATACATATATTTAAATTATATCATAGGGTCATATTACCTAATATATTCTTCTCTAAATATAGTTACCAAGTTTTATACTAAAAATTCACGGATACTAACTATAACAACATTGACCCCAGTAACTGAGAGCTAATTTCTACTTTATTAGATTAGCATTAGATACAAGGATTCCCATCTAGAAGGACTGAATAGGTCAGTAGTCTTGGTAAACTATATACATACATTATTCCCATATTAAAATTGAATATAAAAATTAAAACATAATTTTTTCCAAGATTGTCATTATTACTTCAATCATATCCTTTTATATTATTCAAATCATGCTTCCAAGATTCTAGGTAGGGGAAAAAAATATGGGTGAGCTCAATTGATAAGAGTTACATAAAGTTGAATCTATCACGAGTAAATGAAGAATAATAAATATGGAATAATAAATATGTAAAGGTAAATATATGAGCACATGTGACATTTAATCAATAACTTGATTGTCATGATTAGATAAGAAATAATCAATATGGAATGGTAAATTACTGAATACACATTCTATTTAAGTATCTTGACTAACATTAAAAGATAAGACATAATCAATATATCAATATAAATAAATAAAAACACAAACCAATTAATCAATAACTAAGAATAAAATGGATCTGGAGATAATATCATTGATAAAATATCCTTGATAATAATAATGAAATTTGTAATGAAGGAAATTCATAATTATTGGATGTCACAATTTCAGGTTTCAAGATACCTATACTGTTAAGACCTTTCATTAGAAATTTAAAAATATCGGTAAAACCCTATTTAATTCTAGATTACTAATTCAACACATTATAATATTGATTCATTAAATGGATATATAATTATATTCCCCACCCAACACTACATGTCCAAATCATTCTTAACATATCAAATAATCATTTTAATTCACGAACAATGTTCCTTATCATCAAATATCTTTATTGAGTAAAGAATAAAAATTTATCAATATATTCCCAAAAAAATTACTTTCAATGTAGAAGATAATAATTATAAATGATATATATATTAGTAAATAAACGTATCCATGAAAAATAATATGGACATTTTAGGAAAATTTAATTTCCAATGATCATAAAAAAAGTAAATATTTCAAGGGAAAGTTAATGACTACATAAATGAATCAATAAAGTGAATATAAAAAACATAATTTGTCAAAATGATAATTAAAAATCCATATAAAGAATAAGGATAGTATCAATAAAATATAACCCATATGGATTATATGAAAAATAAAGGGGTTTTTTATAGATTAATATAAATACTATAAAAATATCTTTAAAAATATTTTTGAAGAAAATATCCTTTTCACTTTGAAAATATTTTTTTTACAACAACATGTTCTCAAAATATGAATAATTTTTTTTATTTTAAAATAGCCTATGAAAAATATAAATTATGGTTTGAAACATATATTTCTCATGAGGGCATGAAATTCCATACATGCCGTACAAGTTAAAACAACGTTTCCTTTCTCATTTTTTGTAAAATCCAAATAATCCTTGTATGAAAAATGATATGAAGATTCCTTTAAAATAATTTTCTAAAAAGTAAAATTGGGTGAATTTTTTTTTTCATAAATCATTTCTAAAATGTTAAGATCATTTTTTAAAACTTTTTTAGAAAACGTGGAATTTTATGAAAAAGGATTTATGACCGTAGAGAAAAACGACGTCAAATTTTATTAAACAAATCTCTTTCATTTTAAGTAAAAAAATAGTATAAAAATGGTACCACTACTTGAATAATTCATGTGTAACACTATTTTAATAAAAATAAATTGGTTTATTAGATAATTATCATATACTTTCCTTCAATAGAAATTCACGTATGAACAATCCCGATTAAAATGATATTGTTAAGTAAACCCATACAAAGAGAATAATATTGAAATTAGATTTAACAATGAATCAATTATGTGAATAAAATTTAAATAAATTTATAAAATTGAAATATAAAATAATATATTAAAAATTAATTACACAAATAACCTTAAAATATCAAATATAATGAAGAGGTAATATAACCCAGTGAAAATAAATTGTGTTATGAAATTATTTACCACTTGGTAACTTTTATTTCAAATCCCCTGGGATGAAATTATTCAAATTGAAACATCAAATACCATAAATTATTAATGAATCATGATATCTCATGTAAAATTGGTAGTATTTCCACCATATAAAATATATTAAGTGAATAATATTATAATGGGCCTCAATGAAGGAAAGTTTATATGAAGTCACATACAATGATTGTAATATTGAAGTGTGAATCCTTGAATTGATTATGTGGACCAACTTTAAATAAAAATAAAACAATTATAATAAAATTATAATATATTAAAATATATTTACACACATAATCATATAATGTCATGGAAAATGAAGATATAATATAACCCAATGAAAAGACATTGATTTTTTAAATTATTTACCACTTGGTGATTTTTAATTCAAATACCATTAGATTAAATATTTCAAATTAAAAAATAAAATAACATTATTAATGAGGTATTCATGATATTAAATGTAAAATTGGAATTATGCACACCATAAAAAATAAATTAGGTGTACAACAATAGAATATGCCTCACTGAAGGAAAATTTAGATAAAGTCCCTTACCTCACACATTCCGTTTGTTAAAAATTATTTAATATATTATATAATGATTTTAATAATGTTATTAATTTATTAAAAAAACCATTTCATATTTTTAACATCATATATTATCTTCTTATAATATATTATCACCCATTTGATAATGAAAATTCATTATTTTTATTATTTTAGGTGTTAATTTCTATATTTTCCCATGCATGTTTTGTTATAAAAGTTTTAAATCTTATGTATAGGATGAATATAAATCATATAAATAATTATATTAATGTTATAAATATCATTTTTTTATTATATAAGTTTTTATAATCATTATTGAAATTTGAACAGTGAGAATGGATCACATCGCTTCATAGAAAAAGTAGGTCATACATACACACGAGTAATGTTTTCATTTCCAAAATGGGTGAAAGGGTAAGAAATTCAGTGATATATTAATTTTACATAATAAATATAATTTCATATATATCAAATATATTAATTAAATTTATCTTTATTACTATTCATGTTAAGAGTAAGTGAAAAATGAATCACATCACTTTCTATGGTGGTAGTTAACCATGCACACAAGCGACATTATCATATATTAAACAGAGTGTAATTTTTTAATATATATGGGATATTAAAATTTAATAAATATAATAATGTAAAAAATATCATATAGATCTTCTAAATCTATCATTATATACATCCTTGAAATGTTGTTATGGACAGCGAATTAAATTAATTCATGAGGCAGTTGTCCACCGTACATATGATCGATGATTTTGTTTACCATTTTAGGTAAGGTGATATTGATATAGTTCATAAAAATAAAATAATAACCTGAAAGTATATTTAAGATAATAATATTATTATATGATCATGATTTAATAATATTGTAATGAGGTGGATGAATAAAAAATAAAAACTCTCGTTTAAGAACGTTATATCTTCTTCGAACAACTACATTAGGTTTTCATCAAAAGCCTTCCTAGGTTGAAATTATGATAAAAAATAGATATAGTATTTTTTATGGGATTATGGAAGTTATTTGATCATGTATATTCTGAACCAAATGAATTTTTATGTTTAAAGAGGGGAGGAGAGTGGGTGGTCTTTTATAAGTGGGGGAGAGGGCGTAGAAGAAAATTTGGAAAAGAATTCATTATACCCATGTTTTTATAATGATAAAAGACTAAAAATGGGTAATTATAGACCCGTATAGGTTATAAGGTAAATATATTTCTATAAAATGGGTTTGGATAATTTTTAGGATATTTAAAACCTTATCATTTTAGTTTAACCACTGGAAAATAATTTTTTACATTATACATGAAAAATAAATTTTTAACTTCTGTTACTCTTCAAAATTAAAAAATATTAATTTTACCTTATTAGATAATATAAATTACTATTATTCAAAATATGGAATCCATTTTTTTAAAATTAAATTCACCAAAGTGACAAAATCCAATTTAAAATTATACCCACAGACACGACGAAAAATCATATTTTCGAAGAGAAAATTTTCATTAGTATATAATTTTATTAATATATAAATTAAACAATATATATTCAAATAAAATAATTTATTCAAATTGTAATATAATTTACCTAATTATTATTTAAAACTGACTCCAAATATTATTTTATGTTGCAAATTATTTAGATGAAAAGATATTTTCTAATAAAATTCAGTATTTTTCGCTATTTATTGATAAATGAAACATTTTAGAAAAATCACAAATAATAATCCTAAGATAATATGGATTTTATTATTTTAAAAATATAAGTTCATTTTTTAATATAAATTTTAAAATATTGGTAAAAACTAATTTTAAAATATGCGTGCAAAGCACGACTAAACCGTTTGTTTACAAAAATACGGTTTTTCAGAAAAAAAATATTTTTCCATTAAATGATTCATGTTTTACTTATAATTAAAGGATAAAAATAATTTTCACAATTTATTAATACTATTAATACCATCAAATTTAATTTCTATATTATAATTTTATGCTATATTATAATTCATTTAGGATTGGGATGCGTGTTATGCAAGCTATTAAAGGGACTAAATTTAAAAGAAATATATTCCATGGGTTGCTTATGCTCATTGTTGCATGTCGCATATGATATTGAATAAAATGTTTCTATTTTAAAATACTTGGGCATTACAATCATCTTATTAGGGGTCTGTGTAACCAATCATCCCTAGTACCCAACTTCTCCATTGAAAAGTTTGGCTTCCCGCACAACCATATGATCTGTCTAGGTCTGAAAGAACCTGAAGACTCAAACAAAAAACTCATTCCAATCCTCCACTACCTAGGGATATGGATCTATGTGAAACCTCAGTATCCTTTGATTTTAGAATTCACAATGTGCACTAATCCTGGAGGGATCCTCACTCTTCTGTTATGGTAGTAACAAATACATGATAGGCTGGGGTACTACTATTGAACCACATGGAGGAAACACTTCGTGAGATAGTCTATGTAATTAGATCTCTCCACTCATTGGATCATGATTGTGATATTGAACCAATAACCTGTATGGATGTCTTCATGGAGGCATCAGGAAATAATTCTAGAACTACCATGGTCATATCATCGTGTGTGTGTGTGTATATATATATATATATGGGGTGCTGAATCATGAATGAGAATAAAAGGAATCAATCCTATATGATGAATGTAGCATTATTACCAGAACCAAAGTATAGGTATTCCAAGTCTACAGAAGGGTAATTATATTATTTTTTAATAGATACGTCTTCCACCACACAAACAATGGGTTCCTTGGTCTGGAAGACACACTCGAGACACTTTGAAACTCCTTCTCCAAGTCCCAACTAATTCATCCAAAGGGGGGTAACTCTAAACACCATTCTAAGGATTTAAATATTTTGATACCATAATTTTAGGACCCTAACTCTAGGGTACCACCTATCTTGCTATGTTCTGAGCTTCAACATCCCCTATATCACCTTCTTTAGGTCAAGGGAAAGCGAAAAGTGTCAAGAATGAATAATTTTAAACTGGAGGACTTTTCCTAATGGACCTATGTGCATGAAACCATCAGTCACCATGAAATAGTGTATAGGAATAATAAAAGGCAATAACATTTTGAGTAAACCATGCATGCTATAAAATCTAAGGAATACATCATAATACAACAAAATAAAACTAACGTGTAATGGGGAAAAATAAATTCTCATCTATAAATGATGTCCCAACCTGGAAACAACTAGAATAAAATAAAATTTAGATATTCGGACTCCCAATATCTAAGAATAACCATCATATGTAGTAAATGTTATGAGATATAACTAGGATCCACTTCAATCACTTTAATATCCCGACCCAAAAGCCCAAAGCTGGTGCATTATTTTAATACATTACCATGATTATAAGTAATCAATTCCCAAAGGACCAAATTGTTTAGCAATCTTGGACAATATATTACATACATGAATATTACATTACACATTCTAACATAAAACACAATATAAATAATCCTTCGATTACTCCATTTTTTCCCTAGCATAACCCTGCATAACAATCATAATACACTTCTTAGCATCCTGGGAAAACAGTACATAATAAAGGGGTGGGCTCAAATGGATAGTAAGGGTAAATGATTCAGCATAAGCTATAAATTGTAAGGAAACATTTATAATAAAAACATCATCTTTTTAAAGAATAAACATGAGCATAATATGGAACAAATAAATCAAAAATTACTATATAAACATGCACTTTGATATTCTACAAGTTGAATAATCACAAGTAATAAATAATTTCATAATGAGGGAATGCATAATTTTAGACATAGTAACTACTATGTCAAGGTTTTATGCTAAGAAAATTCACAAATATTATTTAAAGGCATGTTCCAAGACACTATTTTGTCTCATGAGACCTACTGATGCATCTAGGGGATATAGAGGGCCTCACCTGTTACTTACTAAGTCCAATTCATTCCTCATATGAAAAGGGTGAAACATATTATAATCATTCGTATTAAAACTAGCCTAGGAAACATAAATACATTAACTATAAACCATGAATGGTATAAAAATAAAACATCCACAATCAAACATATCATAACTCATTCAATACAATATAGAATATTGTACTATAATAAATCAACCTCAATCAATAATAATATCAAGTAAAGGATTTTGACATAGTTTAAAATGATTAGTAAAACTCTTTGAGGGAAATACCCCATTTTCATGAAATCATTTAAAAGTTACACAATTTATAAATGAATTTATTTAATATTGATTGTTTAATGAAAGTTTCCATACCACATTGAAATTTTTTAAAATATTTAACATTTTAAAACAATTATGTTCATATCAATAAATCCTTAAAATCATTTTGAAAACATGGACATTAATTAAAAAGATTTAGAAAAATAAATCATTAAAAATTTTAAAATGATGAAATAGTTTAAATATTCCCTTTTATAAAACCATAAAATATTCCCTTCAAAAACATTACTATAAAACATGGTCATGGATGAAAAATATGTCCGAGTAAATACATATAAAAAACAATCTCAGATAATAATTTGATTGAGGATTTAACCCTTATATTTGATATGACACTATACATACATGTCTAAAACTTCTGTATAAAGTATTTAAACATATTATTAACTTATTTATGAATAAAAATAATATTAATGATATCATATATTATTCTTTTATGACATTATATTACCCATTTATTAAAAAAAATCTATGTTAATGCAACATTTTGGGTAATATCGCTTTGTTTATCGTACGCATTTTGACTTGTTATTCTTTATCATATTACATAGATTATGATTTACATACATAAATAATGTATAATATGATTTATATATCTTATATATTTATAATATAAATATATATAATAGATAGATATATAAAATGGAATACACTATTCATGGAGACGGTAGGTTGTACGTACGCATGAACGATGTTTCTGTTTTCATATCATATTGAATGGAAGTAAGTTAATGATATATATATATATACATATATCATCCTAGTAGACTTATTATGTCATATATTTCATAATTATGAATAATATATTTTTATATAATCATTCTTGGATGGTTAAAGTAGATAATGAATCTCATCGTGTCATGGAGACGATAGGTTGTATGTACGCACGAGCGACAATAACATTATATTGATAGTGAAATATTAAGTAATAGGATGGTATATTATATATAAAAAATAATTAAATTTTTATAGTTTTTCTTTAAATCAATTATACTCATTATTATACCCATCCAAATAATTATGTGTTGAATATCAAACTACACCACAACGTGGAGACGATAAGTCGTGCGTACACACATATGGTGACATTTTCATTAATAGGATGGATATAATAATGAATTTGTTTTACCATATATATAATAACATCTCATTATTTAGAAGGTACTGAAGTTATTTTTTTTATGGAATCATCAAAGAAATAAGAAGTGGAAGAAGAATTGAACTTTGAAAGAGGTGTTAAAATAAGTACCTCTTCTTCAGGTGTTTAATTTTGATTTGAACAAAAGGGCACTCTAGGTTTACTTTATGATCAAATTTAAGGACTATAGAATGAATTTAGTGTATTTTGGAGGAGATTTGATCAGGGTTTGGCCGAGAAAAATGGCTTTGGAGGTGTGAATTTAAGAGAAGGGGAAGTATCATTTTATAAGAGAGGTGAGAGGCACGTTAGGAAAATATTGAAATATTAATTTATTATAAAATTAATTTTCCATTTATAATAGATTAAAATGTATTTAATTCAAGGATAATTTGGGGATGGGTCGAAATCCTCTCAGCTAATATGTTTTATACATGTTCAGGTCCTCATATTGACCTTATCTTTTAGACTTGACCCTTAGTTAAATAGTTCAACTTTTACAATGTCTTATTGTATTATTATAATACATGGTTAATATCGTTACTATCAAATTACAAGAGAACCTAAAGTGGTTAATTAATGACATATCTAAAATTATATAAGTTATTTTTCTGAATGTTATATATTTAGGACTATTATATAATTTAATAATATAGTATTTGTTTTAATAACTCATTTATGTCAATTTTGACATTATTTAGTATTTTTTTTGTTAAAGTATTAACAACTTGATTCCATAAAAATAAATAAATTTAATCAACCCTAACATGTCATAGTAACCTAGAAATGTTTTGGATGGAATCAAAAAAATTAATTTACATTTATTTTAAAATTTATAATATCAATTATTTTAATCATTCATTAATAAGGTAATTATTGGCTCATCATTGTGTCATAAATAAATTTAAATATTTTATTTGTAAAAATTATAAATATAATACTATGATGTAGGAAATATTTTTATCTTCTTAATTAATATTTATAGTCGAATTTATCTTATGTATAACTTGATATTAATAATAGTTTAGTTATTAAAATTTGAATTTAACACTTTTAACACTTCTATAAATAAAATATAAAAAATGTCTTAATCTAATCCAAGTGGATAAAAAAGGATCATATTTTTGTTTTAAGGTTTATTTTGCTTAAAATATACTTATCCAATATAATTAGGACATGTGTTGGGGTAATTTTATATTATTAATATTTTATTTTTACCCATAATTACCCTATTCACTTTTAACTATGGTAAATAAAATTCAAAAGTTACAATTCACCAAAAATTATTTTCATCCTATTGAACCAAATTATATAGATTGAAGACACCCATGTCTATCTAATTTTTGAAATTAAATTCACAAAAAGGCAAAATTACGTTTTATGCAAATTTGTAAATGTTTCTAGAAGGTGGGTAAAAGAAGATAAAATGTTCAATAAAATTGTATACGTATAATCATATTATAAAATGACTCCAATGTATTACATTGGACTAATATATGTATTATATATCTAATTTGACCTTAAATAAATTTAAATAAAAAATATTATTATTTAAATAAAAATTCAGTTGTAAACAATAATGTAGTGTTTTTCAATATTTATCAAAAAACTAATGTTTTTAGAAAAATAACAAAAATTCACCCTAAGCTAAATTTGATATTCAGAATCCAAAAGAAACTCTATTTTAAAAAATAAAATTTATTAGATTTCAAAAATTGGGTATTAAAATTCATAATTTCTTTTTAAATGGCTAGTTTAATTTGTCGTAGTGTTCTTGAACTCGGAGATGCGTACAACACAAGCTATTGCATTATTCAAAGAGAAGTGCACCATAGAAGCTTGTTGTGTTACATTATCCCATGGTAAAATAAATTACATCCTTGCAGTTTAATCTCAGGATTGAAAACTAGGGGTTTGACATTTCAAAATATCTTATTTGAAATCCCACATTGAAAAATGGATTAATGAGGCCTCTATTTTCTAATAAAGAATAGAAAGTATGAAGGTTAGTGGAAATAAAACTTACTAGGGTTCCAAATAGGAAAAAATGGATAAGGAAGAGAAAACTAACCATCACGTTCTGATGGAGAGTGATAGATAATATTATTAGGATAAAGTTAACAATCTGAATGCCATAAATTTTCCATGATCTAAGGGACAATTTTATTCATCACAAAAAAATAAATCACTAGGAGAAAATTTTTGGTTTTATGAACATTTACCAAGTTTTGTATAATTAATTCTCTTCATGTAATAAGAAGACAAGAAATCATTCTTAATATATAGTTTCATCCTTTAACTAATTCCCACCACAAACTCTTCTTTCTCTTCAAAAGATAAAACTCAAAAATATTATATTTATCTCAATCGTATAAGGTTCCAAATATAAACATACAATATTTAAATAAAGAAAAATATTTTATAATAACCATGGACTTCTTGTAGGCTAGTGATAGGCGATAAAGCCTTCTAGCACTTATATTGTGGGTTCGATTCCCACAGATTTGTCTGACGCAACAAGTTATCACCTAAACGACACATTTTCCTTTTTTTATAACATCTTAAGAAATGTTTTAACCTTAAACAATACTATCCAAAGTTAAAATTAATCTATTAAAAATTTTAGATTAATCCCAAACACTTATGTTCGAATTCTCTCTAAAAGGTATCTAAATTTCCAAAATCAATTGTAACATCAGATTCCCCAAACAATGTAATGTTGCTCACACTAAATATATGACTACCTTCATCATATTAAAACATTAATGAAAACAAAAATTACTAAAGTATAATACTTAAATATATCACATTACTCTTATAACTCAAATACAATTCTTGAATAAATAAAAAAATAAAATACATTAATTATTCCACTTTAACCGTCGTAGCAGCATAAGCATGACCTTGATCCATTTGTTTCTTCTGAGTTATATTTTCTTGATTATTTGGGAAATAATTTGCATAATTTTCTATTTATTTTAAATTGTATCATTGGACATTGAAAACCTCTTTTCCCCCTTGGAATCATGAGTTTGGTAGCCATTTTCTCCACATTTGTAACAAACTCCCATTTCTTTTAGGAAAATACCATGGTGTTTCTTCACATAATTATCACATAAGGGATAGTCTTTCTTTACCTTTATGCTTTATCTATATCTTGTTCCACCGTTCTCTTATTCTATTTATTTTAATTAATGTCATAAGACTTAGAAAATTTCTTTTTTATCTTTATATCACATGAAACTATATCTTCATATGATGAGAAAGATTTTGAGACCAATGTACTTTAAAGGAATGGTTTTAACCCATAAAAGAATCAATCAATCTTACTTCTTGGATTACATATGTAGTCTATATCATTCCTTTCTAAGCTTGTGAAGTTAGCCTTAAAATTTGAAACATTTCCATCCTCTATTTTCCTCAAGATAAGAAACTACCTTTCCATATTAGCTCGTTTTTCATGAGGAAAGTATTTCTCTTGGAAAAGATATTTATACACCCTCTATTCCATATTTTCTAATTCTTCATCCTCCTTTGTGTTTTGAATTAATTACAACCATTGATCCACATCTCAGAAGAGATGATAAACTACAATGATGTCCTTTTCCCTTTCATTACTTCCCAAAGTAAAAAATATTTTCTCCATTGATCATATCCATTGCTCAGCCACAAATGGATTTGTAGTACCAATTAATGTTAGAGGTTGTTTTCTCATGAATAGGTCTAACATCAATCCTCCATGTTTTGGATTAGGATTCTCTATATAGGTAAGTTTATTCTTCATAACCTGAGTCATTTGTCCTAGTATGGTTATAATATGTTCAGTACCAGTTCTGTCACCATCACCAATATCATTATCTTGCATATGAGGGAAATTGCTACATGAATTATGTGCATTGATATTATTTTCATTCTTTCCAATAGGCGCCATTTCTAAATAATTGTATACACAATAATAGGATATGAATCATAATTCATAAATCCAAACTAGTAAAATACTTAACTTAAATTGAATATTTTATGCATATCTAATTAATAATCATAAATATTTATCCTTTAAGGAAATATTTAATCATAAATCCTACATAATGGTTTGTAAATAAAATATGAATTATCCTAAGAATATCCCCCAGGAGTGTCAAACCAATTATGTATTAAGGAAAATTTTCATCTACCAAGTCACCCCAAGTCAATCCCAGAATACCTTGTGAGATTTTTCACCCCAAAGTACATATGCTCTTGAACTACGTCTACATGTAGTATCCAGGCATGTATGTACTTATTTGAATATACTTGTAATCCTTACTTTAACAAAATTCTAGGGTTTCCTCTATACTTATCCTCAAAGTCTATACTAGGGTTAGGAAACCTAATTTATGTTTTCCAAATATATTTCCAAGGTTGTTTCTAAACTTACTATGATACCAACTGTAACACCTTGACCCCATAAGCTTAGAGTCGATGCATTATTTTAATAAATTGTCATGATTACAAGGAATAAAGTCCCAATGGAATGATCAGTTTAGCAGTCCTAAAAAATAGATTACATACATGAACATTACATTACACTTTCTCTAACATAAAACACATCATAAATAATACTTTTAGAACTCCATTATTCCCCTAGAATAACCCTACCTAAAAATCATAATATACTTCTTGACATCTTGGGAAAATAAATCGTAATAAAGGTGTGAGCTCAGATGCTCAGTAAGGATAAATGATTTAGCAGAAGCTATAAACATTTAAGGTATGATTTATAATAAAAAAATCAGCCTTTTAAACAATTAACATGAATGTAATATGGAAAAAATAAATCATACATTACCATATAAACATGCATACATATATTCTACTAGTAGAATAATCCCATGTAATAACTAATTTCATAACATGGTAATGCATCTTCTCGGACAAAATACCAACCAAGTCAAGGCTATGTGCCAAGAAAATTCAAAAATATTCTATCAAGGACTTGTGACAAGACACTAGTTTGTCTAATGATACCAATTGATGCACTGAGGGGCTATAGAGGGCCCCACCCATCACTTACTAAGTCCAATTCATTCCTCATTTGAAAATGGTAAAACATAACATAATCATTTGTATTAAAACTATCATAGAAAATGTCAATACTTTAACCATAAACCATGAATGGTATAAAAATTTCACATACATAGTAAAAAATATCATAACTCGTTCAATATAGTATTAAAGATTTTATTATAATAAATCATCATCAATAAAAAATAATATCCAGTAAAGGATGTTGACATAGTTGAAAATGATTAGTAAAACTCTTTGAGAGAAATATCCCTTTTTCAAGAAATCATTTAAAAGTTACACAATTTATAAAGGAATTTATTTAAAATAGATTTCTAAATCAAAGTGTCTCATATAACTTTGAATCTTTTGAAAGGAATTAACATTTTAAAACAATTTTGTCCATATAAATTAATCCTTAAAATCATTTTGAAAACATTGACATTAATTAAAAATATTTAGAGAAATAAATCATTAAAACATTTAAAATTATGGTATAGTTTAAAGAGACCCTTCCATAAAACCATAAAATATTTTCTTAAAAAACATTTTTATGAAACATGGAAATTGATGATAATTATTTCCTAGTAAATACATATATATAAACAATCTCGGATAATAATGTGATTGAGGAATTAACCCTTACCTTAGATTTGATACTCTCCGTACATGTATGAAACTCATGTATAATGTTTTTAAACATATTATTAACTTATTTAAGAATCATAATAATATTTATGACATCATATATGATTCTTTTATGATTTTATATTACCCATTTATTAACAATTCCACATTAATGAAATATTTTGAGTAATATTGCTTTGTTTATCATACCAGTTTTGACATGTTATTCTTGATCATATTACTTAGATCATGATTTAATTACTTCAATAATATATAATATTATTTATATATAGTATATATTCATAATATAAATTTATATAATAAATAGATATATAAAATTTAATACACCGTTCATGGAGATGGTAGGTCGTACGTACACATGAACGATGTTTCTGTTTCCCTATCATATTGAATGGAAGTAAGTGAATGAAATATATGTATTTATATAATTCAAGTAGACTTATTATGTCATATATTTAATAATTATTAATAATATAGTTTTATATAATCATTCTTGGATGGTTAATGTGAATAATGAATCTCATCATGTCATGGAGATGGTAGGTCCTACGTACGCATGAGCAACAATATCATTCTATTGATGGGGAAATAATCTGTAATTGGATGGTATATTTTATATAAAGAATCATTGACATTTTATATTTTCTATTTGTATCAATTATACTCATTATTATACCCATCCAAATAGTTATGTTCTGAATAACAAATTACACCACGACGTGGAGACGGTAAGATGTACGTACGCACGTATAATGACTTTGTCATTTATAGGATAGATAGAATAATGAATATAGTTGTAATATATATATAATAACATCTTAGTATGTATACGTTACTGGAGTTATTATTTTATTATTGAAACAACAATGAAATAGGAAGTGGAAGAAAAAAAGAACTTTGAAAGAGGAGATAAAATAATTACCTTTTTTTCAGGTGTTTCCTTTTGATTTGAACAAAATGGATCCTTATGTTGGATTTATTATTAAACTAGAGAATCTAAGATTAATTGAGGGTAGTTGGGAGGATATTTGAGCAGTTCTTGGCTGATCCAAATGGATTTTTGAGGTGTGAATTTAAGAGAAGGGTAGGTATCCTTTTATAAGAAAGGTGAGGGGTACTTTAGAAAACTTATGAAATATTAATTTATTATAAAATTAATTTTCGGTATCTAATAGCTCCAAAAGAATTTATTTCTGGGATAAGGTGGTTATGAGTATAAATCCTTTCAACCAATATATTTTATATATGTTTAGGTCACCATATTAACCTTATCTTTTATACTTAACCCTTAGTTAAATAGTTCAACTTTTACAATGTCTTTTTTCTATTATTATAATACATGGTTAATATAGTTACTATAAAATGACTAGAGAACCTAAAGTGGCTCATTAATGAAATATATAACACTATATAAGTCATTTGGAATAATCTTATATTTTTAGGACTATTATATAATTTAATAAAATAGTTTTTTTTAACAACTCATTTATGTCAATTTTGACACTATTTAGTATTTGTTTTTTTGTTAAAGTCATAAAAACTTGATTCCTTCAAACCAAATATATTGAATCAACAATTACATGTCATATTCACCTAGAAAATTCTTGTATAGAATCAAAAGTTTCAATTTACTTTTATTTTAATATTTATAAGATCAATTATTTTAATATTTCATTAATAATGTAATTATTGCATCATCATTATGTCATAAAAACCTTAATTATTTAATGTATAAAAAATATAAATATAATAGTATGATTTATTAAATATTTACATATTTATAATGAATAATTATTGTATAATTTATCTGATTTATAACCATATATTAAAAATGGTTTAGTTATTAAAATTTGAATTTGACACTTTTAAATCTTCTTTAAATGAAATATAAAAAATGTCTTCATCTAATCCAAGTGGATCAAAAAGGATCATATGTTTTTTTCTAAGATTTAATTCGGTCAAACTAAAATTATCTAATAGAATTAGGACATGTTTTTGGGTAATTTTATATTATTATAATATTATTTTTACTTGTAATTACCCTATTTTCTTTTAACTGTGGTAAATAAAATTTAAAAGTTACTATTCACCAAAAATTATTTTCATCCTATTAAACCACATTTTACATACTGATGAAAACCATGTTTATCTTATTTCTTAAATCTAATTTATAAAATTGAAAAATTTTGTTTTATGAAAATTTACAAATGTTCCTAGAAGGTGGTTAAAAGACATTAAAAAGTTCAATAAAATTTTATATGTCTAATATTATTATAAAATAACTCCAATGAATTATAATGGACTAATATATGTATTATGTATTTATTTTTAACTTACAAAAAATAAATAAAAAACAAATATTGATATAAAAAATCAGTTTTAAATAATAAAAATGTTTTTTTACTATTCATCAAAAATTGAAAGTTTTCAGAAAAATACCAAAAATTTACCATATGCTAATTTTGATATTCCAAATCCAAAAAATGAAGTCCATTTTTAAAAATAAAATTTATAAAATTTCAAAATTTGTTTATTATTGTTCATAACTACTTTTTTAAATGGCTATTTTGATTTTTCGTAGTGTGCTAGAACTCGAAGATGCGTACATCGCATTCTACTATATTATTCAAAGATAAGTGTACCATGGAAGATTGGGGTGTTACAATCACCACTGATCTATCTGCTATGTACATAAGAAATGACTTGTACGGCCAAATCCCATATAGGGGTGAGTCTATACATACATAGTAGGATGCCTCAAAATCGAATAGGGAACAATTTAATGATACAACATAAGTATTCATCTCAGCCCAAAGAAAGGGTAAAAAACCCAATTTATATATGTTCCCATAATGAAAATTAGATGGGAGAGAATGGGGATCTTCATCTCACTCCCTAGATAATGTTGATGACTAATCTTGCAGCTCCAAAATTCCATCACTGATGCTAAACATTAAATGCAACCTTGTTAGAAAATGTGTGTTGGGGCCTACACCTAGAAATTTCACTCCAAAACCGAGGGTTCTACAACTCCCGTAGAGGACCTGAACCCTGCCGAAGCTCGAATACAAGGTATTACCACTATGTATATATAATTACCAAACATATTGTAAGGATATACTATCTCTATCTATAAAAATAGTGTGGGGAACCTGAACCTTGGTATGGAAGAAGAGTACTAACCCGGATGTCTCTTCAATGGTCATTCCCTAATCATTTCCATCATCAAGTATCACATAAAGAAGTGTCACACTTAAAAAATCTTGCATCATATCTCATATGAGACAAGAATTCCACCATCATGTTCTATTAAGAAAAATCAATGGCTTCTCATGGTCCAAATTTGAGTCCCAAAAAAGGAGATACAAGGGGAATATGTTTTTAGAGGGAATAGAGGACATGTAAGGGGTCCAAATGATAATTGAAACACCTCTTCACCTAGTCATGTTCTCATCTCGACATATTTTGGAATCCATTTAATAGTACATGGAATGTATGTTCCATACATGGTTTGTATCAACCACTTGGGGACCCTCAATGTGTTCTCAATCATGTCTGTGCATTTTGGACCATGCCAATATACCTAGTCGTTCCCGAGTGTCAGCCTGTGTCAGTGTGCTCTCAAAGTAAATGGAATGTTTTCCCATACCGGTTCATGGGAATGTGCATCTAGAACACAGCCTGGATTCCTAGGTAGATTATCCTGGTTTTTGGAACTAGATGAATGATATCTGATCGTTAACTCAGCTGAAACCTTAGTATCCATGAAAACTGAAGAACATAACATGTGTTCCTCCGCACTACACAGTGTGTAGTCACGTTTTTCTAATTAATTACATATACTTGACATGGATCTCCCAATACACCATTAATTCCACATTCATCATCAATAAACCATCTAGAACAACTGGTAATCTCCTATATCCATAAATACCTACCCTACCATGGTCAAAAATCAGAAACTGACTAACTACACAATGATCCTTTGTGGATGTTGTGCACCTCTCATCACACATCTCCACTTTGGATCCCAAATTCAAAGAGCAAGACCAGTGATCCATCTTGATACATACACAAACCACTATCCTGTATGTAATTCACACAACCTTTATAAATCTGGGAGTTTGATCTGGCTCATACCTACCCCGACAATGTTGATCCATGACTCCATGGGCCCATAGTGAAGAAAGTGAAGAACGGGCAAGGGAATGATATATGATCAAAGTGTAAAAATATCTTTTACCAATCATTCATGTCCAAATATTACATATCAGGGATATTCAATGTGAAAATCATGGAATATGAAAAATAACTAATGTAAAAAGATTAAACAGGCTCATGTGAAGGGTGGGTAAATATAGATCCAATGATTATGAAATTTTCATTCTCAATATCTTAATAAAAATTGATAAATAGACAATAGGTGATTCCTATATCGATTTGTATTGATCATTGGTAAATAATTCATTCGCCCATGATGAGGATCACCCACTGCATTCGTTTCCCCTCAATCCACCTCGATTCAATCATTATTCATCACCTGATGTTGATCCACCAATGAAGAACACTCTCCTCCTCCTATTAAATCTAAAAATTGTTACGTGGATAACCCTATAAAATATCCATAAATAAATATTTATAGATCGGGGGTTAGGTAGGGTCTAGTAAATAAATAAATAAATATTATTAAACAATTTACTCAACGCACCTTCTAACGGCTGCCTCAAGTGAACGCTTGATGCAAAATGAACTTAGGTTTCTCCTAGTAAAAACACCACATTTTATAATCAACTATGGTATTAAATTTCCAATAATTGGATCCTCTCAAGTGATATTCCACTATTTATGAAAAACTACACATGCTTGATATTATTATATTTAATATTATTATAATATCAATTTGGAACTCATTAAACCTCAAAATATTGCATGGCCTCAGTGAATAGAACCAAAAATATTTCATAATACATTATAGATTCTTAAAATAAAAAATCAAGTCCTTTATTGTATAGTATCTACAAAGACACATATATTTTTTATAATTTAAAAAACATGTTAATTATAATAATTATTATTATTATAATAATAATAATAAATCCCAAAATGAGTTTCTCGGTTATAGGGTCCCATTGAGGTCTTGGGTTTGAGTCTTGTAGAGTTATTTACCATTGGTAGTGTATGATTTTCATTTTATTTTTCTCCCTCCATATAAAATTGTAAATAAATAATAACTAAAATTAATATTAATAATAAAAATAATAATAAAAATAATAATAAATATTTTACTATTATTATATATGTTCATTTTACATAGATGTATTTATGATTTTATTATTGAAATTAATATGGTAAATGTATCCTATTATTTGTATTAAAACATCGACTATTTTCATTTTTTGTTGCAATATATATGGCTTATTTGAAAAAATATTTGTTTATTATAATATTAGGGATTTACACAATACAAATATAATTAATTTAAATCAATATATTAAATATATAAATACATCATATATATTTTTTAAAGTAACACCCTTTGATTTTACTATATATATCATTCCTTGAAATAAATCTAATGTGTTCGATAGCTTGTTTCACATGAGACATCGAACTAAAAAAATCATGATACTTAATAAAAATAGAATAATTAATTTTGAAGTAAATAATAAATTTTTTAAATTGGTGAATACCAATATAGTAACAACATTATGAAACTATATAAAAAGGTATGTTAATATAAGACGCATTTCTTTTCACATTTAGAACATGAATTTGATAAAATTTACTAATTTTTTGAATTCCACATATCAAAATTATCACAAGATGAATTTTTGGGGTATTTATTAAAATAATTTATTTTAGATAAATAATGAAAAATACACTTTTTACTAATCACACAACATTTTTTACATTATCATGATCTAATAATTACATAAAATGTTTATAAATTCTTTTTTAGAGACATAATTTTTTTGAGAGATAAAATTATTCATTTCAAAATACTATATTGAATTTATAAATCCCATGTTTAATATTATGAAACATAAGTAGTATTTAATTTAATAAAAACTATTTTTCATCTATTCCAAATAATTAGGTATTTAAAATTTGGAATTATATATTTGGGTTATATTTAAACCCACATAGATATTATTTTCTTAATAATAAAGAGATCAATATGATAAAAATTAATAGCATTGATAATTTAATATTAATTATCATTTTTATTCATACACTTTTTCTTAAAATGATCTTTTATGTGTTATGTGCGCTAACATTAAAATTAATTTTTTATCACCATTATAAATTTTATTTGAAAAAATGGATTTTATATTGATAATAATTTAGTCTAGATATGTTTATAAGTTCCCTTTTATTTTTTTCATAAAATTGAATTACTTAGGTTAAATGTAGTCATCGTTAAAAGGAAAATTAAGTTAAAAAGGGTTTAACCAAGACTAAGAAACCTAAATAATTTTAAAAACATATCATAAAATGAGTGGATGATAGGTATCTAAAAATTAAAATTTTCCCACACCATTATTTCCCATTTTTTCATCCTCTTGACCCTTTTATAGCGACTTTACTTTTAATATTATAAAAACGAATGTCACTTCTATCCCTTATAAAAGGATCCATAAACACCCCAATTCTATTTAAACCGCAAGGCTCTTAGATTTAAGAAAAATCCACCCAAATAACTACCCAAAACTCATAGAAACATCCTAGTGGTTTTTGTATTCTCAATATATCACCTCTTAAAGCCTTAATCCTTATTTTCAAAGGAGAACTTCTAAGGAGTAAGGTAAAATTCTAAATTGCTCTTATATCATTTATTTTCCTTTCATTATTATTATATCTCTTCCAAATATAATATACCAATCTTAAAATAATTAAATAATTAACTTAATTATACTAAAACGTTATTATGTTTTTGGGATAACCATTTTCTACCATCCTCTAAACCATCCAAAAAAGGAAAATGTCTCTTATGTTACGTGCGGAATACCACCTCCAAAATCAACATGACCCATTTTTCCTAACCAAATTACAAGGATATTTAAAATGGCATATTTAGTGAATAAATATTATATTTAAAATAGTTTTTATATTCTGAATATTAAAATAAATTCCCCCCTCTTTTATGTTCTATTTAAATGAATGATCCACTCATGCGTCGTGAAGAGTACCACCGCCATGAAAGTAACATATATGTTCCATATAGTATTTTATTATTAACAAAAATCTATTATTAAATAATTATACACATTTGAGACATCTATATAATAACATTATACTCTTTTAATAATGATCTTATGCCAAAAAATCACTTTTCTAACTATACTCACCTATATATTATAGCTTGTTCGTGTTTGAATTGGTTTAACCACCTACACAAACAATGCCATAAATTTATATCACAGATAACTATATAAACATAATCACTTGAGATATTAAATAATATTAAGTAAATAATGAATTGTTTTGGAATGGTAATGGAAATATCTACTATGTTATTAAGATACCACCCTCATTCATTTAAGTTACTAAAACAAACTCATCTCAAACATCTCCATCCTGAATTGTAACTAAAAATTGAAGAAATTAAATTATAACATTATAAATCATTATAAAAAAACTATTAAAATACCTAGAATTAGTACTTTTTAATCTTTAATTAATAATCAACATAGTAATTCTGAAACTCGTACTAAAAAAATAAATATAAACCAACAACATATAATGATAAAAATAAAATATAACCAAAAAATATATTTGAAACAAATAATTATAAAATAATATTAATAAATATCTGAATAAGATTCATAAATAGGTGATTAAGTTAGTTATTTTTATATACAAGAAATTGGAGCATGTTTCCACTAAGAGGGATTACATGGTATGGGTTTTTTCATCTCAAATTTACTTTATTGAGACCTAATGTGTATGTACCACTCATTTATTATTTGATATATATATTTTATATTGATTGATTTTATCATAATTATTTTAAAACATTGAAGGTATTTTAAAATTCAACACATTTTATACCCATCATGGGTTCTAAATTAGAAATATAACAATGATGTAAGGGTTTCTTGATATACATATTCAAATCTATGAGACATTTTTGATATTGAAGACCATGTTTTCTCTTATATGGATTATGAACTATGAATTTGATATGTTATATCCAGATTTATCTTTCATTCATGGTCTTTTATGACCACATTAATGCTCTCTCTTTAAAGGGGATCTAATTAAAATGCACTCAAGCCGTAAAGGTTTCGTCACAAATACTAATTATAAATTTAGATTAATTTTGAAAAATAATGCTTTCAAAGAATTTTTAAATGTTCATCTCTAAAACCATCATAATTTTATTCTATATTGGCCATTATTATGGTTGTACTTGTCTTCTCACTAATTCATTTCCCCCTTGACTCATAGATTTCCCTTTATAAGAGAAACTGAACACACTTCTTCTTTTGGATCGGGTATCTTTCTCTTCTATCTCCATAATATTTATATTCTTTTTCATATTTACATAGTTATGCCTAAATAATTTATTAATGACCTTTTTTACAAGTTTTAATTTCATTATGAAGTTTTAATGAAAAATTTATCGATTTTCACATGGGTCATTTTTGATAAAGTGTGAAAAGAACCTATTTTAAACATTTCTATGTGAAGGCATATTTTTATTGTTTTTCCCTATTTTTGAAACTTACACTTCAAGATTACATGTTTTCTAAAATAAATAGTTATAATATCAGTTTAATCAAATATTTATATTTCAATAAATTTCTTCGAAATGTGTGGGTTTTTTCTTACTTCCAATAAAAATTTCAAAATTCTCATTAAATTTTTTTTTCATCTATGTTAACATATTTAGGTATATCTGTACTTGATCAAGGATAATATTCAAATGATAACATGCACCATATTTCTTTGAATGTCTTATGAAATTTTCTTTTCTATCAAAAGAATTATTTGTCATTAATTTTTATTGAATTATAATTTAATATTTATAAATATGTTTTTATTAAAACTCCTTCCATAAATTAATAACATATATTACATTTCATTTTTTCGAAGTGTTTTTGAATGAATACCCATGTATTGACTGATTGGGGAATTTTTTTACTAAACTATTTACCTTTTATCTATACAATGTAAGTATCTTACCCCTCATCATCATAATTGAGGGATATTTAACTAGAATTATACTAAATATATTTATATACCAATTTATTTTCCATGGGTTTATCAATTTATGATTATTGATGGAATTATGAATGCTTTTATTATGTGATTCCATTTTAAAAGGATATTAAAACCTTTTCATTTATATAGATTTTTTCATGATTTGAAGAATGATTGATTTCAAGTGGCCAATATATATAAGGATGATTGATGGGTGGTGTTCTATATCACCCTAAAATGAATTGATTAAAAATTTAAATCAATTTTTATATGTATACATGAGAGAAATTAAGTTGTCTCAAAATTCTGGTTCTATGTGTGTAACCCATGAAGGTGATGTATACAATAGTACCATTATGTTGTCTTACAAACAAGGGTGAAAGTGTGTGACTAAGGAGGGTTGTGTTACCTATAATTATGTTCTTAGGTTTAATAGATTTATGATAGATTGTCTATAGTTGGGTGAGTGAATATAATAAATTAAATTTTTTAAGAAATAGAATAATTATCAATGTTAATTAGCAGAATTGATTAATAGATAAAAAAAAATATGATATGGATTCTTTTATATTCATTCATTCTAATGCTGACATAGTCTACTCTTATACCACTGTACTCAATGAGAGATACATTGTGAACTAATTTTATTTTTAAGGGTAATTATGACATAATTACAACCTACTTTTTATAGAGGGAGGATAACTAGACACCTAAATTTTGTATTGGGAGTCCCAACCCAATTACAACCTTGAATTTAGATACCATGATTCACAACCTGAATGGTTATGAATTTAGAAGCCCGTAGTCACAACCTAAATATATAAATTGGTTTTGAATGAAAAATCATAAAGATAATGTGAAATCATGTGATTGATGGTAAGAAGTGTTAGAAACTAAATAAACTAGAATTAAATAGATATAATAAGAATAAAACATAGATACTTGTTCTTGAGTGTTTTTTTAGATTTATTATCTCATAATGATAGTATAATAATCATAAAAACTTTTGTTCATCCACAGAGAGATCATTCAATAGTTGTGATAAATTTTCAATACAGGACAAAATGTACAATAATTTTCTCTTTGCACAACATTACTTGAAATATGTAAGTTCTCATAGAAGATGTATCGTATCATAATTCATTCACTATTACACCTATACATAGAATAAAAACATCAATTCTATTTTTGAAAAAATAAACTAAACATAGCTGAGTAGTCATGATATAATTTAGTGTTCAAATTGAATAATACAAGATTATTAAAGAGAGTGAGATAGATATAGAATGAGAAATAATTATTATTACTGAATAATATTAGATCAAATACTTAATTAAATTTAAAACAAACAAGAATAATTGAAACCAATTTAAAAAAAATCCATTAAATAAATGAAATAGTATCTATAATAATAGGTCAATTGAAAGTTTGAATTTTAAATAGAAAAGATAAAATCATTTCATTGAGAAAAAAGTTATAAAAATGAAGAGAATATTAAAAACTAATTACACCTTAAAAATATTAAAATAAGTTTTAATGATTTTAATATAAATTATTATTAATTTATAAATAATATAATTAATGAATAAAATATAGAATAACAAAATAATTATTTTTCAGTTTAAAGTTGTAAGTTTCAAGTCTGAAAATAGAACACAATTTTATCTTCATTAAAACAAAATTAAAACAATCTAGAACACATAAAATAGGTTCTAAATAATTAATATGAATATTAAAATTCATTATAATAATGAATATATAATAAATGAATATGCATAATATTGATATATGAAAAAATGTAAAAAGGATAATTTCTTGTAGAATTTCACTGAACTACACAGCCAAATATATGTACGAGTTTTTCACATAGGTGAATCGATATAAGTGATTCAGGTAAGAAAATATACATTGAGGAATATATACTAGATATTTATGTAATAGAAATAGATGTAGGGGAATCATATAGAATAATTTTTTAAACGAATTCAACACTTATTCAATTCACATATCTTACTTCCTAAAAACTAGAAATACATTGGATTTAAATGTTTTAGACCTAAATAACACCATCAGAAAGGAATAATAATCTTTGGGTATATATGAATTATATTAATAAAATTATACTAAATTTTCAAATAATCAACAATAACCTTAATTGGATTTTTATAACTTAATTTATGATTAAACAATAGTAGAAAAATAGTTCTGAAAAATAGTATAATTCAGAATAAAAATTTACAGTGACTTCAAACATCCTTTATGATATGCTATAGATCGAATATTTTTTTATTTATTAATTTTTTTTATTATAATCATATTATAATTAAAGAAGTCACTCAATTTGGAGTTTTTTATCTCAAGATATGGTCAAAATACATAGGGTAATCGATTTTGGAAAACTTGCTATGTGGATTTAAAAAATGAGTCTACGAATTAAAAATCTTTTATGTGCATTATGAATTGGATACACTGTGTAAAATATACATGTTGTATAAGAATAGTAAAAAAATGTCTAAATGATATTTTAAGATATCAAATGAAACTTTTATATTAGGAACTAAATATAAGACTTTTAGAGCTTATTATGAACAATAAAGACCTAAAATATAAAGATATTTTAAGCAACTAATAAAATTATATGATCAAGATTATTCATACTTTTTTCAATGAAAAATTCAATGTTCTAATACTTTAATAAAAAAATATATCAAATAATAATTTATAATTATCAATACATAAATTTATTTTAATACCCACTCAATATTCTCCTCCTTTCTAATTATTAAAAAACCAAGTATAATTTCAGAAACATCTCCACCCTTTTGAACATATAAAAAATAGGTTTTAATAAAATAATGGATTGTAAAAGATAGTGTAATAAAATAAATACAACTATAAATTTTGTATAATTTTTTTCTAAAAATTCCATCTTTTAAAACATGTATCCATGAACTATTGTAAAATTTTCTACTATTAAAACCTAAAAGTAAATGTAGTGAGAAAACTTTTAAAAAGTTTTTTGAGAAATATAATGAAAAATATTTAATAAAATAATATTTTTCAAAAAAAAAACTTTTAAACTAAAATTTAACATCATATACGATGTATGAGAGGTTTTAAAATAGTTATATAATGAACAGATTTATACAGAACTTATATAATAGTTATCTAAAAAATAGTTCATATTTTATAAGTTTCATGTAAATCACAATATTTTATTATATTAAAATACTCAAACATACCCTAAACACATTAAAAACATTAAGATTTAAACATTCCAAGCTCAAATTTAATATTTTCAATCTAAATAAATTCTAAAGGCTTAGTAAAGTCATTTACAAAATTAATTTTTAGTAGTTATATAGTCTAAAAAACATCTCCCTTATTCACATGATCACTAATAATATTAAATATAACATCTATATGCATTGTTCTAGAATGATATATGGTATTTTTTAAAATTTTAGTTGAATTTGTATTATTCTAATTAATTTGTAATTTATGAATATAATACCAAAATCATCTAAATATTTCTTAATTCTTAAACATTAATTACAAAAACTAGAATCAAATATAAACTCAACGTCTGTAGTGGATATAAAAATAACCAACTACTTCTTATAAGTCCATGAAATTAAAATATTTCCAAGAAAATAAAACATACCTTATGTTCTTTTCCTACCAATATTATAGCCCCCATAATCAATGTCGTAATATGATATTAAACCAAAAAATTATATTTATGATAAAAAAAATAGATTTAATAGTTTCTTAACATACCTAATTATTATTTTTGATCTGTTTAATATGAATATATTTTGTATCATCTTGAAATCATGCACATAAAATAACATTAAGCTTGATATCATGTCCAGATATAGTAAAATAATGTGGGTTACCAATCACGCCTATATAAAATTTAATATCAATAGATTTATCATATACATTATCATATATTTTATAACTAGTACCCATATTAGTTTTCATAGGATTTCATGAATTGATACCAAACAATTTAACTTAATCTTTAGTGTACATGGATTGGTTAAGAAAGACCTCATATTTTCTTTGAGAAATCTAAATTCTATGAAATAACTTTAGTCTTCCAATTATGATAATTCTAACTCATATGACATCAAAGTAAAAAAAATATTATTTCATAATAATTAACTAGAGGAACCAAAAACTATATCATCAAAATTACTTTTCATAAAAACATATGGATAGAAATTAATATTTTTAAAACCATTATTCAAAAGAATCAAATAAATACTCTCATACTAAACATGAGGTTCTTGTTTGAGACCATAAAATGATTTAGATAATTTAGAAGCATGTCTAAAATTTTTTTCATTTTCAAAACTAGGGTTTTGAGAAATATAAACTTCTTTATTTATAAAACCATTTAATAAATAACTTCAAACATCCATTTAATTTAACTTAAAACCATAAAAACAAAAAACAATGTAACAAGATTCAAAAAACATATAACTCGAAATATGTTTAAATGAATCGTTAATGTATATGCCTTCTTCCTGATAGTATCCTAGAGAAAAAAATTCTAGAAATAATTTTGAAAACCTGTCCAGATTTATCCATCTTATTTATAAATATTTATTTAGTTCTAATTACTAATCCCATTTTCAATGGGATGATATTTCTGAATCATACAAGAATTGTGATCATATTAAAAATCACTTTTCAACCCTAGTAGATACATTATTAAGAAGTTTTTCTTTTCCAAAATTGAAATACAAAGAATAATAATTAATATTTTCCAAAATAGATTTATTAACATCATAATATTCTTCATAATTTATTTGAAACAATTCTTCAACAGTCACAATATACTTCTTATAAAATCTATAAAATTTACTATTAGAAGAATTACCAAGAAAGGCACCTTTAACACTTTTAGAATCAAAATTATTTAAATTATATTTTTTATTAAAGATAAAACCTTTACACCCAAGCACTATAAAAATGATTAGCCATTTGTTTTATACCATTATACGATGCAAAAATGGGTTTTTAAAATGTTTAACATAAATTTTATTCAAAAAATATATAGAAGTATTAATAGATTCAGCCGAAAAATATTTTTGTAATTTATATTCATTAAGAATTTTTTTAGGAAATATTTTTAATAGTTCTATTTCTTCCATTCTACAACACCATTTTTTTGTTTTTTTCTAGGAGATGAAAAATTATGAGCATAACCATTTTCTTTATAAAAATAATCAAAATTAAAATTAACAGATTCATCACCATTAACACTTATAATAGAAACATTTAAATAACATTTCATATTTTGAATGAGATTATAAAAAGAAATAAAATAATTTAAGGGTGCATGATTTTGAGACATGAAATAAAACCATATAAATATATTAAAATCATACACAATAACAAAATCCTATTTTTCGCTACTTAAATATACATTTTCATTAGAACAAATAAGTCCCGATTCAATAATTTAAGAGGTATAAAAGTAAACCATGATTGATAGATTTTAAATTTATCTTCTGTTACTTACATTTTAAGCATGAATCATAAAAAAATATTTTATTACCTTTAACATGTGTAAATAGAGAACATATCCAGGCATTGATAATTTTTGTATCATTCAGAACTCATCATGTCCAAATTTCAATTTTAAAGAACATCATCTCTTTAAATAACATTGTGACACTTACCATTTTGATTATATAAATTCAAGAAATTAATAAAATGAAAATTATTTTTCTAATTAGTGAAAAATAAAAAAACCATTATGAAAAATTAATTATATTCAAATATAACATATAAAACATTATTAAATAATTGTGATATTATAATTAACTTCTGTTTCAATCCTTAAAAGTATAAAACATTTTAAATTAAAATAACATTAATAATATCTACTTCACAAAATCCTTTAACCTCTCCTTTAGAGTTTTATATAAAAATTGATAAAGTATCCATCTCATTTAGTATAATAAAGGGATTGATGATTTCTAACATAACATTTCTTAATATAACTTCCTTGCTTAAAATATTTAAAGAAAGTAATAAAAGAAACACATCTAGATTTTTTTAACAAAAGTAGTTTTTTTAACATAAGAATATATAGATTATAACTAAAATTAGATTTATATTTTTTTCATCATATCAATCATATTTTAATAGTTTTACTTTCCTTGAACAAAGGTATAGAACATTTATTTTAAGCTTATAACTTAATTTCTAATATTTTTATTCTCTTTTTTAATAGACTCAAATTATTCATAGATCATACCATTATCACATGAAACAAAATTTCTTATTTCCTTATTGATAGAATCCTTACCATTTTTATATTTCTTAATTTCCTTGATAATATTCTTATTCCCTCCTTTTAATTATTTATACAATTTATTAACTATTAAAAAAATTAATGTCTTTCATTTTATTCATATAACTCATTGAATCATTGAACATGAATATCAGAATAATAAATCAATTAAATTAATTACTAACCTAATTTGTATTTTTTCACCATAAAAAATTCGTTTCATGACTCTTTTTAACTTTCAGATTCATCACTTGAATCATATTCTTCAGTGAAACTCCATTTATCATGATAATCAAATTTCAATTCGTACTTGTATATCTAGTCTCTCCATTCTTACATCAACTTTAGACAGTTGGGTTTGATATATCCCTTATTTTTACATTCATAACATAATAGATATATGATATATGTGGTACCCTCTTCTCCTCTATCATTATTTTGACCTTTACGTGGCCAATTCTTTAAATTTTTCTTTCTCCTCATCAAATTACAAAAACCTGGGATTATAATAAAAAATTATTCTTTTTAACTTTCTTCTCTGTTGAGTATATAAGATTTAGAAATAAAATTTATTTGTGATTTGAAAGAAACACCTTACTTATATGATGTTTCTTCATCCAAAATATTATTCAACTGAAGTTCAAATTTAAGAAGTTATCAATTGAGTTCAGCCAACATGTATTCATTGAAATTATAACATTTCTTGATCATATCCTTCTTTGCATTAAACTTCTTTTATAGACCTATTTGAACTCTTTCAACATGTAATTGGTTATAAAAATCATCTAAAACAGATTTAATTCTATTAACAAAGCTTGAACATTAGTGGAAAATTTGTTTGACGCTTCCATCTTCACTAGTACTGAAATCTTGGTAATCTTTTTGAGGAATCACGAGTTTGGTTTTGATCAGTTTGTATGAGCCAATGTGAGTAACTTGTAAAATCATCAATATCTCACAAGTATTCATAAATTTAGACACATGAATAAATACACTTGTATTAATAACATAATATAATATATTTAAAATTTTCTAATTTAAAAAAATCTAGAAGGATTATTTCCTATTAGAGTATATGGGTAAACTTTTGGTAGTTGGTAATATTTTCCCATAACCAACCAGTGTTTTGAGCTTATTTTTTTGATGTATGATTCCTTTTTGAATTTATAGTAACTATATCCATTTCCATAAAGGTGGGGTGATTTTTGAGGTATCTATCTATCATTTTCATTCATTCGTACCATCTTAATGATCTTTTCCTTAGAATATATAGTATATGAAAACATTTACCTAATAAAATATAAAAAACACACTCCTAAATTGAAAATCATTAAAAGGATGTACCATTGATACCAATTGTTTGGTGTTGAGAAAAATAATACCATACCTATGTAATCCTTAATAATGTTTTCCTCTCATACAAATATTTGAGTCATATTCAGTGATTACAGATGGTTTAGAGGGGGGGTTAAAATGATCAAATTATAATATTAAATAAATATATTAATTATTAAAGTTAATGATAAGGGTTAATGTGATGTGGAAATAGATGAAATAATTCAAGGATAATTTTTATAATGTTTTATTATAAAGTGGAAGAAGTCTACTCTTATATCTCAGTACTCGATAAGAGATACATTGTGAACTGGTTTTATTTTTTAAGGGGAATCATAACCCAATTACAACCTAATTTTTCTTGTGGAAGAATAATCAGACTCATGAAATATTTATGGGGAGTCACAAACCAATTACAACCATGAATTTTGATACTAGAATTCAAAAACCAAATAGTACCTACATTAGAAACTGGGAGTCAAAACCTGAATAAATAAAAATTACTTTTTATGAAAAATAATAATAATAAATAGAAAATATGTGAGAGATGGGAAGAAGTGTTACTGAATTAAGAAACTAGAATGAAATAGATAGAATAATAAAAAACATATATACTAGTTCTTGAGTGTTTGATCAGTTTGATTATCTTAGAATGGTAATAGAATAATTTATAGAATTTATTGTTCCATCGTTGAGAGATATTCTAGCAGTAGTAAGTAATTTTATGCAGATTAATAATGTAAAAAACTTTTCTCTTCACACTGTATCACTTGAGACATTAAATCCTTCATTTACGATATATCATATCATAATTATTTCACTTATTCACCTCTACAAAGTAGAAAAATATCAATTCCCCTTTTAAACAAATAAACTTAACACAACTGAGTAGTCATTAGATAATTGATAATTAAAATAGAATAATACTTGATTATCAGAGAGAGGGAGAGAAAGAGGAAATAATATTATCTTTGCATAAAAATAGTTCATATCACTAAATAAATTTAATACATTAAAGAATAATTCCATAAAAATATTGAAAACATATGTTAAATTATTAAAAGGGTCCTCATATTAACAAATTTTTAAATGAAGTTAATGTAAATTAATATTAATTTGAAAAAATGAAACTGAAGAAAATAATATAATTTAATAAAAAATAATTTTAAGTTTCAGGATGTAACTCTCATGCATGAGAATATAACACACATTGATCTTCATCAAAAATTGTTTAAAACAATTAAAAACACTAAAAATAGGGTCTAGGTAATTAATGTGAATTTATAAATTCACAATAACAATTTAAAAAATGAAATAATCAAGCACCAAATTGATATATGAATCAAAACGTAAAATACAGCATAGTTTCCTACAGAATTTCATTAAAATATGTAGGCAAATACACAATGGTGTTTTTCAAATAGATGAATAAATATAAATGATTCATGTAAGAAAATATATGTAGGTGAATCTATATAGGTAATATATTTTTTGAAAATCAATATAGGGTAAATATGTAGTAAAATCTACATAATTTAATTAATCATATAGGCAATTCACATATCTGAATTCCTGAAATATAAAAAAATATTTAATTTTGATGTTTTAAACCAAAAACAGACCATCTAAAAGGAATACTCACATTTGGTTCCATTTAAATTATATTTATATAATTTCATTATATTTTTAAATAATTAAGTATCACCTTGATCATGTTTCTATAAATCATGTTTTGATTAAATAATAGTATAAAAATGTTTTAAAAAATAGAAAAATTAATACTTATAATATATAGTGATTTCAAAAATAATTTCAAACATGTTAGAGAGAGATTCATAATTTTATTTCATCAAATATAATTTAGATAATATTATTTCATTTCTAAAAAAATAATCCCTCAATTTTGAGTTGTGTAGCTTAATATAATTACAAAATACATATGGGAACTGATTCTAGAAAATTGGATTTGGGGATTTCCAAATGGATACATAAATTAGTAATCAACTATATATATTTTGAATTGGCCTTGTGGTGTAAAAAATATTGGCTTAATTATAATAGTAAAAAACATGTATAAATAATATTTTAAAGTCACAAATGACTTATTAAGTCATGTAACTTAATATAAAACTTATAGAAAATGTTATGAATAATAAAAACATGAAATATAAAAATATTTTAAGCAATGAATAAATTTATATGATCAATATTAAGCATAATTTAATCAATGAACACTTCAAAGTGTTTAAACATGAAATACTACTAAATAAAATAATAATTATAATTATCAAAACTTTAAGTGGTTTAAGGATCTACTAAACATATGTTTTGTTCTATAATTCCTTATAATGTTATGATTCCATGAAAGGAAAATTTTAATGTCATATATTTATCATTATGATCCATGGATCATGTATATTATCTCACACTCTTATTCCATTTTACATGTTTGTTAATTTGAGATTACATGTCTTTCTATCATGATGTATGGAAAACCCTTATTATTCTATGTTTTTTTAGTAAAATATTTCTCTTGTTATCATGTTTTATATATTATTATGATCTAAACCTTTGATGACATGTTGATGAGTTTTCCATTACTGGGCATTTTAACTCACCCCTATATCATGATTTTATTCCCTAGGTTATGAATATGAGGGAAATTTATGAGAAATATAGAATAGAATCTAGTGTTGTTTGATTATGTATAAATGTTAAGATGTATTATAAAATTAGTTTCTTAAGTATCTAATACTTAAAGACAGTAAACCGTCATCTCTTGGTATTTAGATATTATTTGGGTGATGTATGCTTAACTTATTGAATTTTTTTAATAAATATATGTTTATGTTGAGTCACCTCACTTGGTATAAAAATGATGTGTTGGGCCCAAAAAGTTTGAAAAACCTTTGATGAAGTTGGAAAATCCAAAACTTTGAATGGATAATGAATTCATGGAGTTGAAAATTGATAAAGTAACCAAGAATGAAAAAGATTCACATTACTCTCACATATAACACACACAATGTAGGATCTTTACCCCACATGGAACTTTAGAAAATAAAATGAAATACTTTTTGGGGTGAGATGGTGACTTAACACCCAACAAATGACTTTTTCTTTGAAATAGAAGGAAATAACTTAACACTACCCACGAATAAATTTTTTTCATTTGCCGAAGAATGTAGTCATTTAAAGCATCAGTAAACGAACTTTATGTTTGGATCATGAGTTATCCTTTGACCACCTCACAAACCAATAAATATTATATGTATGATATTTGTATCACATAACCACGTGGCACCTGATATGTTATGCGTCCAACTGGATATCCAAGGAAAAAGGTCATTTACCATGCCAAAAAATATTGTGTCTTTGAAGAAAGTGGTATGGAATGATATAAAATGATACTTTAGAAGAATCATGTATGTAATTTACACACCACAAAACATAATGGACACCCTCAAATATATCCTTTATGAGAGGACCTATCTGGTAACCTAGAAAGGGTGTACTTATGCCTACAAAAGATCACTGTGAAGTAGACCCCTTCACGGGACCCTTCATTATTACCACCCTACAGATTAAAAAGAAGTATATGGGATGGAAAATCCATATATTCTTTTCTTATATGGTCTGGAGACCCTCTTTTTGTGTCATTTTTGGGACCATATCGTCCCTTTCACGAACTATCCAAATGTATTCACATCTCTCCTATTGGAATGTAGAAATTATTTCATCAAGATCCCATAAATGACCACCTGATTCATTCAGTCTATCAACATGACATAATAGCATGATCCCCATTCATTAATTCATTCATTCTCATGGTAATAAATCCCCCAAATTTAACCTTCCTAGTAGAAGGGATCCTCTAAATGTTCACATCCATACATTCTCATGGTAATGGGGATCCCAAACTTATGGGTGGTGGTGGATGGCTTATCTTTCTAGGCTGCATAATCGGTTTCCTAAAATGGGAAGTGAATCACATTCAAATCCTCTATTATCACCCTTCATCCTACCCTCTCCCTTTCTTCCACATATCAAAATGGAAATAGGGTAGTTTTCTATTTAAGAAATCAGTCCAGAAGTAATTTCTTAGACTGTCATATGGAAATCCCCTTGCCTTCCCTATCCATGCCCTCATTCACCAGTGAATGAAGGGTATTGTGAATATTTCTAGATCATTGTATTTTTACTATTCCTTTGAGTTATTATGACTTAATAAGGGTCAAATGTTATTGATTATCACAACAATCACAATATTAAATACCTATCTTGGTAGAGAGTTCTTTTTCCAGATGTTCCTCCAACCATGATAGGGGCCCCCTATTCAGTATATTTCCCAACCATGTTATTACCATATCAAAGTTCTATAACCCTAGTCAGAAAAACCTTCAAAGGACCATATACCAGATAAAGTAACCATTTGAATCCTCAATAGCTGCAATCCATAACTTTTCGAACTATTGGGCCTTAATTCCAATCCAAATAAGACATGTAGAAATCCTCCATGTGATTCAAAACCAACACCCCAAATTCATGGAAATCCTCTGTTGGACCTATCTCTAATAGGTTACTATCCATCCTTATAGGTTAAATCCCTTTTAGGACCCCTGATAGACTTTGATGAATTTCCAACACCAATATTGACTAGTATGCTTTCACCTAGACTTCCTTGTTGCATGATTTCAAACTATATGGTTTTATCCAAATAACATGAATTTAAAAAAAATGATGTGTCCCTTTAGTGACATCAAACTATGTGTATTTTTATTAATTTCCAAGGATATTTAGGAATCCCTTTTCATTGTCCCAATCACTACATCAAAACAAACACTACATTTTTGAATAAAGGTTAACACCAGAGTGCTCCACTGTGTGGCTTGAAACCAGCATCATAATAATAAATGACATAAGAATCTAAAATCCATTTAAGAATGGTTACATTGATGCAGAACCTCTGAAAAAAATATATATATCTATATATGAAGAAACTTAGATATGTACATATGATTTAAAATAAAATACATGCAAATAATTAGTTGTTAATATGAGGGTGTCATGTTTTATGTTTAGTACATAATAAATGATTCGTGAATATGAATTAAATCTATAATATCGTTCATAAGTTGCTAATAATTTCCCAAAATAATGTATGATGAGCTGGAAATCATATCCTATCAACCAATTTGGGTCCTTAAGTGTTGTTGGAACCATGTACCAATGGCCACCTGCCCTTGGAAAGTAGGTTTGTGAGACATTATGAATATGGGAACTATAGGGTGTTATCAGTTCTATGAATAAAACTCATGATAGAACACTTGAAAAAAAAATTGTGTCTGATATATAGATTTGTTCCACCATAATAAAAAACTACACAAAAACCATAATTAATTTCCCAAATGAAACAAGATGATTTTCCATATGAAACACTATGTATAAAGAACTTGTTTTTATCATAGGACCTGGATGTATGAGTATGGGGAACCTAGGTTCGTAACAGATCATGATTTAATTATTTTGGAAAAATATATTTGTTTTTCTAGAGCTTGTTTTAATTATTCTTACGTTTTAGGATAAGATACTTTTTGTGAAAACCATAGAGATAAATCTAAGTATATGATAAAATCAAATAATTTGGGCAACATTTTTAGTTTGTGGTTTTCCTAGAAATTATATCCCTACCAGGATACTGGAAAATGGATATTGTTTTGGAAAATATGCACCTAGGATAAATCACCTTGAATAAGGATGTTTGATTATAAACTCTATATCCACTCTATGTGCGATGAGTGAGACTAATACTACACAACACACTTTTCACTCCTAGGGGATATGATTGGGTTAATTCAAATTCTCTTTATGATCTATTGTTAATTTGAGAATGTTTTTATAATATGATTTTATAACCTAATATGAAAATGATCATATAAAAATTATGGTAAATTGGTGTATTTATATATTGATCCCATTATATCATAGTTGAACTAAAATTATTATAAGTTGAAATAAAGGATTCATTGGAGAAGATATCAAAAGAATGAGTTTTCATAGAAGCATTCATTTTAATTTTATTTGTTTGTATCAAAACAATTCATGATTTATTATTGTTCTGGAAATATTAACCTGAAAATGAATCTATGAAAGTTTTGTCTCTACAAACTCATAAATTTTATTATTTTGGGAAAAAGGTTTCTAAGACTTCTCAAAGAGAGAATTATTTTCATCTATTTATAATATATAATGACTCATTATTATTTTTCTAAACCCTTAAATTTTTTTATTTGTAATTACTATTTAAAATTATTAGGAATCAATTTATTTATGGTGGGAGAATTATAATTACCCAAGATTTTACTATACATCTTTCATTTAAATAAATCAAATGTATTTGATAGCTTTATACACACAAAACACTGAAATGAAAAAATTGTGATACTTTAATAAAATAAAATTATTAAATATGTATGATACATTATTACTACTAAATTTGTCGTCATCCATAAAATTAACCACCCAATGAAAACTATGGAAAAATTTATATTAATACATGATTCATTTATTTATCTTAAATTTTTCCCTCATATGTGCTTTTATATTAAAATTAATTATCATCAAAATTTTAGATTTAAATTCATAAAATAAACTTAATATTTTAACTACACATATCAAAATTATCCAATGATGATTTTTTCATATTTTTTTGAAATAATTGAAATTTAGGTGAATATAAAAAAATGATGTTTTATTAATACCATAACATTTTAGAATTTATTAGGATCCAAGAATAACATAAGACATTAATAAAATATTTTTAATGACCATGAATGTTTTTAATTGGTAAAAGGATTCATTTAAAAATACTATGGTGAATTCAGAAAACCCAAGCATAAATTTTATAAACTGAAGTAATATTTATTTTGATAAAAAAAATTCCATTCCTTTTAATTCAGTATCCAAAATGTGGGATTCTATTTTAGATTTCATTTAAAGAAATCTAAACCTTATTTTCTTAATAATTATCCAATTAGTATCCTATAAGGTATCAAATTTGATAATTTTATCATAATCATAATTCTTACTTCAAAATAAACTATATATAAAAAATGGTTTTTACGTGTTATATGATTTGACATTAAAATTAATTTTATATAAACTTTATAAATTTTAATTAAAAAAGTTTATTTATAGTTTTAATCATTAGGTATTAATTATTTAATAATGTAAATTTTATTTATATACATAAAAATGAATTGTTTAGGTAAAAATTATTTATCACGATAAAGATAAATTAAGTTAAAAAGGGTTTAACCAAGGGTAAGAAACCTGAAAATGTTAAATGATGTCTTAAAATGTGTAGATAAGAGGTATATTAACCTTATAATTTCTCTCATACATATTTTAAATTATTGGATACTTTTGTCCCTTGAATAGTGGCATTCCCTTTTAAATTATTACAAAAATGACTCTCCCCACCCTTATAAAAGGTGTCATCACCATCCCATTTCTCTTCACACCCAATTAATATTATATTTGGTCAAAATTTTCCTATTTTAATACCTTAAACTCCTAGAAAATTCAAAGATATTTGATATTATAAAAAGACCACCTCTCAGAGTCTTAATCCTTTTTGTGAAGGGGATTATCCATAGAGTAATGTAAAATTCAAAATTACATATATTTAATTTCTTTTCCTTCCCTTATTAATTTAAATATTATGAGTATATTATAATCAATTTTATATTATTATATCATTATGATAATTATATAAAGATTTTGTTTTGTTTATGATAAAACTATTTTCTACCCTCCTCCTAATCATCTGAAAACTGAAAATGTCATATGTTACATGTGGTATATTGCCTCCATAAGTAACATGGTCTATTTTTTATAACCACCATACAAGGATACATAAGGGTGGGGTAATTAATGAATACATAATATATTTACAAATTTTTCATGGTTCTAAAAATATGTAGATTTTCTTACCTCATTTAATTCCTATGTAAACAAACGGATCACTCATGTGTATGTGTGGACTACCGCCTCCATAAAAGTAACATATTTTCATTTTTATCTAGAGTTTTATTTGATATAATACACTATTATAGACTAATTAACCACTTTAAAAACATTCAAATAATATCATCATACTTCTATATTAATGATATTATGCTAAACAAATCACATTCTTATCTGTACTCACCCATAGATTATAGCTTGTTCTTGTTTGGATAAGATTAATCACCTACAAGAATAATGATATAAATTTATATCAATGGTAAATAAGTAAACAAAATTAATAGTGATAATATGAAATAATAATTAAACTGATATTTTTTGGATCTTGAATTTTGATTTTAATATCTATCATATTATTAAGATACCGCCCCTCGTTCATTAAAATTACCGTAACAAGTTCATCAGAGATCATAACTAAAATATTTAATAAATGATATTAGAACTATATAAATCATTATAAAATATATGTTAAATTATAAACATAGAATATTTAATTAATAATTGGAACTAACATTATGAGACTATGACTAAATAAAAAAATTCAAAACTAATAACATCTGTGGATAAAAAAATATAACTAACTAATATTTTTTTAATAAATAATTAAAAATAAGGATTATAAAGGGTTATATATATATGAATAAAGTTCTAAAAAAGGTTATTGATATAGTTATTTTTATTATAAAAGAGGTTAGATCACATTTCGAATGAGTGGGAACAAAAGACAAGCATTTTGCATCTAAATATTTATTTATTGAGATATGATTTATAATCACCACTCTTTTCCTTTTTGTTATGTATATTTTTTATATGGATTTAGTTTATAAAAAAAATCATAAAGTGTAAGTTATTAAAAATCCATCTCATGTTATACCCTTCATAGGTTTTCAATTGGAAAGATAAAGATGATGTAATGGTTCTTTGTCTCAATTTTCAAATCCATGAGACATGTTTGATATTATATACCATGTTTTATTTTATATGGTATATAAACAACCCATTTGATATATTATATGATGAATTATATTTCTTCCATTATCTTTTATTAGCAATTTAAATCTCTATATTTAAAGGAATACTAATTAAAATATACACAATCCATATTGTTTTAATCACAAATCTCATCTATAAATCCATATTTCTTTTAAAAGATTATCCATATGGGGAATTTTTACACATTTCTATTTAAAACTGCAATAATAAAATTAAACATTATCCATTATTCTAGTTTTTAATTTCTTCTCACTATTTTATTTTACCCTTGACTTGTATCTTATCTATTGTATGAGAAGCCAACCCTACCTCTTTGTTTTGGACAAGTATCTTTCTCTTCCATGTCCATATCCATTGGATATTTTTCTAGATGTCATCAATTATTCATCAATAATTGATTAAGGTAATTTTATTTTATTTTTCATTTCTTTAAAATTATTTGAAATAAATTTTTATTGTATCTTGTATGGGTTATTTTAAACAAAGTGTAAAAATAATCCCTTGAAAATTTTTACATGTGCACAAACTTTTATACAATTTTCTCATTTTCTATGAAACTTAATTTCTACATTTTAATGGTTTCTAATCAAAATACTTAATATCATAGTTTTATGAAATATTTCTATTTCAATAAATTATTTCAAAATTATATGGTTATTTATTATTTCCAATTTAATTTTTTCTATGTCAACATCATTTGACATATTTTATTCTTGATCAAGGATATTCTTCAAAATGATACCACCCACCTTCAAGCTCAGGATAGCTTATGAAATATTATTTTCTATGAAAATAATTATCTACCACTATTTTTTTCTTTCATAACCATACAATAATTATAAACATGTTTTTATTTAAATGTTTCCTAGGTTAATACCATATATTATAGTTATTTATTTAATGTTTGTTTATTTATGTAGTTATACAACAATTGATTGTAAAAAATATTAACTAAACCATATACATTTTCTCTATGTTATGTAAATACTATATAACACATCATCTTAATTTATTGGTATCTACATATAAAGATACTAAATATCTTTGGATACCCATTTATTTTACATGTTTATATCATGTTATTAATATTTATGGAACTATAACAGAGTTTCATATATGATTACATTTGAAAAATATATAAAACCATTTTATTTCTGTGATTTCATTATTATTTGATGAATGATTGATTTCAATTGTAAGAGATATGTATGGAATATTGACTAGTGAGGTCAAATATTTCCCTATAATTCATTGGTTAAATGTTTAAATCTCATGAGATATGTATACATGAGTTAAATTCAGTTGTCTCTCAAGTGTGAATGCAAGTATAAGTGACTCATTATGGTGATATATATATATATATATATATATATTTGTGGGGGGAGGTATAATTATGTTTTCTCACAAGCGTAGGTGTAAGTGTGTGACACATGAATGTTGTAAGGAACCAACCATGGTACCTTCTTAAAATTAGTACTCAACTCGATCTAACACATACCTGAATGGTGTTCCCGATCCCTATGGGATGGATAATAGAATCTAGGCATCAAGAAACAATCATAAGGAATTATTTCACCCAAATATAAAGTGAAAAAAATGAATTTATACACACATAAAAGCGAGAAACATCATAAGATATAAATATATAACATAATAGATAAAGAACAACATAAGAGAAATAACTGAAAAAGAAAGAAAAACAATATCTAAGTGAAAAGTCCAAAAACACAGGACTACAAATCCAAAATAGATACTCCAATAGTTTCATGTTATTTAAGGGGAAAACCCACACCATCTAACCATCCATCTACATAAACTCATCTGACAAAAAACCCCACTACCTCACAGAGGACCTTTTCTTTCCCTAAATTGAAATACATAACAAGCTCTATGTACCACCAAAGAGGTATACAGGGTGTGAGAAAATTGGATCAATAATATCTCACCCAAGTGTTCCATAATAGGTCACTATACAATAATAGAATAATTATCAACATTAGATAAAAAAATCATGATAATTCTTTAATGGTTTTTATGTTAAAAGCATGGGTAAACAATTTAATTTCTCTATTTTATACATTCTCACATAAAGTAAGAATGTCAATTTAAAATTATTTCATATATGTATATCACATTAGAAATACCATATTAAAACAAATAATACATTATATATCATGTAAAAACCATGCTAGTACAAGTTAAATAGTATAAATAATATCATCCAAAATTGGCCAAAAGGAAGAACATGTAACATTACACCATAGATCACCCTAAGTGAGGATAGCTAGGAAACTATTATCTAATAAAGACAATCACATTTTCATTAATCCACTATCCATATACATTGAGTCTAGAGAGAAGAGGAACACCCATGAAAGTGAACTCTAATAGGTCAAAAAATTCTCTAGAACAATAGGCCTAGAGTGTAAAATAAATCCCCATGAGCAGACTCCAAGATAGTGGATGAGACCTATTACTATTCCTTCACCCTAAGGACCCAAGGCTTCCCATGTAAAATATTTTTGAAAAAAAAAATCATCGATCCATTTTCAAATAACTCTTCCTTGAAAACCATTTCACAACACAATTTCATAATTATTTGAAAACCCTTTCCATTTTATAAAAACAAGGGGAAAATATATTTTTTTAAACCCATTTCCACCCACACAAATCCAATCAGTAATTAATTAAATTTCATTTAATAAAATAATTTATCAATAATAGGATCAATGTAGTTCATCCAGAATTTCTAGGGATAGAATAACTATCCTCAAAACTTGGGTCACGCATTCCTATAAAAGTAAACACCACCATGAAGAAGCCAAAAATAATAGAAGAGGCCCTAGAATCAAACTACACATCTAAGAAAAATTTAAATTAATAAAATTGGGTAACAGAGAAAAGGAAGAAACACATGCCTTAAGAACACACACCATCCACATCACAAACAATAAAGGAAATAGTTCATAGAACAAGATAGGACATCGAATCTAGAAAGGAATCAAAAGAAACATCACTATAGATCCAAAAACCCAATAGGTAAATGAAAACAAATATAACATGATCAATTTAAATGATGAAGCAGAAATGGTTACTCACCTAGTGAGATGAAAAATAACTGAAAAAACGATCAGTCACTAAAAGAATCACTATATATCATACAGAGGCTCCAAAAACTTTCAGAGAATATGCTCAGGATGATAGGGGATAGATCTATAGAAGAATGAATCCATATATCGGTTGAGTAGAACCTTAAAATCCATATTCACACCAATTAAACAGCGTGCCATCCATTTCATGTCATTTGTCAATGGGGATTATATATTCTAAAAAAACCAATGCCTTTTTGATTAAAATATGATCTTTTAAAACTATACAGTGTGTATAACTTCATGATTTGTATTCATCTCACGACATGATCCTAACAAAAATTACATGTTTTGTACACCCATTACACGTTGTGTAAAATTACCACAGATAGGGAAAACAATAGATTTTTTACAAAAACGTCAAACAAACATGAGAATTCACCAAAATCAGGGATAACCCCACAATGAAAAAAAAATATACCTGACCTCTATTAATTCAAATAAAGAAACATCTTAAATCATTAGGTCATTTTTCTCAAAAAAAATTCTCTATCATTGGGAGTTCCAAAATGCAACAAATTAAAGAGGAAAAATTAAAAAAAAATACCTAAAAGTGTGTAAATAGATGTTAAAAAATCCCCACTATATAAATATCATCCCTAGGAAGTCATGTATATGAATGAATTATAGTAAGGAGGAAAGGTCACTACCCCCTCATGAATGACTCTTGCTCCTAATTATCCTGATAATTTGATCTTTGTCTCCACAATACACTAACTAATTGAATTGAATTCTCATAAAATATTGTCATATGAGAGTCAACGATCTCTACTGGATTCCCAAAAACAAAAACATCTGGCTCTACCTCAATATCTTCCTCACTTAGAACGTGTGAGTGATTCCAATGGTTGTTAATAATCTATAATATATGGAAAACATCATGAGTGTCTATCAATTGAATTGTTAATATCAATCGAGAAGAATCCTTTCCAAGACTCTCGGTGACCTAAAACGGTCCAATATATATCAAATCCAGATTTATCTATTTTCCAGGACGATGGTGACCAAAATGAATAGAAAATTTCAAGAAAATATAGTCACAAATAGAAAACTCCAATGAAGATATCGTTGAACTGCAAAATATTTCTACCAACTCCACAGTATAACCATATATTGATGTATATCCTTAATCCTCGCTGATTTATTATAAACCAAACTTGGTCCCACAACAAGAGCTTTTCCCACCTATTCCCAAAAAAGATGTGATCTTCATGGGTGACTATACAAAGCCTCTAAAGGAGCCATTCTAATTAATAAATAATAGCTATTTTCATAATAAAACATAACTATTCCTAGATTTATATCCCAAGATCCTCTGAAATCTAAGACACATGCATGGATAATATCCTATATAACCTAAATAGCATGCACTATATGACCGTCTGTCTATGGATTATAAGTTATGATCAAACACACCTGATTAACCATTCTTGCCTAGAGAATTCCCCAGAACCTTAATTTAATCCTTAGATCCCATTCAAAACAATTGAATAAGGAACCTCATGTAACCTCACAATTTTATACGTATACAGTTAACCCAAATATTTAACACTAACAATATACCAGATCAGAATGAGATGATCCAACATTGTTAAATAATCAATCACCACCCAAATTTCATTCCTCCCATAGGGAGTCCATGGTTGTATAACTACAATGTCCATGGACATGTTTTCCCAATTCCAAACTGACAATTAAAGAGGTTGGAGAAAACTAGAAGGTTTCAGATGCTCTTCCTTTATCTATTGATAGGGGTAACAATTGGAAAAAATAAACAATGTTAAAATTCATACTCAACCACTAAAATCATTGTATCTTGTCATAATAATATTCATAGTCCCCATGTGAACAAACCATGAAGAAATATGACAATCAACCAAAACCAGTCTCCTAAATGATACTAGGATGGGTTACCAATCAGTGAAATTGAGAATACCATCTAAAGAGAGATACCAACTTGAAATAGTCTCCCCACCATATAGAGTTTTAATGAATTCCTCTAAAATCATCATCCTACTGCTGACTCTACAAAATAGACTCAAGGAAATATGATTATAACTGAAAACTAGGAAAAAAATGTTTGGAACATCATTCAATGAAATCAGATGAAGCTGAGTAAAAATATCTATAAGGTGCCATTATTCTTTCCATTCTAAAATAGCTCGCAATGACACATTCCTATTAAGGTCATCTATAATTACATTCCCCTTCCCTAGGGTGTAGGAAATTTTTATGTAAAACATATGAAGGTATTACACGCAACACCTCTAACTAAGAATAAAAAATATATGATAAGAGATATATGTTAAACTATTATGGTCAGATATGACTATGAACCCTTCCCAAAGTTGATAATGCCACAAACACTTCACTATATGCCTAATAGTGACATGCTTTAAATCAGGAGTTGGGTAATACATCTCATGTGGTTAAAGTTGAAAAGAATCCTAATCCCTCACATTATTCTCACGTATGAGCACACAACCCAAGCCTGCACAGGATTAATCAAAGAAAACCACATTACCCTTACCTATCATAGGAAAGGTCAAAATAAGATCTAATGTAAGAAGTCATTTAATCTTATCAATAGAAGATTGAGATTTTTCATTCCACATTAATTTCAAATATTTTTTGGTTTGACCAGTCAAAGGTGATGCCATCTTTGATAAATGCATGATGTACCGTCGATATTATCCAACAATACTAAGGATGCCCCAAATGTGAAAGAAATTTTGAGGCTCTTCCCATGACATGAAAGCCTTCACCTTATCATGATCAGCTGGTAATCCATTATTATAAATTAAATTCCCAAATAACTTCACTCTATGGAGCAAAAAATCATTAGCACAAGGAAAGGTATAAAGGTTCTTAACCGTTACTCAGATCATTTTATGATAGTCCATGAACATTCAGAGTGAACTATCCTCTATCTTTGCAAAAGAGCTTCAGGGATTTCCTATGTGAAAATTTTGGGGGAACAAAACCCTTTCACTCCAGATCATCCAACTAAATATTGATCTCTTTCAGATTTTCTAGTGCTCTACTATAGGAAGGAATTGAATCAAGTTTCCTACCTAGGACCATGTTAATTGTAAACTCTACATCTCTCTCTAGAATACGACCAAAGAAATAATTTTGGAAACCAATAGGAAAATCCAAAAAAATAGTGGTAATATCAATAATAGATGATTCATCATCCAAAATAACTACAATAGTATATAAACATCATATGATCACTTGGTGGGAAGGTCCTACATGACCAAACCTCATATCCCACTCTCCAAAAAATACCCATGACTTAACTTTGAAGACATAAAATGAGACATGAAGATGATAAAAATAAACATTATCATGATGAGAAACAATATAATCAAATCCATTGATGATGTCAAATAGATCCAAATCAAGAACCATGAAATCTCATACTAACTAGGAAATAGCTATCAATAGTGAAAAGGACACCAAAACACCTCTTTTTCCTCTTCCTAAGAGATGTTTATAATAGCATAAAAATGCATAAGATCCATTAAAAGATTAAGAACATCAAGACTGGATGGATATAAACAAGTGGGAAGAACCAATAGTAAATAAAGAAATTACTACATAAGATGAAATAATGATGGAACTTCTCAGTATCGGTGGACCTACATCTACCTCCACCAAAAAACTCATTTACTATGTGAAGGTGCTTCACACCTGAGAACTATGACAAGATCCCTATAGTATTAGAATAATATGACTATCTTTACATAAATACTACTTATGACAATAACATCCACAACTGTTACAAATATTAATAAGTGATAGAAAAAAATGTTGGGTTTTTATGACCTTACAACACTTATAGAAAGTTAAAGGTGCACTATTAGCTGCAAATGGAGTTGTTGAAGAGTCATAATATGAATACCACGTCCATCACTTTTGTGATGATCTTTCTAATCCCTCTTCTTTCCTAGTGCACCACTAAAGCTTCCACGAGGTGGACGGTAACTGGAAGAATATCCATAATTTCCTTCCATATTCATCTCATTAATCATAGAAATATTTATTGTATCCATTTGGATTAAAATATATAACATAATTACTTTCAATCTGATATCCATTCACAAACATTTTAGGTAATTTTGATCTCTCAACTGACCATTCTCTATAAACTCTGATACAATGAAAACCAGCTTCACAAACTGATTATTGTATACCAACACAAGTTTATATCACTAATAAAAAGAGAAGAACTTAATAGAATTCACTATTTATTAGTGATAGTGGATAGAATGACTAAAATAAGATTGTATTGAAACCCTTTCGATCGAAGTCCACATGTTAAAATGCATGTACCATGGAATCCCACCAATGTTTGTTGCAACCCTCAAGATTGAATGTTTCACACTTCACCTTGATACTCTTAGTTATATCTAAGAATTAAAAAATCCAATCAATATTCTCAAGCTAGTCCCCCACCACTTGAGATTCATTGTTACCCTTAAAGAACAATGGATTCTTGAAAAAGAACCTCTCGGATCAATCTATTTCTCCTAAAACTCTTGGTTGTACCACCGTAATAGCATTCTAAACTTACAGTCCATTTCGGTCAACAACATGAACTACTTTCACTGTATCCTGGTAAATTTTCTGGTTGAGGGGTAGATTCCCTTGGAGACTATCAACTACACCCTCCTATAGAACTCGAAAAACACATATCAAAGGAATACAGCTATACACCACAATTGAAGAAAGGACTAGAAAAAAAATAATATTAGTTCAAACCAGAAACCATATAAACACAAATTGATATTAACATTAAGAACTCAAAACTGAAGACACACATCCCAACTTCCCATGGTAACTTGTGTCTCTTCATGGAAATATCTGTCCAAGAACTCACTACAATATACCTCTGAAGTTCTAACAGTCCTATCACCAGTCTACCAAATGTCCTAATATAAGGACTCTTGAGGAAAAACCACCATTGATATAACTTTTTAATGAACTGACCTCAGCACCTTCTTGAAAATGGTACACTAACTGATCCCCCACATTTTCAAAGGGCAATCCCAACCTCACAGTCTGGCGACTAGCACCCAGTCATTAAAAAATAGTTAGAGGGAATGATTTTTGTCCAACCTAAAGTGGAAACATGGCATATATACATGCATAAAAGAGTAAAACAATGTAATATGTAAATATATTCCATAATATATAAATAAAAATGGAATCAATACAATTGAAATATTAAGAAAACATTATCTATGAAACATGTACAATAATACAGACTACAAAACCAAAATAGTTACTCCAATAGCTCCTTGTGATAGTGTGGGAAAACCAGCCCCATTTTACCATCTGGATACGAAAACCTAGCTAAAAGAAAAAGTCACCACCACAAGATAGTTCCTTTACTTTCCGAGGAACGAATGAAAAATGAGGTCTTTGTCCCACTAAATGGGTACACGTGGTGTGGACTAACATGATTAATAGGATCTCACCTAGGTGTTCCATAAAACTCCACGGTACAATTATCTAGGAATACAAAACATTAATGAAAACAACACAAGATAATATTTTAACTATTTTTTTATCAAAATAATGGGATAAAAATTTAATTTAACCCCTTTTCCAAATTCTCAAATAAAGTTGGTAAATTTGTTCCCAATAATTTAATACAAATATATCATAATAGATATATCATGTCAATAAAAATCAATCATCACATATCATATAAAAACCACGACAATAAAATCATAATAATATGAAACAAAATGACCTAAATCAGAAAAAAGGAAGCATAGGTAACCTCACACCAAATATTTAACTACACCAGGGTATCTAGGAAACTCATACCTAATATAGATTATCACTTACGCCTCATGCCAATATATATGTACATAAATTCTCAAGCATAGGAACACCACAGAAAGTGAACCCCCCAACTGGTCTAACATGTCCATTGAAAAATAGACCTAGAGATCAGAGGAAACACCCTTGAGAAAACCCCCTAAAAGTGAATGAGACCTATTACTGTACCTTTAACCTAAGTACAAACATATTTCTATGTGCATTATTTTTTTCAAATAATTTCATCATTCCATTTTAATCAACCCATGATTTGAAAAACATTTACTACAGTATTGAAATCCCATAGTAAATTTACAAAAACTAGGGGAAACAATCTTCTATAAAACCCCATTTACACCCACATAAATATAATAATTAAATATTTCTATTTAATTTAATAAAACTATTTATGAAAAAACAAAGCAATGTTGTTCACCAACACTAGCTTGATATGGAACCAGATAACTTAAAAATTGAGTTGCACATGCCTGTATTGTAATCCACCAAAAAGAAGAAACCAACAGTAATAATAGAGGCCCTAAATCAATCCATGCTTCTTATAATTGATTCAATTCAAAAAATGGGATATTAGAGAAGAGGAAACAATACATACCCTAAGAATTCACACCCACTGCACCATAAAAAACAAAGAAAATGACCCTATAAACAAGATTCCTCAATGAATCTAGATTGAAATAAAAGGAAACATAACTAAAGATCCAGAAAACTAATAGTACAATGCAATTATTCTATCACAATCAAAGTAAATGAAGAAGAAAAATGGATTACCCACCTGGAGAAATGAAACCCAACAACAACGGAGATCAATCAATAAACAAATAAGTCCAATCGAACAGAGGTTCCCAAAATCTATAAGAAATATACCTAGGCTAATTGGGAAGAGAGATATAGAAGAAGGAATCATTATATCAACCATGAATATCCCAAAAATCCCAATTTGGAACACTTACATGATGTGTAATCCATTTACACATAGTATAATCCATGAGGATCACATATTCTAAAAAACATAGTGCATTTCTAATTAAAACCGAATATTTAATCATTACATACTGTTCAATACTTACATGGATTGTATTCCTTCAAACTGTGTGTTTGAATTATGACATGATCTTGAAAAAAATTACACATCTTATACGCCCATTACATGGCATGTAAAATTAATGCAGATCACAAAAAATTCTGATTCTTTACAAAAACCCAAAACTATCATAGGTGTTCTCTGAACTCAGGTAGAAACCCAAAAATCTATTAAAACATTTATACCTAAATATCATTAATTTCAAAAAATCCTTCAACATTATATCATTTTCCTAAGAAAATAGACCCCATCCTGAGGAGTCCCATGAAGCACCCAATTAATGAGAAAAAAAGAAAATAGAAGGAAAATACCTGAAAGAAGGTAAGAAGATATTAAAAAGGTGATGTTCCGTATTCTTATGTTTTGTTTAATAATTCCTTATTATGTTATATTTCTATGAAATGATAATTTTTCATGTCATATTCCTATGATTTTTATACATGGATCGTTTATATTATCTCACAATATTATGCTAGTGTACATGTTTGTTCATTTGTAAATATATGAATTTTTATCATAAATTATAGAAAACTGTTATAGTTCTATGTTCTTTTTGATAATATATTTCTCTCATACACATGTTTTCTTAGATGATTATGATCTAAATATTTAATGACATGTTGATGAGTATTTCCCTTTTTGATAATTTCAGATCTCCCTTTTCTTATGTTTCCATTCCTATTTTATACAGATGAGTGTAATTTATGAGATTTCTAGAAAGGAATCTAGTGTGGTTCGATTATAGAGAAATGTTTTCAAGTATTGTAAAATAATTTGCCTAAGAATTTGATCCCCAGATACCCTAAACCTTCCTTTCTAGAGATTTTTAAATTATTTTGGTGGTGTAATGTTTAACTTATGATCATGTTGTATTATAAATATTATTTTATCTTGTGTCACAACACATGGTAACAAATCTGATGTATAGAAAACTCATTTTTAGAATTGGATCTGAATGTGAAGTTTTAAGGAACCTCAAGGATAAAAATCAAGAAAATGACCCACATACCCATGGGATAGTAATGAAAATCCACACCCTCAAAGGGTTTACCTACCCTATAGGTGTCCCATTATAATTTTAAATAGCCTTATGACCCTACATTGGATGCTTCAAAATCCCCTTCATCATTCAATGAAAACACCTTGTTGTGTGTCTTGACCTACCGCCCATGCAATGCTGCACAATCACCTTGTCCCTACAGTGACCCTTGAATAATGGGAAAAAAATAAACCATAAATTATTTAAACATATTAATTGTATAAAAAATATGTATAAATAATTATTTCAAATATATTATTAAATATGTGTGTGTGTGAATATAGAAATATAAACTAATGCATTTAATAAATGTATCATTTTACCCATAAAATTTTATAATTTATAAAATATGTTTAATCCATATTAGGGGATTTCAAAATTCAAATACACAAACCTAGGCACCCTAATGGGTCAAGATTCATCCCTCTTCACAAGGATTAGCAAACACCCATTGGACCCAATTTATTTGTATTATAGTAATTAAATTAATAGTATTTAAGTACACATTATGTATTATAAAAATATATTCAATATAAATTTATGGTATAATATATTAATATATATAAATATAGTATAGATGTATATTATACAAATAAATTACATAAATACATTTAATTTTGTATAGAATGTATATATGTTTATAGAAAATAAAATATAAATGTATTTTAAGTGTAAAAATAAATAAAACTCACACATGATATAAATTTATTTAAAAAATTTATAAAACCCCTTCAATTTTTTATAATTTTAAAAATAGATTTAAAAATAATAATAATAATTAAATTCTTTTAATTGTGAATTTTTTATTATAAAAATATATTATATATAAATATATAATACATATCAAAATATGTTATAGATGTATATTATATAAATAAATTACGTAATTGTATTTAATTTTACGTATATTATATATATTTTTATACATAAAAAATATAAATGTATTTAGGTATATACAAAAATATATAGAAAAATATACTCTCATAAAAATTTATATATTTAATATATAAATTTATTTAATATAATATAAATGTATAATATAAATTAAAAATGATTATAATAATGCAAATTATATATAATTTTAATTAATATCAAATAAATGTAAAATATAAATTATAATAATAATATATAATATAAATTTATATGTATATATATAATATAATTTATTTAATAAATTTTTCATATAACCCTTTCTATTTTTATAATGAAAAAAAATATTTAATATTAATATTAATAAGTTCTTTTTATTAATTAAAAAATATAAAAATAATACTTATAATTTTTTTATTATTTTAAAACAAATAGATATATTTATAAATATGTGGACCCACGTGCATACACTCACTAACCCCCACAAAAGTTGGTTTTTGTTTGTGGTTTAAAAATGTTAGGACATCCAATCTTAGGATATGGTGTGTGGTGGGTTTTTTCTCAATTCATGCTATGGGGAGAGCATGGGGAACAACAATAAGAGGAGTGTGTGGGTCAGTGTTTGGGATGTATATCATCTCAGGATTACCTCTTAACCTGACCCTTAAGATTTTTATTGGATGTTTCCATGTAAGTTAGTAGTATCCTGATCATTAAAACAATGATGAATATAAAATATCTTGTTTTGCTAGGAAAAAATAAAGTTAGGATATATTTCCTTTCATGCCAAATGATCCATGAAATACTTCTTTTTCAGGCATGAGGGTGGTGATACGAGTGTGATGAGATTGATGAATCTTAGAGAACTTGTAATTGGAACCGGCCTAATTTTTTCATACTAAAAAATTCCTCGTATATGAAATAAAAGATAAATAAGCGGATGATGTACTTCTTCTCCAATTTTTGTCCACAAAATTTGTAATAAAAAACTAATGTAATTAATTGATAAATTATATGTTATACAAAATTTTAATTGGGTGTTTACTGGGAATATTTTAAAAGGATCTTCATTTATTCTTAAGTTTCTATACATAACCTAACAAACATTTTTCATTGAAAAACTATATTACAATTGTTTTTAATTTCCATCAGGAAATTTATTTTTAAAATTTAAATATTATTTTCCATTGGTGATTTTATATACTTTACAAGTTATAATTTTTTCAGGTATTTTTCACCCTTTTTTTGGAAAATAGCTGGTGTGAATATCTACTCATATTTTTAATGGGAATTTACACATAAAATTTGTAATTGAATAAAATTTGATATGATATTAATATTTTTCACTATAATGTTTCAAATGATTTTAAGTGTAAAATTTAAATTGATTATAAAATTTATATGTAGTAATTTCCCTTGGTAATTTACACTGTGAAGGTACACATGGAATTTACTGTGTAAGTTTCTATTTAATGTTTCTATATATAAATCATATGGGAATTCCCAGTGAAAATTTCTATGAACTAGATATTTTTAACTGATTTCAAGACGCACACCTAGGAGTTTCCACTCACAATTTCTTCTAAAAACTTCTATAAGGAATTATGAGATGAAATTTATAGTGGAAATTTACACTATGAATTCACATTTTAAATTCCAACTTGAATTTTTAAATTTATTTAGAATAAGTGAATTTTTATTTCAAATTCATTTAAAGTGGAAATGTCATCTAGTATTTCTCTATTAGAATTTAAAACTAGATTGAAGTGGATATTTCTACCTAGAGATTCTATTGGGAGTTTCCATTTGAAATTTCCAAAGATTATTCCTACTAGGAATTTCTATGCACCAAAAATTTATAATTGATTACAATAAAGACCTATATAAATTTCCACTATGAAATTCCACAAGGAATTCTTAGATGATATTTCTAGTGTATATTTGCACTATGAATTTACAATTGTAATTTCCACATGAAATTAGAAATTAAATCAGAAGAAGTAATTTGTGATTTCAAATAAATTTAAAGTATAAATGTCACTAGGTATTTCAATTTTGTAATTTAAAACTAAAACAATGTAGAAATTTACACCCATCATTTATATTGGGATTTTTCAATAGAAATTTCAAATGGTAATTATTGGTAGAAATTTTAAATTAATTCTAAAGAACTATAAGAATTTCAACTATGAATTTCAACATGTAATTTCCATATGAAATTTTTAATGGAAATACATACTATGAATTCATTGTTATAATTTACACTTGAAATTTTCAATTTATTCAAAAAAAGTTATTTGTGATTTTTAATTAATTTAAAGTGTAAATATCATTTGGTAATTTCTATTGGAATCTAAAATTGATTTGAAGTGAAAATTTTTACTTTGAGTTTCCATAATTAGTTTTCACTAGAAATTTTAAATGTGAATTTACAGTTAATTCAATGAACATATTTTTCATTTTGTAATTTTCAATTTTAATTTAACACTTCTCTAATGATTTTTTCACATGAATTAAATAGTTCAGAATAGATGGGATCAAGATGAATCTATATGGCATACACAATAATCAACACATAAATTCATTGGGTTTGAATATTGTGTGTTATTCATTTGACTCTTATACAAGGGAATATCACAATACTAAAATTAAATATTTCAATATTAATGAATTATTTTTCATCAAAAGAGGTGAATTTATACGTTCAAATGAAATTTACCCATCTAATAGAATTAATAAATTGATCACTATAGGTAGACCAACAATTGTGATGGTTTTAAAATTTGAGTTTGAAGGCAATTCATTTTATATTGCTTATGGGTGCATTATTATTTTTAGCATGTGAAATAAGTATGTGAAAAAACATAAAAATATAAAATATTAGTAACAACTAGATTATATACATGTGTCAATGAATAATTCAAAAGATCATAAATACGTTATGAAAATGTAAAAAGTCTAAATGTTGAAACAAAGATAAATTTTATAACATGAATCGTAGTTATTTATATGTATAATAAGTAGTATGAGTGTAGAAAATTTGTTTAAGAGAAAACCCACTCTTTAAATTCCCATTAGACATGAATTTTAAGAGGTCTCACTGAAAAATCAGTGACACACATTGTTCCTACTTAGATGTAAATGAAAATTATGGTCTTCTGAATGGAGATTCATTTTCAATTGTAAAACCATTATAGGTGGTCAGAGGAGTCTTGGATGTACATGAGTGGACCAACATAATTTTCCATAGTCCAAAAGATAAATGATATTTATAGATGATATTGATGGTATGTTACAATACGTAGATAAGTAATCAAGGGATATCACAACATTCTTATACTCAGTGCAACTTTACATGTGCAATCAAATTAGTAACAATTTTTAGGTTGATGAAAAAATGAAGGTATATTATGTTCATTTTGGAGATGTTGTCATATTTTACACCACATTCAACAAAAACAAGGAGTGTAGGCCTCTGGGAGTGTTTTTTTTGTTGTAAACCATTATAAGAAGATTTTAATTTTTGTTGCAACACTGTTATATGATACAACAACAGACTCATTTAGTTGGTAGTTTAATATATTTATTGATTTTTATGATGGAAATATTACTAATATGATTTACATATATCCTGATGTAGTTATGTCTAAATCCATTTTTAACCCTACCTAAAACAAGAAACGACTTATGCACATGGAACTTAATAAAAAACGAATTAAAAAATTAGAAAATGTAATAAATCAGGAATCAAAATTGTTGAAAAAACTGAAAAACTACATGAGTGGGGTTGATGAGTGTTCAATATATAAGGATCTATAGAAAAAATCCTAGAAGAATGTGATAATAAAAATTCAACATGGTTAAAAGATATTTATATATTAAGGAAAAAATGTGTTCATAATTTTATGAAGACTATGTTGACAATAAATATTGAACAATATAGTTGAGTGAGTGTTTTGGTGGTCAATTAAGGGATTACTTGAATCATAAGACGAGTGTCTCAAAAAAAATTTAAATAGTTTTAGCACATGTTATAGAAGAATCGATATTCAGAAATGAGGGATAAATTTTAGGGGAGGTAAATGATTCCATACAATCATTTTTCATATCATCTAATAATGTTTTAGGAAAGTGAGTGGTATACTAACAAAAATATTTGATCTTTTTCAGTATGAACATAAAATATGTGGTGCTTGTTTCCTTAAGTCATCGAATGAAATTGATTACCTAAAAAGAATATTTTTTCAGAATGAATGGTTTCTAAAATGATTTTTAGTTGTAATGTATCAAGATTCAGCTGTGAGAATTGGTTTTCGTTTCGTGAAATTTGAGAGTTATGGGTATTTGGTTTTTCATTATCTCAAAATATTCAAGTGGTTATATTTATAGTGATTTCAAGAGTTATATATCCATAAGAGATTATGAATAAATTCCTGTGAATTCCACATATAAGACATGAAAATTAATAATATATAAAAATATTTTGTAGCATGAAAATATAAATATTACCAATAGTTGGAATGAATGGAAATAAATCATGTTATAGCATCCAGTGAGTTTGAAGAATGATATATGATTGGGTTTTAAAATCAAAACAATTATTCTAGGGAATTACAATAAGATAGAAATAATTTACCATCTAAATGCATTCAAAAAGAATTTATCAATAAATAGTGAAAATAATCCCCAACATTAATAAAAAAGAAAGATAAAATGAATGGTGGTGACATACTTAAATGTTTTCTAGAGAATGAATGAAAATTCATAAAGAGAAATCATAATATTAGAAATCAAGAGACCCAAAAAAACTTTTAGGTTTTTTTAATTTTCATCTAATGTTAATAAACAACTTTATTTTGTGATATCATTCACAAATAATGTTATAATGATATTACTAGAAATTGGTAAACAAATGATCAATTTTGGCTACCATGGTGATACTATCATATATCAAAGTGTATGTATGTAATTATCATATCATAGTTTAAAAAAAATATTAAAAACAATTCTCATGAATGTATATATTTGGATTGTTGAATTCTAACAAACTTCTACTTTTATGAAATAAATTACAATTTATATTTTTAGTTATTAATATGAAATTCATACTATAATTAGGATTGAGAAAAGAAAAATTTTAAAGAATTTTGAGTGGAAAATTTACCCACTACTGGATCTGTTCATGGATTCACAAAAACTAATAACAATGTTCATCAAAATTGTTTTTTATATTAGAAAAATATATCTTCTCCATGTAACAAAGACAAAATTTTATAAAAAATCAAAAGGGAAATTTCTTGTAGTAGTTAATCTAATAAATATATTTTGAAATCATGCATGATAAATCATATTAACAGCTAAATTTTGTGAATTGAAATCACAAGAAAAATTTTCCAGATTTCCAATGATCTACAGATTCAGAAAATATGTCTTCACAATATCAAATTGTTCATGAAAACAGTTTTTGCAAAAAATTATCTGGTAATTTTCAGTGTATGTTTTCTAAAATTAGTTACTTTATAATATTTTTTAAAATATTAACCTAAATGACATTTTGAAAGGTAACATTTATTTCATGTGATTTCAAGTATGATAATTTACATTGGGAATATTTTAGGGATTTCCACTAAAAATTCTCACCATAATTTCCCACTATAAACACAGTGGGAAATTATAATTTATATCTACTAATTTTTACATATAAATTTATTATATGATACAACCACAAGGAACTTCCCATGTTCATTCTGAGTAGAAATTTATAAAGATAATTTTCAATTTTTTTTACTGGTGGAAATTTCACTTTGAAATTTCCAATAAATCAAATTGGATATTTTAACTATGAGTTTACAGTGTTAGTTTTAACTGGATATTTCCAATGGTAATTCCATGTTGGACTTTATATTACCAAGAAAATTCTAATTGATTCTAATAACTAAAAGTGGTGACGTTACAACATCTAATTATATTTTAATATGTATTATATAGTCACATATTACATCAATATAAAATCCATCAATATGTTCATCGAGATAACCAAATAACAATTAATACCCCAAATGGTCATTAAAAATCATTCCTTTTTAGTTTGATAATCGACATTGAAAAATCAATGTTGATGAAAGAATAATTTAACAATCTTTAAATCCTCATACAAAAACCAAATAATCCTTTATATTAAAATAAATCTTCAAAATTATCCTTACAAGATCATTTAGAAAATAATAAACCATATAAATGTTTTGGTAATTGATTTCATTTTCACTCAAATGATTGTCCAATAAAAATCTTGCTTCAAAATATTCTATTACATAAAAAATGAAGGCACCACCATCAAATGTGGGGTCTCAATTTTTTCATGTCTTTTCAATTATCATATGTAATTTATGTTTCATGGAATTTCATGAAAAATGGTGGCATAACACAATTTGTAAATATGATTTTAATAAAAAAATAATGAATAGTCTAAAATTCAATGTATTTAAAAAAATTGAATAGTGTATAGAATCATACCACACAGACTGCATATTTGATATATGGATTTATAGCACTTTTTCATTGAAAATATTTCATCATGTAATAATATATAAAAATAAATTATTTCACTACTAAGAAGAAAACTTTCTAATGGATATCCGAGTTTTCTGGGAAAAATAACAATATAGGGCACCACATATCATCAACTATTACCTTGTTCAATGGGATTTCATTTAACTTTTCATTTTCATAATATAGGACTCCTTTCAAGACAACAAAAAATAAAATAAACTAATCTAGTAATCATTTGTTTTAAACATGATCTATAGTGACATAAATAATATAAAAAGATGGCAACTCATTATATCCAAAATGAGCTTCAATCTTATTGCAAATGTGTTGGGAATAAAGAAATACCTTTCCATTTTAGTAATGCTAACCTTACTGAATATATGACATGTTTGATCAATTATGAATATGAGTCCATAAATGAAATTTTCTAAAAATAGAACTTAATAAAAGATAAAACATTAGTTTTGGTAATATAAACTCAGAGTATGAAACCAAATGTGCTATGTTTTGAACTCATATATAAAATAAATAATGTTCTTAGAATTAATCTGATATGATTTCAAAATATATCTTCATTATATAGTGTTGTTTCCATGAAAGTCATTTTTATTTTTTGTATATAGTGAAATATATAATAATAAACTATAATTATTGTGATTAAATATCATCACCTCTCTATTTAATCATCATGTAGGATTTTCAGAGGCCTCATATCACGTTTTGAAACTATGGTCTGCTGCTTCACTTACATAGGATATAACTACGAAAACATTTGGGGTAGTGAATGGTTTTTCATCATGGTCACCTATGGATATATATATTAAATAATTTTCACCTCACCCTACTTTTCAAACCTCTAATAAATTATTTTTGTTTCTTCGTGGCAGAAGTGGACACATTGGATTACATCTAACTTTTTTCTTGTTCTGTGTACACATCATTAATAAAGTCTTTTGATCACTTGATTTCCTCTATACTAGTAGATTTTCTCAAACAAATATCATCTATTTGAATTTATTGGTATATTCCTTTGATAACAGTGGCCCCAATGTTTTTCATTCTAAATTTTTTTATTCCCAATATCCTCTTAAACACTACCTTTCTCCTCACTAGAAACATATTTCTTGTCATACTTACCTTTGATCTTAATTATTTCTCTCAGAAGTGAACATTTTATATTCTAAAATTTTATTGGGTTATTTAGTCTATTTTTAGTATTCTCTAAATAGAAACCCATAGTCTTCTCATTTTAAACCATTATTTCTTGTACATTGATAGTAAAAAGAGTTTGTTTTCATTGATAACAGATGGAGAATGTTTTATCCTAGAATATACTTGATTGCATCCTTTATCAACTTATGGGAATTATATGAGTCTAAATGAAATTGTGAAAAAATAATTTTACATGTAAAAGTATTAGACATTAATTTGAAAAAAAAATCATTTTTTATAAAAAAAATGTTATTGTAACAATACCATAGTAGTTTCTTGTAGACAAGAATATACCTCTTTCAAACTCCTCCTAACAAATAATGGAGTACACTCTATTTTTTCTGAAAAATTCCTAGACTTCTCAGTTTACCAATAATATAACATTGAATATTTTAATGAATATCTCAAATAACATATAGAAAAAAAAACACTGTTAAATAAATTTGAAGACCATACTAACAAACAAACAACAAAACTGAATAAATTTTAAAGGAGTTGGGTATTTTTTTCCCTAATGTAATCAACGGGTTAGGGATTCCCGTAATCTAAGAATAATTATTCAATTTGAATATGTATTCAAAATATATTATGAAATTATAATCTAAATATGATCCAAATGTTTGGAAAAATAATACTTCACATGAAAAAAATTAAAGGAAATGTGAAACGTGAGGGAAATATTTGTCTTTACTACCTTCAATAGGTTCAATAATTTTTCTCCATAGTAGTCCCTATGATAATAGATGACTAACATGTTCAAAACTAATCATTAATAGTGTTGAAATATTTTTCCTTAATGTAATGAATGTTGACAATGGTGTGTCAAACTCCATAATTCCAAATATATTCTAGATATTAGAAAATCATAACTTCCTCATCATTCCTACTATGATTAATTTTTTAAAACTGATGTCGTACATGTATAGTAAAGAAAGGGAGAAATTGATTTTTTTTAAATAATAGAATGCACTATATTATCTTGAAACACTTTAAATAGATTAAAAAATGGAACCATTTAAGAAATGTGTTTTGATTTAAAATAATATATGTCCCAATCTCATGAAATATTTTCCACAATTATCTCATGGACTGCATGTAATGGAAATTAGTTAATTCAATGTCTTATTTGGTAATAAAAAATTGTATTCCAAAAAAATTAGTTGTATTGTTTTGAATTATAACGTAGTTTCTATAAGTGGAAATAAGAAACTACTAGTGGAAATTTGAACTATTAATTCATAATATAAATTCCATCTGAAAATTCAACAAGGAAATTCAATTGTAAATTAAAACAAAAAAATGGAAGGTGACATGTCCAGTTTGAATCAATTGGAAATTCCAACATATCAGTTCTTTTAATCAATTTCAAATTTCAAGTGCATAGATATTTCCACTAACAGATTCTACTGGGATTTTCCATTTGAAACTCCCAACCAAAAGTTCCATTTTTATTCAATAATAAATTCCTACAACAAATTTCTATCAGGCATCCACTTTGAATGAAAATTAAATTCATTAGTATCAATAGAAAATTTTCAGAATATAGATTTCACCGTTTAATATTACCACTATATATTTCCTCATAAATTAAATTTTAAATTGAAACTATATAATTCTAGATTAATTTTAATTAGTTCTCTTAAATCAATAGAAAATTACAAGTGGAAATTAACACTAGAGAATCCCATAAGAAAGTTCAATTGGAAAATCCTAATGGAAACATCCACTGGGAACTACAAAGATACTTCCACTAGATATTTCCACAATCAATCTGCACTTGGAATTGAATAATTGGAATTTCAAATATGAATTTTTGGTGTAAATTTAAAATTTATATAGAAAAATTTGTTTTTATTGTAATCTATAGTTGAATTTTATAGGAAATTTCCATTTGGAATTTACACACTGTAATTTCTAGTGGGTCCTTCCAATATAAATTTCAACAGGGAATTATTTGATGTAAATTTTTATTTGTTTTCCTAATAAGTACATTTCCATTTAAAGTGAATTAAAAAATCTAATAAGAAATTGATCGATGGAAAATACATTTAAGAAATTGGAAATTACAAAATAGTTGTTTAGAATCATTTTAAAATAGTCTCTAAATATTTCATGATATATTCAATTTCAAATTCCCATAAAAAATTACTGTATAAAATTTCCACATTAAATAAATTAAAATTAAAAAGAAATTATTCTGATTCAAATTGATAATTTATAGTTTTAATTTCTAATAGGAAATTTAAGTGGTGATTCAAAATGAAAATTAATTGTGTATAAAAATTATGATTTGGAATTCCCTGTTGGAATTTTCATTAGGAATGACCAATGGGAAATTCCAACTACTATTTCCAACTAGAAATTACCATTGTAAATTACCATTAAATTAAAATTACTAGTAGAAATTATCATTGTAAATTTCTAGTGGTAATATCTAGTGGACTCTCAGAGAAAATTTCCATTTTTATTAAACTTCTAATTATAACTATAAATTATCATATAACATTTACACTTTTAGTCAATTGGTAATTATAAATAATTTGTTTTATAGAATCAAAATTTCCAATGGGAATTTATAGTGGAAATTCCAACTAGAGGGTCCCTATGAATATTACTACTAGGAATTTCAAGTTGAAACTCTAAAAATATATTATAAGAAAAATTCCCATTGGAAAAAAATTCATATTTCCACTAAAGATTACTATTGTAAAATCACACTATAAATTTCAAAAAAAAAATTCTTTTGAAAATACTAGAAAATGTCAACTACCCCTTGCCATGTATCAATTATAACCAAATGATAAATCCCACTAAAACATCTATTTCTTTATATCAAATTCAAATATTCAGTGTGAAATTTTTAAGAGAAATTTCCATTGTAAATTCACACAGGACATTTCCAGTTTAATTTGACACTAAAAAATAAAAGTGGAAATTCATACAATATATCAATTAAAAATTCCCTATGGTAATTACCATATAAAAATACCAAGGGAAACTTTTTGTGGATAGATGAAAATGAAAATTTCAAGTTGAAACTAATAGTGAAAACCAATTGGAATTTATAGTGGAAAATTTTCATAATTGAAATTGCTAAAAAATAATGAAAACTTGAAGTTAAAATTTATAGTTGAATATCAAACGTAAAAAAAATAATTGGATTTATAGGGTTACATTTAATAATATAAGAAATAAAAATCCAATAATTTTTAAAGAAACTCATAGACACAAATATGATAGACCAAAATCCTACAAACATAAATACGGACCTCAAACCCACAAACAAAAAATCAGAAAATTTATAAAGAAGAAAAAAGTAAAAAATATGAACATAAAACAAAAAAATCTAAATCTATATGAATAACTCTAAAAATTTATAATAAAATTCATATAATTGAAAAAATAAATCTCAAACTCCACATTTCATCCTCTATCTCTTTCTATGTAAAACCTATAATGGGTTGTTGATGATGTCTTCCAAGGAGTTATGGTCTCCCCATATCTCACATACACTAGAAAATTTGGTCTTAAAATCTATTTGGAATATATCACAAAGGGTTTTTACAAATGGTTCACTATCGATGAGGGTTGGTCATCACTGAGGGATTTAACAACCAATTTTTTTATCTTTTATTTCCAATTTCATTTTTAACCCCCATGTTTGATAAAATAGTGAGGAAAAAATCAAACATGTGACAACTATCCAATGACCAACCTAATAGTTGGGTAAAGGGGAAAATGGAAGATTATATTTATCATAGTGATCATTCCTACATGTGTGATTATCACATAATGGATGGGCTTATATCAAGAGTTGTTCTCGGTGGGAATTGTGCCACCTACAACCTAAGCAGCGAAGGAGCATGAATCATGTAATTTATTCCAATTCCCCCTTGCATGTTTCTCTCTATTCCCTTCCTATTTTTTTCCTTGTAAACATGTTTTCAATATATTTTATTTGTATGAATTTTTTTTGTATGTAGTTATATAAATTATATGTTTAAAAACAAATATGATAATATATAGATGTATATATATAAAAATATTCTCATAAATATTGTTTTTGTACATATACATATACTCATACAAGTATATACTTATTGTTTTACTTATTTATATTTATAATTGTAATTATTATATTATAATATTTTTTTCATGTAAATAATTACATCAATATATTTGTGTATACCTTTATGTATGTTTATATATATACATGTTTATACTTATTTTTGTATGTACTTGCATATATATATATTTGAATTTAATTTCATTAATATATATGAATATATATACTTATATTTATATATAAATATATATTTATATACTTATATATATATATACATGTATTTACATATTCATGTATATTGCAACATCTTAGAAATTTTATTTAAAAGAATGAAGATGTTGATAACTTTCATAACACGGAACACTGAGATTTAAGAAAAATATGATATACTATAAATTCGAAAATTATAATATATTTGTTAAATTTATAGTATTAATAGAAATAAAAACATTCTGAAAAATATGTATAAAGGTTTAATATAAGTATAATATATTGATTAGTTCATAAAATATAAATACAAATTTATTAGTAAAGTTGTTTTATGATTCAAAAATATGTTTCCCTAAAAAAATTTATTTATTTTATTTTATGAAGGGATATTATAATTAATTTATACTAGTTTTAAAAAATTTATCTGAGTAAATTAGTAGAATTTGTAATTTACTATGTCAAAATTATATTCATATGATTTAATTTTTTTATAAATTGTTTATTTTTAGGCGAATAGTGAAAAAAACCAATTTTGCAAAACAATTATTTTTATGACATTATAATAAAATAAATTTTTTTATGCCTTATCAATAAAATAAATTTATATTTAATAAGTAATCTAATTCATATGAAAATATATTGTTGTCCTTATATATATGTTTAACATTTTTCAAATCTATGTAATGTTTTTGCTTCAATAAAAACTATTTTTATTCCATTTCTTTTAATAAAGTCTTTACAAGGTACATTTCAGTTTTGATTTTGTTTAGAAATATCAAGCCTCCTTTAATTTAATATAATCCAATTAATTCTATTATAATTAACATTATACATTATTTTTCTGTAAAATTACGTTTATGCTTAAAATAAACATTTTTCTAAAAACTATTTTTGGTTCATTTTCAGAACATATATTAAAAATAAAGTTATTCCCCCTATATGAATTGAATTGCATAGATTTGATTCCATATTGGGAATTATAATAATTAATATTTGGTAATAATCTCAACCTATTTTTTTTCATAATGAATAGTAACCATGTTAAATATTTATATCTTTAGGTAAGGGTAAGATGAGTTAAAAATAAAGAGATAGGGATTTAATATTAGGAAAAAAACATGCTTAAATGTAATTGGTTGGTTTAAATTAAACTTTAACCTTATAATATTTTAAATTATGTCAATTATAAGCTACTTTCATAAGAAAAACACATTATATTATTAAAATATTTTTGGTAATTCCACGTGTGTGCTTTCCCTAACTTTTAAATGGGAACCACTTCTACCCTATTCTTCGATCCTCTTGATATACCTATCTCAACTAATACCTACCCAAATCCCTTATCAACCATTATTAATATGATCTATAGGATTTATTATCATCAAATGACCAACCTATAAGGATTAAGGTGTAAGACAAAGGTGGTTTTACTAGGAAGTGTTATAACTCTTAATTGAATTTTTTATTTTATTTCATATCCTACCACCTTAAAATATTATATAAATATTCTCATATAATAACAATAATATCTTAAATATAATGAAATATTTTTATTTTGTTGGATATATTTGTATTAATATAATTTACATCATTTGAAAAATGAAAACATCATTCGTATATACGTATGACCTACCATCTCCATGTAGTGTATAATTCGTTTCTTCATCTCAATTTTATTGGATAGTTATAAATATAGAACTAATGAATATATATTATATTTATGAAATACTTAAGTATAATTAAAATTAATATATCATTTACCTTATTACACTTCAACTTGTTAAAGGCTGACAAGGTCGCTCGTGCGTGCGTGGGGACAATCCCCTCCATCCAGTGATGCCATTAATTGTTCATAACCTTTATTAAAGTATAATTATACATATGTATTTAATGAATGAATATGATATTTATATCATGATTAAAATTATATATTTCATGTAACCATAATCTTTATGATATTAACAAAACTACTTAACAGAAACCTATATGAAAAAATAAATAGTTAACAATTAAAAATGATGAGTATAACAAAAAATTATTAATAAATGAGGTTCAGGGTATTATAACGACATAATTTATGATATTATAAATTCTTATATAGTTATAGTGTAAAATAATAATGAATTTATGTTTATTATACATGATGTTAAAAGCACTTATGAATTTATTCAGACCTGAGATAATGATTTATTTTATAACCAAATCCTTATTCGGGATTGTTTATATTTAAGTTTTATTTAGGGGAATTATTTTAAGTCTCTATCATAAGATCCATATAATTTATTATCTAATGGTTTTGAAAATTAATTTTTTTCCCTTTAATTTTTCCTTCTCCATGTACTAAAAATTCTAAAATAATATTTTTAAGGAAAAATAATTGTGTTTTTATATTCAGGAGGGAATATTTTTATTTGATGTACATATTTTATTTAAAATGTTTTCATGAATGTTTTTATTATTCTCAAATGATTGAATAAATTAATTTTAACAAATTTTATTCATCCTATAATTATTTTTAAAAATAATCTTTCCGTTGTTTTCTAAATGAGTTACATTTTATCAAAGGTGTGAAGAAAATAAATTTTTAACACACACTACATGGATGAATTTTTCAATCATCATGAAAAATATCATTGAATATTACTTTAAAATATTACATGGTTATATCCGAAGAAAATTAATTTTCTAATGTGATATCCAAGTCCATCCGATGATCATGATATTATCCACTTTTGGCTATCCCACATGGTTTTTTCTTTCCCTATGATATGGAATTCAGGAATCCCATTGGAAAAATCTTAATTAGGGGAGAGGTATCCACACCATGTTATAAAGGGTTATTTTATGCTTCTCCGCCTTCGATATGGTATTTCCATAATCCTCCCCCTTAGAAGGGCCCAACGTCCTCACAGGCACATCAAATAGACATGAGATCTGATACCATTTGTGACAGCCCAATCCAGCCCATGATCATCATATTTTCCACTTTGGGCTAGTCCATATAGTTTTTCTTTTCCTAGGATATGGCCCTTAGGCATCTTTTAAGAATGAACACACTGGAATCAATACATTGTGTTTTTCAAGGGGACCTCAAAGAATTAAAAATAATTAGTGGTGGGTAGATGAGTATGTTTTGGTTCTTAACACACAAGACCAACACTACATCATGTTTAAGATGACCACTAGACTATCCAATTATAGACAGTCTAACTACAACCCCTCTTGGGAGGAATAACCTAAGAATATACTCCCTCTTTCTTTTTACCATTTCATATATTTTATTATAATAAAATTTTCAAATATGTAATTATGTTATTATGTATACTTTACCTAACTGTAATAATCTTATGAGGCTCACTCTATAATACATAGCAAGAAAGTGCATCACAAGATCTCCCCTCAAAACAGCTTAGAAATAAACACCAGGTGGTGTCCACTCCTTTTCACTATTTATTTACTTTTTTTCATTCTATTTGAATTTAAATGATCAATCATGAAAAAGTGTATAAGAGCATACTTATACCTATTTATATTATTTTTCAATTTATTTTTTGTTACTATTTTAAAATCTTAAAAAAAATACATGTTTTTGGCCATATTTTAAAAAGTCTTTAAGTAAATAAATAAAAATGTGTTGATTGTACATATAGTAAATACCATTTTTTTATTTAAAATTTATTTTATTATTTTAATTTAAAAAAAATAGAAAAATAAGGATTTATTATATAGTTTTTATAGTTTTATTTATTCTAAATATAAAATGAATATGTTTTACAGTTATGTACATTTCTACCCATTTTCAGTTTTCTATTTTATTTTTCCAAACATTTCCTAAACATCATTTATTTCCTACACAGTTTGAAAAAACTAATTTTGTAGTTCATTAATTCATTGATTCTGAAATTGTGAAATATTGATGATTTTTGAGAGGGATTTCTCACTAATGTTATAGACGTTTTATCTTATAACTGAGAGGTAGAGTTTGAGTGAAAATATTTTTCTAGAATCAATTTTATAAGTTAAATTCTCTAGAATTTTGAACTTAATATGAGGTCAATTGACCTATATGATAAAGAAAACATTAGAGATACAACTTAAATAAAATTTATATAATTAATTTTATCCTAAAATAAAAAAAGGTCAATTGAGATCCCATAGTAAATCTCTGATAAAAAAAGTCATTGAGTGAATTACTTTAATTAAATGACACTATTATCAATATCAAAAGTTGATATGCATAGTGGTTCACACAAAATTATGGCTGGGAAAAAATTATGTTAAAGCTTATTATCAAAAATTAGTTTATTTAGGTGAGGGAAATATTGAATCCATAAAAGGGAAAATTTTATTATAGCACATTAGTTTATATTGTATAAATGAAGTGTAAAATAAAACATTGTTTTAATAAAACTTAAAAAAGAGGAAAGACTGGAAGTTATTATTGTTAAAACATTAATTCTAATTAAATTTAATTTGATCCACTCCTGATGAAAAAAAATTATTGAATTGATGCAAGGCTATGTTTTGATTCACATATAAGACATGATAATTTTCACAGTGGATCGGGTCTATTTTTTCTTCTTTCTAGTAAATTTATATATAGGAAAGATGAATTTATTTTTGAATAAGTTGAAATTAAATGATAATATTTCTTCGGAGTGAAATTTTTTAGGAGTGGTGGGGTGATGTGAACTGAAAATTGCAATATTATTTTCCACTTTTTATTAAAAATTCCCCTAATTTAATTTAATTCTTATGTAATGTAAGACTCTTTGTTGATTTTGAGAATTTGGAACTATATTGATAAATTTTTAAAATCATGTTTTTTATTGATTTATTATTTTTTTGGTGTCAAATTTTCTACCTATATATAAATTGAAATTAGATTTTAAACTCTAAAATAAAATGGTTGGAATTAATTTTGGAATTAATTTCTTAAGTGGGTTATATTTTTTCATATTAATTATTTCAAAAATTTATATTGAATTTAAATAAAATCCCATATATTAAAATCATTTTGAAATAAAATTTTACGAAATTAATATTTAAATTAATATAAATTAATTAATTTGAAAAAATTGAGTACTGGGAGAGAAGATTTTTTATGTAGGTAAAAAATTAGCAAAGGCTAGAAGTGACCGTGCCTTGAATGGTCACCACACTAACCATGAGTCCTTCTTATGGTAACCTCTAGAAGACCATTCCAACCTATTTTAACCCTATTTCATGGTCATTATATAAACCGTGAGAATCCCATTTCCACCTTATCATTCCCTCCATTTCAATCCATGTCTCGTGGTCACCACACTGACCATGAGTTCTCTCAACAATATCCTAACATGCAATGGTAACATATCTTGTTTTATCTCTACACCTGGTTACCGTTCACCCATACCCACTTATCCATGATTCCATTCATGTCCACAATCCCGAATTAAATCATGACCAACTGCACAATCACTTCCATGTGATACGAGTCGCCACCATATCTAAAATGTTACTAGTTGGACCCCAAATATGCGACACTAATGGTTCTAGATAAATCTTTTTCTATAAGAAAATATCACCACACTGCTCTCCATGGTTGAACCCCTCGAGCACTGGAATAGATAAGGACTTTAGTTGATCCACTATGGAAGACCTACTGATATCCTTGGATAATGGATCCTCATGTTCTCTGATATGGACCAAGTTGCAACTCAATTCAGTCCAGTAGTGTCAAATACTAGTTAAACTTGGCCCAATTTGACAAAATATTTCACTACATAAAAAATCAATGAATTAATTCTTATCCAAATAAATATAGGGGAAAATGATGCAAATATAATTGATCACACCCAATGGATCTGAACACATTCCATCCATATGAGAGACTCACCTTGACACTGAATATAAAGATAAATAATGTCATCATCGTTAAATATTTTCACCCTCAACCTTTGAAACCAATCATCATCTATTAATTGTTCCTATAATTTATTTCTATATTTTTTAGTTCTACATTTATAATTTAATGTTCCATTTTGTTCCTTATCTTTTTCATACCATGATGTTGTTTTATCCCCATTAATTTCATTTTGTTTTCTTACCTCTATGATATCCTAATGATCTTAATCTCTATGATCATAGAGAACTAACTAATTGTGGGTGGTCCAAGGGGGTAATAGTGATAATTTTGATTTTATTTGATTATTTCCCAATCAATATCCTATCTTATTATAATGTGATAGTGGAATTGGATTGTGAAGAAGGATATCATCACTCAACAATCCATTAAGACCTATCACACTCATACAACTATTTCAAAAAAATATCCCACTATTTAGGGACACACTTCATGTGAGTGGAGTCATGTGGTTCGATATGAATACTGGTATATGATTTTTACCTGGTGTGTGATTCAGTTCATTCACTAGATTAAGGAATGTTCTTAACCATTCACATAGGATAATATATGGAATTACTAGTTTTTTAAGGATCTCTTGAGTATATTAGTGGGTTCCTGCCAAAGAAAATAGTATAGGGTGAATAAGTGAATGATATCGAACCAACTCATTGAATTAGAAAATTTATCAAAAAAATATAAATTTTGATAGATCTCATAGGATTTCACTCTTTGGTCCATTTTCATGTCTATCATTCATTATATATTGATTTTTATTTCCATTATCTTCACCTTTTCCATTCAATGTAAACCCCCAAAAAACAAAATTAAATAATTCTCTATATAATAAAAGTGATAAAAAAAATAAAGATACATAAGATCTTTGGTAGTGAGATTCCCAAATCATTCTTCTTTAGAGAAAATTATATTCAGCAACTAGGTTTTATTATGAGTAAAAGGGAAATTCAATATTACTGCAACCCATGACAACAGTGTGATTAATACCCATGTTTATATTTTTTTTACATGCTTCTCATTTACATGTCCAGGCCATTGATTCCAAAAAAGGGTTTTATATATTTCTTGTAAACTATATTCATTATCAATTTACAACATGTGGTTATCATAATCCAATACAAAAAGACAATTATTCAGATATTCCATACCATAACATATGATATCATTTTAATTTAATATCTTCTATTTCCAAAACAAAAAAAAATAAAACCATCCTTATCTAGGATGGATATAGATATTAGTTTTTGGTAAAAATTGGACCAAAATAATAATTATTTAAAACCAATACCATTCCCATTGGAAACAAGAGGTGGTGCTCTCTTATAGACAGTGAACCTAGCCTAACACATTGGCAACACAAATATCCACCTATCCTTCGGTAACCCTCATAAATTTACGAGGTTATTTCATTCTGATATCATGGTGAGCATAATAATCTATATTCAATTACCAAATAGTATACGTAGAAATATTTTACCCAATAAAAAATGCACTCAGGGATTCCCCATTCTACCTCAACTAGATGTATTTCTTCTTCTAGTGGTCTAACTTTTCACCTAAAAATCATTTTATATATTATTACTTACCTTACCATACCTTTGGATATTAATATTTTTATAAGGATAATTCTCATGATCCTTAGACTTGTAGTGTTTCTTGGGGTCCTTAGATTTGTTCTTACACTTATTGCCCAGAAGGAATCTAGGTTTTCCACACCTAATGTTCTTATCCACTTGAAAAATCAAGGTCTGATGTTCCATGATATACTTGTCACTATTTCTCAGAATATAATTCATAATTAAGATAAACAATTGTTGTCTTAGTGGACATAAAATGAGATATTTGTATAACTAATCAATTATATTAAAGACTAATGTGTATAATCACTCTATATAGCAAATATATTGACTACCTAATCCACAAACATAGACGAATCTTAAATATTTCTTGTGAATAGTTCCTTATATATCTCATAATGCACTTTTATTACCTCTTCCTAGTAAAGATCAAAAATATAGGACAACGTAGAAGATAAATTAACATGAGGATAACATGAGGCACTAGAAATTCAATGCATCACATACACATATCTAGTAGATAGTGATCTCTTCCTCATTGGTCAACTTAAAATGTTCCTTATTAAGAATGAGGGACTCTAATACATAGAAATTCCACCCATGGGATAGTATAATTCACAAACACTTTAATAATAATTAGAAATAAATATTAGTGAGGTTATTATCATTCTCCAATATCAACTTGTAGTGATAATTTCATGATTATGTTAATTTCTATTCTAAATATGAAAATACAAAACAAAGCATAGTACTTTATCTTGATTACCACAACAAGAAATAATAAATTAATTTGTTAGTCTACCACTATTTTATCAAATCACAATATCCCTCTTTATTTGATTTAGAATATCTTATTATTTTGATAATCTAGTGGAAAGGACCAATATTTCCTTTCTCTTAACGTATACTTGGTCCTAGAATGATATTCAATGGTATTTAGGTAGTCATAACATGAAATATTCAAATACTCTAATCTCCTTGAACTATTGAGTGGACTCCCAAATAGTGAAATCATTCATTGTGATTTCCTCAAAATTTTCCTCCAATTATATATTATACAGAAAAATAACATCACACCGAATATAAATTTGGTTAATTCAACCCAAATCATTCTTTGAAACTACCCTATATATAGAAGTTCCCAGAAAAGGCCATGAAAAATATTTGATCAAGCGGTTCTATTCCAAATCATGTAATAAAATATGATATCTAACATAATATTTTAAATTGGGTATTTTTTGTCTTTATATATAAAAATACTTTATTTTATCCTTTTACATGATTTTTAATACTATCTAGATTTTTCAAAATTAATTAACCATGTCTCGATAAAATAATTTTCGCACAATCAATTTACTTATCATGGAATCTAAAATTTGGTTCCATTTATCTTGCATTGTATTATTTAGGTATACTCGCATATCTAACCATTCAAAAATTAGAACATTATTTTTGAAATTATTCATTTTTATCTTCTCATGCTCATTAACAATATTATATGATATTATAATAACTGTACATTCACATAATTATCCATATAATTCAAAAATATAAAAATAATGACATGGTCATGAGCTATTTTGAAGTGGTCAATCCATAAAAAAGATAATGGATCAACCAAGACCCTAATGGAATACCTCGGGTCATAACATGACTCATTTGGTAGTTCCCATAAAACTCTCATGCATTTATCATTTTTGGTTTCATGCTAGTGCTCAACCTAAACCACATTGTTTTGGATGCCTTTAATCATTAAAATATATACTAACACATAGGTGAGAGAAACTAGGGATGAAAAAAATAATTTTTTCACTCAAATGTGAAGAAACATGACCGTATACAATTAAAGATTAAAGGATTATACATGGATCATCTGAAATCAAATATAATTATTAAATTTAAAAACATAAAACAATAAAAAATTAATTAAATAAATACCAATCATTCTTAGTTCGATCTCAACCCAAGTCCCATAAATATGAAATTATATTGCCTCAGGATAATTTTAATTATAAGAAATCAACTTGAGGGTAATTTTTATTCATTAATCTCGAATTGAAATAATATATATAAATTTGGAATACACTCTGCACCACTGAAAATAATTTATGTTAAATTATATATAATTAAATTAAATTTATAATAATTTTTTAGAATATTTTGAGTCCATTTTGACCCTAAATGGCTAATTTGATATTTAAATCTAGCTTGTAGGCAAGTTGGGCGAAACAATTAAAATACTAATGGTGCTCTGTTGACCCATTTCAGGGTGACCTAAATTTGTTCTAGGTCTAGTACCAGGCATGCATCTCGCATTGGGTGCATATGGGATGAGAAATGAACTCCCTTTGGGATGTCTTACACAGTAAAAAAATATTTTTTTATATTTTTTTATATTTTTTTCACACACAGCACCCAAGGTGCCGCAAGACCCTTTATGGGGATTCTCCCAAATTTTTTGTGCATATAATATATATATATATATATGATAATATATATATATATATATAATAACTCATGTTCCACTCTCAAGGAAGACCCCTTTTTGTTTATTTTTCACGTGGATTGCATGCCTCATTCATACGATACCTACCCTATACATATATATATATATATATATTGACTTCAAATATAAATATATATATATATATATATATATTGTCTTATAAATCACAGATAATGAATTAACATCGCCTTCCCCATCACATTTTCAATTTCACAGGAACCCATATTTATATAATATATGTGCATATTATATATATATCATATATATTTTTATGTGTATATATATATTTATTTATATACACATATTGGTTTCTAAAATCCGTCCAATATTCGATTGATAACAACTTCATTATTTGAATTGTAATAGATGTTTCATGAGTTATGTTGGGACCGTATGAAAACAATCATTATGAATTATTGTTAATTTAATAAAAATGTTAACATAAATAATTTTACAATCACTTTGATACCATTTAAGGAAAAAGGATTGCAGTGGAAACTTAGAGGTAGATGGGATTTGAATATTTGAAAGTGAATGTACCATAAATTACTTGATTTAGTATAACAATTACGGTTTTATGATAAGGATATATTTTTAATTAACTTAAGTATGATAATGAAATGAAATAGTACCTCATTATGAAATCATGGTCCTAATGATATACACTATTATAAAAAAATTTGTATCTTGAAGACACAAAAGTAGATTCCCTCTAGATCATCCACATGTGTACTACATCTCCATAGATATTGCGCTTCGATTCTCAGATGCTCTAGTGAAAGATTAAAGGCCTTCCAACACTTTTATGATTTCTAGAAGATCACACGATCAATCCATGAACTTGGATCTATTAATTATTGATCTTTATCAATATATAAAATTGAGAGAAGGGATAATCCTAGAGGAAGAATCATAAATTCAGAAAATTTATTATAAAAACTATTCATTGTTCAAAAATGAGCTCACATAGTGAGGGTTATCTTTTCAAAATTGCAGTTAATCCTCTAGATAATTTAACCCTCTTAAATTGGTCCTAATTCTAAAAATAACAAATTAAACATCTTGAACCAGTCATGAACATTTCCCCACTCAATGGTGACATAATTAAATTCAATGTGGGGAATTATGATCTATTAACAAGGATTTTTCCACCTAGAATTATTTAACAATCCGTGAACAACGTGATGTTAGTTAAAAAATTAATACTTTCTCTTATAAAATTTTATAGTTGAATAAACTTGTCAATACATTAAAAAATAATTTAAATTCTAATTATTCAAACCCTGAATAATATAATTGAAATAATATTTTTATGATCATTTACTTTGATGCTTGTTGGATACTATAAGTGAAGACCACATCATCAGGGATACCAATTAACCTGAATTGTTGGAGCCTATGAATACAATTTGTGTGGTATACTCTATACCCACATCTCAATAGTATTTAGTCTAACTAAATGACCAAGAGGGGTATCTAATAACACATCCTAGACCCTAAATAAATAAAGATAATTCAAATATACAATAACCTGCAATGATTCTTACCACGTAATATAATCCCTCTATCTCGATACACTATTTATGAAGGTCCCACCACTTGTTTTTCACCATATATACTGGAAATACATTAATTTGAATTTTTTTAAATGAAATCATTGACATAGTACCTTGTATATAGAATTATCATATATATTTTTATGTACTAGGATGTCAACCTTCTTTAATGAATAAAGGTGGAAAATACTTCCTCAAATTATTCATTAATTTCACATAATTTGAAACACAGTCAACATATATAACTTCACAATGAACATATGTAATCATGGATTATGAAATAAATTAAAGTACAAAACTCATGATATGTAATAATAATAATCTTAATGTATAAGGATCATTACACATGTATATAAATCGGAGTATCTAATGACACAAAGAACATGTGGGTTTACTATTGGTGAGTCAGTTCTCACAATCCTACTCTCATAAAGATTTCCAAGGGAGAACATCATGATAAGAATTATTAAGTTATTATAAGAACCTTTCCTCTGAAAGCCTGTATGATCTGTTCCTAGTTAGATGATGTCATCTGACCATAAAAAATGTATTTATGAAAACTATCATAACACTTCAAGGTTCTCGTAATAATTGGTAATTTCAATAACCTTTTTCTATTTAAAGTAGTCCAAGGACATTATCATATTTAATTTCAAATATTATAATGATCATGACATGATTATAAAATTATTAATATTCAACACTCTAATTATACAAGTTATCAAAAGTACAAGGCAATTGGTTATAGGGCATCAACTCTAACACTTATCTAGTACTTAAGGATGTTATTCGTATCTATCTAATGATTCTCACCTAAATTGGATGAGTATATACTATTTTTTTTGATATTATAATATGAAATAGGCTTAGTACACAACATTACTTACATACTAGATCCTATAGTGGGCAAAGAAAGAATATTATCCTTGTTTCTCCTTTAAAAAACATTAAATGGTATGTTTAGTATTTTTAGTACTTATGCCATTGACCTATATTAAAGAACACCTATAGGGGTTATCTTTCATAAAACTCTTTATAGATTTATCAATATGTGTTTTTAACTCAATATAATCATCCATTTAGATCCATATTTAGATCTTTATACATAATATATAGGATGTTTCACCCATACATTTCACCAAGAATCATTTCCCTAACCATATATTTACAAATTTTAAAGTTTATATATCATTCATGATGAGTAGTATGTTATCTAGATATAGTGATATATATTACACAACACCCCCACTAACCCACATATATACAAAATAACAATCTATGTTCTTGATGAAACCAAACTCTTTGATTGCATCCTCAATCTAGATATTCCATTTATGAGAATATATCATTAATTTATAAATAAATCCTTGAATATTTCATAACATAGAAACATAGTTTAATAATTTAAAACATTTTTAAAATATCATATTCACATCCATGGGTAAGTTCCTTTTCCTGAAATTGTTATGAACATGAATTTGATAAATCTAATAGTCATAATGATCTATTATAGAAAAAATATTTGAATGGACTTTATCATTTCCACTGGTGAAAAGGCCTCTTCATTTTCAATACATGGAAATTTTTAAACATTTTTTCCATAAATATGGATTTAAAGTAAGGTAATATACCATATATTTAGTTTTATAATAAAAGAACCACTTTTACCATATGGGTTTCATCCCTTTAGGTGCATTTACCATGTTATAATTTTAGATAGTGTATATGGAATCTATCTTGGATATCATTGCATTTAACCACTTATTAAAATCCAAACCCCTAAATTTTTAACAATAGGAAGTAGGTTCATAATCTATGAACATTAAGTCATTATCAATTTAAATCAAAAAACTATTTCTCATCGGTTTCTAAAGAATACTACCAGACCATCAATGTTCTTATATTACTTAAGAATTTTATGTTTTAATAATATCTTATAGGATTGAATGACATTCTATACTAGGAGAAATTCATATTTATTAATTTTAAACTTTTATATGTATATTTTAACTCCCATTGAATCCTTTAGTAATATATTCCTTCTTATGTAATATCCTAATTATATACAAAAAAATATTTTTTCAATATCATTATAGAACTAATATCCCTTATTTTCCTTAGGATAACAATAAAATAATAAATTTTATAATTTGGGGTAAAGTTTATCTAAAAAACATAATACATTTTATCCATAACCTTAAATAATCATAAAATATAAATTGGTTTGCTTCCCAGTTTATATTTTTTATGGAAACTTTATGAGTTATTTATTTTGAATGTGATTATATATGAATTCTTAGTTACACGAGTATATCACAAGAATAAAATAAGGATGTTGAACTAAATCATCAACAACAGAACCATGACTAACATGGTATGATTCCTCATATAAAACACACCATTCCACAAATGTGTTCCATCTTGAGTGAGTTGTGAACCAATTCTATAATATCTCTGATGATCAGAAAATTTCTTTATCAAGTATTCATAACAACAGTATGATTAGAGAATTTTATTAATTTTTCCTAGATGATTTAGTACTTTATTTATCTACATATCAAAAAAATTATTGTTTAAAATATTTACCTCATAAAAAATATCCCATCACACCACAAACTTATTTTCCATATTATTATTTTTAATTTATTTTCATCATTTTACTTTGATTTTGAGTCAATTTTTTTTCACATTTAATGATTTAAAAAATTTACCTGTCTCACTGTTAATATAAACCATGTAATAAAATTGAAATCATTATGTAATTATCATTAAATATAATTTTCGTGTTTGGTCCATAGTTTACCAAATTGTATATCATCACCACGGTGTGTCTAGGAAGGGAACATGGCCGACATTTGGTTTGGTAAACCATGTAGCTAAATCGTGTGAACATTAAATTTTCTAAAAATTGTGAAATTTATAAAATACCCTTATATTATCTTAATACCATTGATCCCCATTATAACCATTATTTCAAAACCAACTATGGAATACCCCTAGGTGTGACGCTCACTTCCTCTACCTTCGATTCATGGATGTTTTCATCAGTTATAAGATGAGTTAGTAATGTTAGGTCTCTTTTAATTTTCTCTTTTCTTCTTCATTTTTTCCAATATTCTCTCTCCTAAGGTTCATGGTGTGAAAACAATATGTCATGTAGCTTGTTTGTTATGTCCAGGTCTTATGATGATCCCCTTAGGACCCATTATAGAACCATTATTCAAAAGTGATGTGTTTACTTTGGTTTGAGGTATGTTTAACCATATAAAATTATTTAATATTAAAAACAAAGATTGGTTTAGTTTTCAAAACCCATCCTTTTTATAAATCTCATATAATGGTGTCATTTTTAAATGAATATATAATATTTTTTATTTCAGTGGAAATGTTTAATTCTTATAAATGGGATTTTCAAATGGAAATTTAGTAGTGTATTATTGAAATTGATTTCTAATACCTTCTAGGTGTTGGATATAAATTTGAAATGTCATATTCATAAAAATTATTGTTTTAAATGGATTTTATGATATTTTATCACATTTAAAAGTTTTCTAAAAAGGATTATCTTAAGAATTCCACTGGGATTTCTAATTAAATAGTCTCTTTTAAAAGCGATTTGTTTTTTGTTGAGCATGGGTGTTCCTAAAATACTAAATTATAATTATTAATCTTTTGTTTGATTCTTATGATATATAGTGATGTTTTAAAATTATTTTTGAGTTTAATATTAATTATTTTAAATTTTATTATTAGGTAAATTGAGTTTTATTTAATTATTATTTTTTCAGTGTATTGGATAATGAATTTTTTTAAGAATTATATTTACATTTTTTAAACCTTAGTATAAATTTTAAATTTACATTTCAAATTTTTTAAAGGGAATTTTGGTAAATCCAATATTAATTATTATTCATGATTTTAAAAACTTCATTTATTTTTTTTTATAAAATTGGAATTCATAGAAAATGATTCTTGGAGAGGAGGTGAGTGGTATTTGTTTGTGTCATTGGTATTTTAATGGGATGATTTATGTCTAACAAACGCACCTCTATCTGGTTAATCATGGGAACTTGGGGTCTTGGGTAGATGCTAAGAAAATTACCTCTAGGTATTGATTTCACTCTCACTAGTCTCAAATTATGGCACACTAACTCAACATTTTTATGATATGGTTTAAAATATTCTTTACAAGGTGGGCTAAGAATTGAGATTACTCTCCCGAGTGGATTGTGAATAGTTGGCTATGATTGGTTTGATATATGAGATATTATGAGTTCAAAAAGGGTTTTTCCTCAGCAGCACCCATGAGGGAGTGGATTTTTAGGGCCATCCCCCTCCTCATCCTTAATTTCTCTTAGTATCCTCCCCCACATTCCCCCTTTCTTTCCACTTCTTGAATCTGTGATCTTGTTCCATTAAAGTTATTTTAACTTTCATGGGGTTCTTATCGAAGGTGGTTCATTGTGGAAGCCTTAGGCCTCTCCATACTACTCTGATCTTGTGTTACACTCCATCTCTGCATGTTAGATATGGAGTGATGGTTCATCGTGGTTTTGGAATTTTTGGTTTGGTGGTCAATGGTTTTTAATTGTGCTCCTGAGACATCACATTCTTTTCTTTGGCTATGGATTCAGTCTCTTCAGAATGTCTTTATTTGAATCCCTCAAACATTCACATCTCTTCCCCAACATTATGTCCCTTGGATCCTCTCCTAGTTGATTCTACAGTGGTGTCTTCTCAAAGGTTTTGGGATGTGAGTTTTGATAAAAAAAATGGTTCCCCTATCACGAACTACTCCATGTTTCTTTTTCCTCAATATTTAGGTTTCTCTTCCTCTATTGATAAGGAGTATTTTAGTCATGTATTTTCCATCATCAATAGAATGTTTTATTTTTTTTACGATTTATTCCTCAAATAATTTGTAAAGGATTTGTTCTTCTTATACAGTGGTCAATATTCTTGTTATTTGTTATTTTATGAACCCATTTTGTTTTTATTGAGTGGTTTTGTTAATGTTTCGTTATTATGGTCGACATAACCATGTTGAAAATAATGATCTATTGAGATCATATTGTACAAGTTTTTGTTTGTTTTTAGTTTATTTGGGGGACAATAATGATGTGGATGAGGTAGTTTACCATCCTTGGCATTCTGTTGTGGAATTTGGATAGTGTAGAAGATAGACGATGATCTGTTATGTTACGGTGTTTGATGGTGGTGATGCTCTCATGTGATGGGTTTGGTGATAATGATGATGGTGTTGATGGGATGTCCTGACGATGGTGGGTATGGTAGGAAACATGACATGACCTTACTAGTTGGGGTTCCCGTGGCTTGTGTTCTCCTTGAAAGATGTGAATTTTTTGAATTTTTAATCTCATTTTGAAATCTTTAAATCAGTATCATGTGCATGAAACTTTAGATACTTCTCAACCATAAATCCATTTATTTGAAAATCAAAAGAAGAAAATTTTCAATTACTATGAGGTTCATAGGATTATTTTTCCTTATTATCCTCTCGAATATTCTCATGATATTGTTTACATTTTGTTCTTTTATTTTATATACATACATTTTTTTCCATTGTTTTTTTCATTTAATAGAATTATTTTATTTCTACTTACTCTTATGTGTCATTATTTCATTTAGTGGATGATATTTTTATTTATACCTTTTCATTTATTTTCCTTGTTCTGGTGGCTGAAATTTCTAAATAATTTCACTTCACATTTATTTCTTCAAAATAAAATAATAATATTATTTTGAAATTGAATTGGTAAATAAAAGTTTTTAAACTAAGTCATCTATCTCATCCAAATTTTAAAAGAATTTATATTTTTTATTTAAAAGTGGGGAATAATGTAATCTTTTTAACAATTATAGAAATTTTCTTAAATAAAGAGGTTTTATTTTAATAAAGGGAATTTTGGGTTTTACTTATGTGAATTGGTTTACATAAATGATAAAAATATATTATTTACATAAAATTTATTTTAAAATAGCATGAAGGGTTTTAATTTTAAAAAAATATTCATGGGGTGTGGGGAGGAAACCCACTGGTATTTTTTCTTATGCCTATATATTTTATATTTTCATTTTAGGTTCTTAGTTGATGTGTTGGTTAGTCATGGGTTTCTGGTTTAGGTTTGGTGGTAGTTCCAAGGAAATGTACATTTTTCTTAAACATAGAAATGGGTGATCATAGTACTTATTATATTTTTTTTTCTATTTAGTACATGTAGTTTTCCAGGACTGATATGTTGTTTTAGACACGATTAGATTTTACCATTTTTTATATTAAATTATATTTTTTTATAGAGATACTTTTGTCGTGTTGTATAATTATTACTTATTTGGTTTTCTTTATAATTTAAAACTAATTATTTTATATACTTAATTATCTGATTTATTGAGTAGTAATTCAGAATATTTTGCTGGAGGTTTCACAATATTCTTGTTTCTTCAATAAAAATCAATGAGACACATCTATATTTGATTTAAAAACTCTATTTTCCATCTCGTGAGGATTAAGAATCCCCTTCCCATCTTTACATGGACCATGTTGGGTCATCAGATCTAGGGATCAGTGGGTTAGTTCATGAAAAGATAATATCAAATCCCCCATGGGTTTTTCTTAAGTAAAAGTAGATTAGAGATGGGAGTGTCATAACCAAATAGGTAGGTTTTAGGAGATTCTAGTTAACATTTAACTAAGGGTGTTCAGGTAATGAATTACTAATTATCATATTTTTATTAATTTATTCTATTTTATTTTGATTTTAATTAATGGGGTTTTGAATTATATTGGTATTATTTAGGTTTCTTTGATGTTAAGCATGTTTTGGGGTTAAATTGGAAGAAAAAAAGAGTGCATGGTTAGTCTGTATAGTTTGGAAAATCATGCGGTTCCCATTCACATGGTTGTATTTTCATCTTGTGTTAGTAGTTTTACAATCTTTTCATGGTCTTCAAAAAATGTGATTCTAATCATTGCACAACCCCTAAAACTTTTGATGTTATTATGTTGGACTATTTTTAGGGTAATTTTGGTTATGATTGTTTACTACCAAGGATAAATTAAGAATATTTTTTATTATCTTATGATGTTATTTAGTTTAATTTTGTTCATAGAATATTCTATAGAACTTTCTTTAGTTAATAAAGGGTTAGGTTTTTCATGTAATTGTGGATTTATCTAAAGAATTTTAAAATAAGTTAAATGTTTTTTATTTTCAAAAATGTGTTCCAATAAATGTTTTAAAAAAATTCAAATATATTTTGAAGTGGTTATTTAAAATTAATAATGTGGTATTATAAAATTAATATAAATGGATTTTATGTTTTGGGACTGGTAAAATAATCTTACATGATAACTAGTTTGACTGATGGTCTTATGTTTAAAACTGGATTTTTATATTGAAGGATTAGTCTTGAAATTTGAAAAAAAATATTTTCTAATATAAGTTGAAACATGTTTTTTGTTTTTGAATGTATTTATAATTTTTGAAATTAATAGGTAGATTTAAATATTCTATTTGGGTAAATTTCATGGTTTTGAAACTGTGTAAATGGAAATTTTATTTTTTTCTTAGTTTTTTGTTTTTGGATGGAAGTGAGGACTTTCTCCCATAAATAATTATTTGGATTTGTGATTTCTCTTGTTAGTGTATTTTGAATTTTTTATACAAGATTTTATTATTATTATGTTTTATTTTGTATGCCTCACATAAAAATCTCAGTGGGTTGTAAGAATTTTGTGATTTGGGGATGTCACTTTAGTTTGTGTCCATCATATTTTTAGTATAGTCCTCCTAAATGCCAATTATATTCATAATTTAGGTGGAGTGGTGGATAAAAACCCCTTTAGTGGTTATACCCTATCTAAGATTTATTGGTTTTAGTTTTCTTCCCTCAGGACTAGCCTTAGTTCAAAACTTGGTTTGTAAGTGATTTCATCTGGTCAGAATGTGGTTGTGGATGTAGATAGTAGGGCCATGGTGGTGGTATAGACATTTGGAAAGGAAGTAAGTGATGAGTGGTGTATTCGAATCATATTTTGGTAGAAATCCACCATCTTGTATGAAAAAGAAGAAGAAAAAACCTGAGACAGAGATTCAAGATATCCTTGAGAGTACCTTCTCATCCATATTTCACCATCCTATGAGGTAGAAATATTTTTCGTGTCTATAGTTTTATTATCTCAGGAATTCAATGCCCCCTTGTCTAAAAAGTTGGACAATATATCATCATTTTGATCGAATGATTATTTTCAGAATTTTTTAATGATAAAATCTAGATGGTAGGTTTGTGGAGCATTTCTTGGATTTCATATCATTTTTCTATTATTTTACTCTGATCTTATTTTTTCTTCATCATTGTTATCTTGTGTAGTCTTATTCTGAGATGTTAGATATCTATGTATCTTTAGAGGATGTAGTGATTAATTATATACTACTTAAGATGATATATTTGATTTTATTATCTTCTTCTACCTCCCTGGCCAAGGGTGGGTTCAAGTCTTATGATATTTCATTATGTCCTCTCATGTTAAGAAAATAATTAAATTGTGTGTAGACCTATCATTGGAATCAATTTTTATTTTCTCTTTTTCATTTTGGTATTTATTTAATAGGTCTATTATGGGTTAGAAATAATTTGGTGTTGTTCATAGATTTGGGTATGTGTTTATATTAGTGTATCTTTCATCTAAAAATAATGAACGATTTGTGATTTATCAATTTTCCCCCAAACTCATCGAATTATTTTTATGTCACCTTATCACAAAGTATTTGGTTAATCTATAAGGGAAGAAAGTGTTATAGTGGGGGTAATTTTCAGACCCAAACCTTTATTTCCATATTTATATATTGATTTTCATCCTTTTACATGGATTTAAAGTTGAATTTGTGTCAAGTTCTGAAAATTTGTGATATCATAAAATCAAAAAGATAGTATAAAGCATGGATGGACATGAAATTGGTATGTATTTTTAGCAAAGAAGATTCAAACAGACGGTGCATGTTTTACCAAACCATATTTCTAAACCATGTAGTATCTCTCTAGTATGTCTGCTAAGGGGAAAACCAATAATACAAAGTTTGGTAATCTCTGTGAGCCATCCAAAACTTAAAAGTATTTTAATAATTAAAATACCCTACATAAATATTAACCACTTGATCCCCCCTTCTCCCCATTGATTTGATTCTAGTTTAGGAGGACCCATAGGCACCACCCTCCACTCCCCCTCCTTTAATTCATGGATGATTTTTTCAGTTTCAATATAATTCACTATGGTTAGGGATCCTTTACTTCTCTCCATTCCACATATTCATTTATATATCTATTTTATAATATACGTTCCATGGTGGTTGAATAATATGTCATTTTTTATCATATTTTTTTGTTTCTTATGTCAAGGTCTTTTGAAGATCCCCTTGAGACCGATTCTAGAAAAATGCTTCAAAGGTGACCAGTTTCTATTTGTTTTTGGTAGGTTGATCCATGTGACATTTTTTATTCTTGAAAACAGATATTTATTTATTTATTATGTCTTTATTTTAAATCTCATTTAATGGGGTTTATTTTAAAGTAAGATATAATTTGTTTCCTTGAATTGGTTATTTTTTAGTCTAAAAAATGAGATTTTTAGTTGAACTATGGTTGTGCATAGTGTAAATTAATTTCTAAGACCCTATAGGTATTTTAGAAAATGCCTCAAATACATATTCACACTATTTCAATTTTTTTGGAAGTTAGGATATTTTATAACCTTGAAATAGTTTCTAAAAATAATTAACTTAAGAATTATGCTTGGATTTCAAATTAAATAGTGTCTTAAACGGATTTTTTTGACATTAAATATGGGTGTTTTTTATTTTATATTTTTTACTTAATATAATTTGGTTTGATTCTTATGGTTCATAGTGAAAATTTAAAATAATATTGTCAAATCATATTAATTGTGTTAAATGTGTTTATCTGGGAAATTGAGTTTCATTTTTTGTTCAAAATTATTGATTTTATTTTATTGGTTCATACTTATATTTCAAAATGATATTTCCTTGTTATGATCCTTAATATAATGATCAAAGGCTTGTTTGTAACTTTTTAAACTGGATTTGGATTAATCCCATATTTAATATTATGTTTTAGTTTAATGGCTTCATTGAATGTGTATTATTTCGAAGAAAGTGTGATGCTTGAGAAAGGGACTCTTATAGAGGATGCGAGGGGGTTTTTTATGTGTCATTATTGTTTTAGTGTGTTTATGTATGACTTTTTAACTCACCTAAATTTATTTGATCATGGTAACATAGGACCTTTCATAGATAAAACTTATATAACTACCTCTAGGTATTTATTTCTCTCTCCCTAGCTAGGGATTTCAACACACTAACTCAATATTTCTATGATATTTTTAGTGAGAAACTTTCTAGGGTGGCCTTGTTTTTCTTGGAATTGTGATTACTCTCCCTATAGGCCTTGACACAGTTAGATTTAATTATATTGATCACTAGGATAGTAGTGGATCCTATGTTACATTGACCTTACTCTCCCTTGGGCCACTCCCATTATGTTGTTTATATTTGGTTCTTTTCATTTAGTGTTGGGCATTATTCCCATTGTTTTACCATTTATTGAGATACTATTATTTCCACTTACTCTTATGTTCCTTTCTATCATTTAAGGTATTATTTTTTTATAATATTTATTTTATTTTACTAGTTTTAGTGGCTATTATTTCATATCACTTATACTATTTTTTTCGTTTCATTACTTTCTGTCACTTTCATATCAAGTTATAAATTGTTTTTAAAGTGAACTGGTAAAGAATGTTCTTTAAACTAATTCATCCAAATCCTCCAATTTTTAAAAGAATTTATATTTTTTCTTTAAAAGGGGGACTTAAGTGAGGTTTTAAATAACTTTTGGGCTTTTCAAGATAAATTGATTCCGCTTTTAGAAAGGGGAAGTTGGTTTTTCCTCAGGAAAATTGGTTTAATTAAATGATAAAAAGGTATTAATTTCATAAAGTATATTTAAAACTATAATAAGAGGGTATTACTTTTATAAATTATGTATGTGATTTGGGGAGGATACCTACTTTTATTTTTCTAAATTCCTATATGTTTTATAGGTTTTGTTTCGGTTATTATTAGATGTAGCGGTTAGTTGTTGGTGTTTGGTTCAGGTTTAGTGGAAGTGCTAAGAAAAGGTAAAATTTTCTTGATTGTTAGTGAGGTATGATTATATTATTTTTTTTATTTTTTTTATTTTTTTTATCACATATAATATTTTATGTTAACTATTTTTTTATATATATTTGTTTATATAATTTATTATAATAAATTGTATTTTTTTTATTGAGATGATTTTGTTGTGTTATATTTTTACCTCATTTGTTTTGGTATATATTTTCAAAATTATTATTATATATATGTAACCATCTGATGTATGATGTAGTTATTCGAGACTTCCTTAGGTATGTTCTATGATATTCTTGTTTTTCGGAGGAATCATTTTCACATGTATACATTTGATGCTTAGAAAGTAGTTTTAGCCTATGGGGATCATGAAATCGCTTCGAGGCTTGAGACATACCATCATGTGTTCCTAGATTAGGGAAACCCAATATATTCTATGACATATGCATACCTACTTATGTCTTTAGAATAGGTTAAAATGTACCAATACCCTCAATTTAAATATAAACTCTTTAGTTTACATAGTACACTATGTATAATAACCAGCCGTCCACTATCCCACTAACCATTTCACTAAAAGGATATTTATTCATTTTGAATTATAAAATATATTTTTATTTACTAAATTATTCATAATTTAATGATGCCAATATTAGTATTATTTTCTTTATGGGGGATTCATTGATGAACCTGAATTTTGGAAAACGAGTGAAAACCCCTACTCCAACTATGAGAACCTTCACTAATGTTGTTTCTAGAAAAACTATCAAGAACATCGACCCTTTCACAAAATATGTCATGATCCCTAATATATGTATTAACCTTAAACACATTCATCGTTATCGTCAAACGGTGATTTCTTTCTCAATAAATGAGTTAAACCTTTTTTCTTTGGATTTTATATTTGTACTTATTGGGATGTTTTTTAAATTGCAGACTATCTTTGAATTCCTCAATATATTTTCTCGATACCATTGATTTTTTAGGCATTCATATCTATCTTTTGAATTCATCAAATGTTGTTTTTAAAAATTCCTCTGAGGATTATTATTATAGACTTTGGGCGAGGTGATTATGGTATTTTGGGTACCATTCTATGAAATTTCTCAAATGGAATCTGGATTTAGACAACTTTTCTAAGTCTCCCATTATTCTGATCTGCATCAGATTTAATGGGTTTCTACCTCACTTGTTTAAACAATCGTCGTTGTTTCAATTGTCAATTATCATTGGAAATCTATTAAAGTTGGATTCAGTGTTGAGGAATCTCTCAACACAATCAGTTACTATAATTTTCAACTATATTGATGTCTCTCAAGACCTTACTTACCAAATTAGGATTCAAAATTGTGAGTATAGATTCTTTCATGATGTTTTTGATGAGAGGCTTCCTGATTACTATCATTCATTCTTTAAGCTTATACATGATCAAATGGAATGTAACTATAAGACTACACACCCTGAGGCCAAGAAATATTCTTGGGTCAAAAAAGGAAAGACAAAATCAAGTATAGAAAAGATTAATGTTAGTCATAATGCTAATGTGGGCCCCTTTGACCCTAATGGAGGGAAAAATATCAATGTGGACATGGTTATTTTGGTATCTAATGACCATCCTTCTCAACCTTCATGCCATTCTATTGAAAATACATACCTTATTGATGCACTATGCACTTCCAAAAGGGTCAGTATTGTTGCTTCCACCTTAGTGGAGGATAAGGAGAAAAATTTTTAATTAAATGATACAAGAGATAAAGAACAGGGTGAGTTCTTTAATTCTAGTGAATCCTTATTGCAGGCTAATGATCAACCTCATAAAATTGAGGAAATCTACCTAAAACCAATCCACATAAAAGGAAAAAACCTAACGGTGGATGTTGATGGATACGTTAATCCAAATCCTAAAAATGAGAAAGTTTAGAGACTATTATCACCTCAAAGGAAAAATTGTCACAAGATATCTTGAAGACAATATAAATAAAATCTAACATTTATCCCTCCCAATTATAATTAATCACTCGATTGAAATATCTTGTTCAAATGAGGAAGACGATGAAGGAAAAAAACATCCTAGGTAAAATGATGCCTTCTATAATGAGGATGAGGTTAGGGAATCATCTAATGTCTGAATAGATAGATAAGAAGAAGTCGTATTCAATAAATTTCATGATAGTATCACTACTGTAGAGAAATAAATTGAATTCAAAAAATGAATATTCATCAGGATTTTGGAAGAATGTAGAAGAAATACTAATTTTTACATTAAATCCATACCTTGGTATTGAATTTATTACTACTCGCATGCTTTTCTAGTCATTTTTGATGTCGTCTTCTTCTTAGTGCATTATTTCCCATGTGTTGAAGTGTTTTGTGGTACTCTTCCCTTTATGAAGGAGTTACGACTTCTTTGTCTTGCATGGAGTCTAATGGTCCATTCTTGAATGTTGTGGTTTTTTAGTTTCTGGGATGAGACAATTGCTACTTCTTAGGATTATTTTTTTCACTATTGATCAATTTTCTAAAGGTGATCTCACTTCTATATGATCTTTGATGGTGGGCTTGAAGTTTCCTATGATCGGAATCACATTCCCTACATTGAATGGGTGATTTTTCCTTTGCATCATCTATGTTTGGGGTTCCTTTAATGGGGAATGACTTATTCCCTCTCTAGAAGATATTTTTGACAGGTTGATGTGATGACTCAGACATATTTTATGTAACTTATTATTTGGTTCATTTCTCTTGGAATAGACAACTTATATCCCCCAAAATCCATTTTTGGTGAAAGTGCATTACACCTCATGCTTGTTTGGTAACATTTCCTTCTTTTAAAAAATTTCTTTTGGACATCAATTGGGTGACCAATTAATGTCACAACTTTTATAAAAAAATGATCCCAACAATATGAATCATTAGATTATTTTGATAAATTTTTCATTTATATTGTAGTGAAAAAATTATAAAGATAGTGGATATTAAAATTAACATTATCATTCTTATTATTAATGCTATAAATCAGTTGTATGTTCCCATCCCAAGGCACACTAAATTAGTTTTTCCTAAACTATTTAACTACATATCTAGAAGAACTAGGGGTCGATCCCAAGAAAATGAGAGTTTCATTGGTCACAAGCTAGTGAGATTACATTGATTGTTTAGGTAATGAAATATCAAGGTAAAATGAATTGAAAGAAATTAACAAAAAGGAAACTAGAATATGAAGAAACGAAATAATGAAATATATGTTAGAGAAACATTTTAGGGTTGAAATTTCATGTTGGGTTTTATTATAAAAAAATTCCTTAACATATTAAATTATTTGTGAAATTATTTTACCATAATGATTCATTTTCACTATTTTTTCATTGTTCCACACCTAAATTTTTATTTCTAGTTATTACAACCCATGTTTCTAACCATATTCCATTTTTTATTTTTCTTAGGTCATTTTGGGTGTCTTTTGGATATTTTTAGAATTTTATAGGAATTTTCATGGTTGGAGCATGATTAGATTAATCTATGAGGATCTTCCCCAGAAACAAAGCACCTTGAGTTGTAGTACCAGACGATGGAACATGATTGGGCACACGATTAGTCCAAATCCTGCGGCATTGTCTTCAAAACGTGTTACTTGGGAAAAATTTATATTGCTTGGTTGGTGAACTATTTTTAAAATAGTGCAGAAGAACAAAATGGATTCTCAAAAATCCAAAAAAGGGGAACACATTTGGTGGCCGATTTTCCAAACCATATGGGAAAACTATGTAATGTGAATTAATTAATCAAAATTTTATTTTTAAGACCTGATAATCATCCGATTTTCCTCAATATTCTCCTTCTGAAATAGAATCTTAACCAATAAAACTCCACTTGGATATTTTGTTGATTAGATGAATCATAGTGATCATTTTTTAGGGGATCATTGGGTGTTGGATATACATTTTCAATGGTATAAGGAAATTTATTTCCATTATCCATTGTTATTACAGATCTACTTCACCTTCTTGGAAAAAAATATTAAATCATGGATGTTGATACCAGATTTATTTTTTCCATCATGATCAAATTATTTTTTATAGATCCATCATTGAATTGAGATCAATTGATGGATATAAATCTTGATTTGAGGGTTGTGTTTCTAGGATTTTATATCGGTTAGTTATATCCCTCTATCACTCTAATTGTGGATCACTTGTTGGGTGATTTATAATAATATGAATTAACATAGGTTTTTTCATAAGGAAAACACTATCAATTAAAATTATTGTTTCTTGTTGATTAAAAATTAACTTCCAATTAATATATAAAGATTTATTTTAGACTCTTGATAAATTTCATCAAATTGAATGGTCTGTGATAAAATCCATTTGGATATGGATTTTCAAATAAGGTATTGGCATTTAGAAAATGGTTTTTAATTGAAATGAATTATTTGAATAATGTATATGATGATGATGTTTCTTGAAAATTTAAGAAATGAAATTATTTATATTTTGAAGAAAATTAATTATTTTTAATGGAATTTGTTTTGATTAAAATCATTAGATATTTGTTTTTGAAATGAAATGGAATATTTAAAATGTGATTTGGTGATGATTGAATGATTATTGATGAAAATTATTTGAGATTAATTATTTTCCTATTGATTGATATCTTTGAAGCACATAGGAGCCTGGGTATTTATGTGAGTAGTCCAAGACAAGAATTCTCAGCATGTATTACCTATACCTAGAAATGGATTTATGATTTAAATGATAACTAAAATTTGATGAGGGTAGAGATTTTATTTGATTTTTTATTCTTATATTTCCCCTGGGATAGAGATCTAAGAAAGTTTAAACACCTAGATCTATGTTTCACTGACATGTGCAATGATCTTTTAGTATTAATCTAAATAACCCTAAGGCTTATAACCATGTTGTTATGACTGAAATTGTATTATAAATTCTAGATATTATTAAATGATGTATTCATGATTATTATATTTCAATGATTATTCATGCCTATTTTTTACTTTCCTATGGAATTATTTGAAATGAATGTTTTATTAAAAATTTTGAAATATATTAAAATGACATGTTTTTTTGGAAATTGAGAATATTTGATTTATTTGATATGGTATTCTTATGAAATATCTTGGTGGGATACTACTAGAATATTGTTTATCACACACCACATATACCTTTGGTCATATGTATATGTTCTTTTTCTACTTATAGGATAATGGAAATCACCGCTTAGAGATAGTGAATATTCTCAATAATGGGACCTTGGGATTTGGTGGTGATCGGAGGGGTTTGTGATACACTTATTATGAGAAAATCTTAAAGATGAGTTCATTTTTGGTTTATTTGATGTCTTGGTTTGTGACTACACAGATTTTGTACTTGTCTATATTGTGGTACTTTACATTTTTTAAGGCTTTTAGCATACCTAATTATTATCGATTCATTAAACTGAATTATTATATCTATTTATTATTATGTAAAAATAATTCCCCTCAATCATTTCTTAATACCTATGTTCTAGTCACTAGTCCATGGGGATCGAGAATTCCCTTTGGACCATATAATTGCTGGAATATGATCCATCTTAGCAAGTTATCTGGGATGGTTTTGGAAAAATTAGTATCAATAGTTGGACATGTATCTTCTTGGTTGTCGGTATGTAGTTTAGGATGTCATGGTATATAATCAATGGCTTTGTTAGTAAGTAAGGGGTAGGTTATTTTTTAGTTCATGTGAATCATTCCTTGTAGGATGCCTTACGATATCATGTCTATTTGGAACAACTATATAGGAGGAATTATTTTACCTAATCATAAACCTTTTCCATCTTTTGCTTTCAATTTTTTGTTTCCAAGATGATTTTTGACTGATAGAATTGATGATGATGTGTCTCTTGACTAATGTTTTGTATTTCGTATTGATGTTGTGTAGTAATATTCCCCCAGGAATACATATGATTGAGCATTAGGATGGAGATACTGATGAGCAATAGTAATTGAACCCTCCAGTTGACCAAAACCTCATAGAGGTTTCTGTGTCTAAGTTCCAAGCTCCACGACATGAAGTTTCACCTTCCCTCTATTAGAATGTTGTGGTGGAACCTTAGAGTGATGGTATTAGAGACCAATCCTAATAGTTTTTTCAATAGAAACCGCCATCTATAAATGGGAATAATGATCCTCAAAAGTAAAAGCACTGGATGGGGATGATTGAATGAATTCTTGAGTTGTTAGAGACACCAGATTCCATTATGGTGAAATGTGACATATATAAGATTGATTGTCTTAGCAGAAAATGGTGTGATGCTATAGTAATAGATAATAAGATTGAAGTATTGGATAAGAAGGACTTAAGGAAACCTTCTATAGAGAATTTCAATAATGATTTTTTTTATCGGCTAACTCCTTAGAGTTTCCCAACATTCACCAAGGTGATTACAAAATTACCTAGTATGCCAATCATTTTTATAAACATTCCCAGTTTTCACATGAGTTGGTGACAAATGAGAAACTAAAATACCATACATTTCATAAGGGTCTTCGACCATATATTTGATCTCTAGTATTTATATTGAATCTTACATTTCATGATGATATTAGGATTCCAGGTATAAATTAAACATGATGGTAAGTCACGGTTGTTGGGAGTTTTTCCTCCTCCTAGTGTCAACTTTAGTAGTTCATTTTCAACACCATTTTTTTATAAAATCCATTCAATGCTAAGAGATTTTGAGGAATATTTAGTCATTTCAATAACAATGGTGTTCCTACCACATGAATTGGTAATGAAGTAAATTTTTACAGTAGATGAGTCTTTAGTGGGAACTAATGTGGGTCCTGTGATTGTGAGAGGCATGGTTTCTATTACTTGTTTTTTAGTGACATCTTTATTTGATACTACCACATTCCATTCTTCAATATCAACCCACACTATGGTTTTTTTGAATATTTCTTTGGATATTACATCTTATGTGATGCAGAGTTCCATATTTTTCAAGGATAATGAGACTAGAGGGATAGTTAAGTTTTACCTAATCTTTCAGATATGGGTAGAATGATATATATGTATGTTGTTTTACTAGATCAGGAGGCCCCTTTTTTTAAACATCCTTCGGCACCATTTAAATTTAAATAAGTTCTTATGTTATAATTTTTTACTACACCACTAGAGAGCGAGGTGGAGTTTTTTATTGATTTGGTTCTAGGTACTCGTCCCATATTTATTACCACTGACCTTATAGAACCATATTAATAGAAGGAACTAAATAACTAGTTGGATTCCTTGATGTTCAAAGAATTCATTTGACCTAGGGTGTCTCCTTGGTTAGTACCCATGATTTTTTCTAATAATGTTGTTGAAACCCTTTTATTATGTGTTGATTATCTGAATGTTACTTATCTTATGATCAAAAAAAATATTCTTTTTCCAAACTTGGTGATATTTTTTTATCTATTGAAAGGTAAGTTGTGATTCTCTAAGATTGATCTTTGGTCTAGTTACCACTAGCTTAAGATCAAGGTGTCTGATAATCTAAAGACCATATTCAAGAGTTGGTATAATGATTGTGAGTCTCTTTTTAGGGAATTCGGCCTGGCCAATGCTCCTTTCATGTTTATGGAACTGATGAACAAGATTTTACACTAGTATCTAAACTATTTCATTATGGTATTCATAGATGGAATATCAGTTTCTTATAAAATCAAATACGGTCATGTGATTCGTTTTAGAAATGTTTTGGATGTCTTGAGGAATAAACGATGTTATGAAATCTTTTAAATGTTCTAATTTAATTTTTGAGAGGTGAAGTTCATTGAACTTGTGGTCTTAGAATATAGTAATTTAGTTGATCATATAAAGCTAAAATCTTACATATCTTGGGATGAACTATAAAATTCTTCTATGATGCAGATATTTTCAGGCTTAGTAAGATATTGTTGTTGGTACGTGAAAGATTTATCAAATATGGATTCTTATTTTAATTCTCTCACATATAAGGGAGTAAAGATCATTTGGGATTCAAAATTTTTGACATCCATTAGGGAGTTGAAGCACCATTTGGATTCATCTCTAGTTTTGACTCTTCTAATGGTTTGGTAGGGATATGTGGTCTTTTATGATGATTAGGGTTTCAGTTTGGGTTGAGTTATCATATAGAGCTTTCACATAGTGTCTTATGTATCCTGTAAAAATTCATTAAGTGATAAGAACTATCCCTATCATTATCTAATACTCAAAGACATGATTTACTCCCCTGGTATTGTGTGGAACACCCTTTTCAAAGAAATTGTTTTACTCTATTCACAATATTTTATCTTCTATCATTTTATAGAAATATTTAAACTTCCATCAGAGTTCAAAGGTAGAGTAATTATAACCATTTTACATTAACACATCATGCACCCCTAGTAAAGGGAATTTTTATAGTCATTCTCTTAGTAGTAGGCTACCATCCTAGGATATGAATAAATTCTATGAGGAATGGAATCAAATGGAAATCTTTGATTTTATTTATTTTTGAATCAGGGAGGATGATACTTGGGTTATTAAAGTGAGTGTTTAGCTTCCATCCTTACTTCTTCATATTTTCTTACAGGAGAAAAGTCTTGATCATGAGTTTTGAGGTATTATATTCTCTTTATATGGTAGGGATACTATCAGTGAATGTTCTCTATCTAGAGTGGGTATTCTTTTCTTCGAGAACCATTTTATTGTTTCGTCACCTAATAGAAAGGATGTGATGGGGGTTTCCCTAATTCTTAATGGGAGGCTCATATAGGCCTAACCAATATGTTTTTTTAACATGAGTAATTGATTTTGGTGTTCATTATGAAATGCGATATCCCCTATTTGGTTTCCTATTTTTATACTTTTTAGTTGATCAATAATAAGTATCATAATCATTTTTGTCCACTTCATTCACTTAATGTGATGTTATTGAAGTGGGATGACATATCGATAAACTTTATTTTTTGGTTTCCACATACTACTCAAGTAAATAATGCGACATGGATGGTGATTTAACGATTGATGAAATCATCTCAATTTATTCCCATTTGTGATACCACCAAAGTTGAGGTATTGAGAAATATGTATGTGTAGGATATTTTTATCTTATACAATGTTCCATTTGTTATTTTTTATGATATTAATACCTAGTTCAAATATTTTTTTTAGGGACCACTATGAGGTAAATAGATTACATGTCATGTTGAGCACAACGTATCATCCTTATATGGATTGTTTGACCGAATGAGCTATACATATCCTTGAAGACATGTTTCAAGCATATTCCCTTGAATTTGGTGGATTATAGGTTTTCCATTTTGGTTCATTTTAAATTTAATATAATAATATCTATCATTCATCAATTAAAATGGAACCCTTTGAGGCCTTATATGGTTGGCCTTGTAAATATCTACTTTATTGGTCGATGATTGATGAAGGGGGTCTTATCTTTGTGAAAAATAAAGCATCAGTGTACAAAATGATTTTTAGTGTTTTTTATAGTTCATAGATAGTATAAATCTCATGTAAACTATCAATTATGTCATTTTAAGTTCTCGATTGGGGACCAGGTGTTCTTGAGAGTTTTATCATGAACAGGTCACCACCAGCTTAAGGAATTTTGAAACCGAGTTATATGAGAACTTTTAAGGTTTTGATTGGATTGAAATGGGGGATTATAGTTTTTCCTTTCCACCCTATATGAATTCTATCCATGAAATGTACTATACTTTTTGTCTCGATAAATATCTTTCAGACCCATATCATTTTTTTAATTGGGAAGACTTTGATGTAGAACGTTATATGACTATGACTAAGAAATTAGTTCAGATTTTTAATTCTCAATTGAAGGTTCTATGTGGTATATATATAACATTGGTTCTAGGTTTTTGGAAGTATGATTATAACTCCCATAACAAATGGGAGTGAGAAAGCTTAGGAGAGGGTGGTGGCCTTATATTTTTGGGGCCCAACATTTATTGACTTAGCTTTCTGGGGGTAGGAAGAAATATGTTGGGGGAGAATTTCCACACCTAGATATTTCATTTAGGTAGTTACATCCCTTTATTAGACATATTTCATTTTGGGGTTTTCTTATAATATTTTGGGTGGAGTTTTATATTTTTTGAGTTTTATAGGCTTGTGAACACTTGGTGTACAATTTTAGTAAATAGTGCGGGTCTTCTTAAAAAATTATGCGCCTTGAGTTAGAGTCTAAGAAGAGGGAACATTTTTAGGAACATGGTTATTATAAATCATGAATGCTTCTCCTCAAACCATGAATCTCGAGAAAGAGTCATTTCTCATGGAGATAAAATAGTTTTGGAAGCCACACGACCAAACCATGTGGATTCTCATGTAGCCGATAAAGGCGTGCACAATTGGAAAGAATATTTCCAAACTATGTATCCAAACTATGAAATATGAATTAATTAATTAGTATTTTTATTTTAAGACATGATTATCATTATATATTCTTCATTATTATCTCAGTTGAATAGGATCTTGACTATGGAGACTCCTCTTTGATATTTTAGATATTCCTTGCCTCTCAGTGATTGTTCTCTATGGATATTTGGGTATTGGATATAATTTTTCAAAGGTATGTTCCTATTTATTTTCATTATTCATTGTTATTCTAGATCTAAACTTATCTTCATGAATGGAAACTTAATCAGGTCTGGTTATTCTAGATCTAATGTCTTCTTTAGGATCTAATTGGGTTACTTATAGATCATTCGTGGAATTGGGTTTTTTATTGAATATAGATCTTGATTTTTGGTTTGTGTTTTTATAATTCCCTATTAATTTTTCATATCCCTCTATATCAATGATTTTTTATCACCAATTTGGTGATAGATGATACTATTAATTTAGGTAGGTGATTTTCTAAGGCACTCCATATAAATTGATAACATTATTACTTGATTTATTTTAAATGAATTTCCACTTGATTTCTAAAAAATTATTTTAGAGTCTTGATAAATGGTTTTAAATGGAATGTTGTGTTATAAATTTTTTTTGGATATGTATTTTTAAATTAAGTGTTGATTTTCATAAAATGGATTTCAATAGAAAATAATGAATTGAGTAATGACTATAATGAAGAATATTCTTTAAAAATAATAGAGTGAAATGGTTTATGTTTTATATGAAATGAATTTTTTTCCAATGAATTAATTTTTATGAAAGTTATTGAATATTGGATTTTAAAATGGAATAGCATGTTGAAAATGTTATTTTGGGATTCTTGAATAATGGTTGATAAAATTGATTTGAGTTGAAATATTTTACCCTTGATTTATTTATTTAAAGAGCATGGGATCCTTGGTAGTTAGGTTAGTAGTCTAGGACAATCATTACATGAATATATAATATTTAACTAGAAAAAAATTATTGATGAAAGAACTAAATAATTTTTTTGAGTATAGTGAGTACATTTATTATTGTAGACTCATATTCCCCCTAGGTATGATATATAGAGAAGTATGAACAGCTAGAGCCATATTTCACCGATATGTGTGAGTATCCTTGAGCCTTAATCTAACTAACACTATGTCTTATACATTTGGTGCTGTGATTGAAAATGAATTAAACAATCTAATTTTTATTAAATGATTTTTCATTTCCAATTTTATAAAAATGATTATCCATTCTTAATTTGTACATTCAATTAGAATTTTTGGAAAATAGTGTTTTATTATATATTGTGAAATAGATTTGCATTATTTTATTAATTTAAAGTATACTATATTTTTTAATTTGATATTGGGTGATTAAGAAATATCTTAGTGGGATATTACTAGTCTAGTGTTTCCCACACACTACATATATGTTTTTATGTATTCAGACTTTCTTTTTATAGGTCCAAAATTTGGGAATTTATTTCATGGAGTTGGTGGGTGTTCATGATAATTTGACATTGGGATTCAGTGGTGATAGATAGGGTATGTGATCCGTGTATTATGAGGATATTTTGGACATAAAGTTGTCTTCATTTTATTTTATTTATTTATTTTGTTATGAATTGAGTTTTTCACTCATCTATCTTGTATTACTTTACACTTATTGATTGTTTTATAATACAAACTTGTTATAGATTCATTCCAATGACTTATTTTAAATGTTCGGTATTATGGTGAAATTGTTCCTCATTATCAATTCATGATTACCATGATCTAGTCACCAAATCATGGGAACAAGGTCTTACTTTCTAGATATTTTACTACTAGATCAAGTTCCACCTTATTGGGTTATTTGGGTTTGTTCATCACAAATTTCTTGATAACAAGTGTTTTCATTTTTTTTAATATTTAAACTCTTTGATTGGTGATTAAATTATGTAAAAATATATTATAACTAATAATTTAAAAAGTTTGGAAATGAACTCACCCAATAGTAATGGTATCATCCATTGGAATTATTTTTTTTAAATGGTTTCATTCTTCATTCCATAATGAACCACTAGTGAAATATGAATTAATTAAACAAATGTACTAATTAAATAGAAATAACCATAAAATAATAACAGATTACATTTTATTACAATGAACACAACATATCATTACAATAGGGACATAAGAACTATACCCTCTCAAGAAAGTGAAAATGGTGAAAGGGATAAGTAATAACTCAACCATAATCATAGACGAAAGATGATGGAGAGATAGGGGAAATTAAATGGGATAAAAAAGTAAAACAACATAAAATACCTACTACTTTGGGTGAGGGTTGAGTCAAAAATGACGAAACACCTTGTCCCTATAGAAAGAACACTAGATTAGAAGCCTACGATATGTTTTTGTAGAAAAATAAAATACATGGTGTGTACGAAAATTAAATTTTTTGTACTCCGCTCAAAATTTTTTTGGGTTTCTCTATTGATAGGTGATATTCTATGCTACCTAATTGGTCATTTCATTGATACATGTTTACCAAATCAACTTTATTATATTTCCGCAACTTTTTATTTAAATGAGTATTTAAGGATAATAATTTGATCATTTAGGATTTTGTGTTGAAAATATATTTTTATGGAAATATTTTTGGATAAATTATTAATATTTATTCAATTTGTTTTATATTTTTACTTTAAGAGATACATTTTTTTGTTTTTGAAAATTTTCAGTTGGTTTATTATTTATATTAATTTTTTAAGTGTTTTTAGTTTTGGTTTAAATTTACTCTAATCTAATGACTTTACTATTATTATATTTATTTTTCTGGGGTAATCATATAGTTTGAATCTAATTAATATTTTCTTGTATTGATTTATTTCCACTAAAATTTATCTATTAATTAAATTTTTTATGAATTTGTGTTTTAATTTTATGATTTTGATTTGAAAATTATTTTTGTATGGTGCTCCCATATGATATTTCTGAAGTTGGATTAATTGAATATTTATTTTTCAGATATTTTGGTGGATATAGTGTATAATAGTTACCTATTATGTGACACTCATAGGATACTTTGGTAGAGTATAATAATACATTTCCCTTTAACATTCTCAAACTTGTGAGAGGATCTTAGAAAGTTAATGATCAAGATTTCTGTGGAAATATGATTTTGGGAAAATGAAGTCTTATAAAATGGTCTCATTCCAAATTTCATGAAAATCCAAACTATGTTGAAATAAAATAAGAAAATTATATGAAATCATTTTTAAATGAATCAATTGAAACTTTTGAGAGATATTGTGATGAACATGGGAACTCGAGTTCATTGATAATGTGTATAAATTTTAATTCCTAAAAGAAAGTGATGAATCAATGATTCTATTACGCATTGAAGCTAAGGATAAGCTCAATAGTATGATTGTAGACTGAATTTTATGGTCTATATTGAAGTTACTTCATTTGTGGATGACCAATATTTGGAAAAGATGAAAAAAATCAGGTGCATCCAATGACTAAAAAAACATGAGTATGGAGAAGGGGATTTGTTTGAGTTTCTCCAATAATGGTTATATTGAAATAGTTCTACGTTTTAATGAGGAATAGAGTTATAGAAGATTTCATCACTACTCAATTAATGGATATCCCTTGATCTAGTTTGAATATTGGAATTCATTTGAGATTTTTGAGGATGAAGGAATGATTTATGGTTTCTAATCAAGGTTTTGTTTCATTGGTTGTCATGAAATAAGGGTATGAGAATTATTGGTTATTGGTTTTATCATGGTTTATAGGTTCCATGGAATATATTGCTACCAGATAACATCTTATATAATACCTAAGTTGTGAGGTCAAAGAGGGATACACACCATGTGTTATACGTTTTTACATAGTGAGTTTTAGTTGATGAATAGAGTCATGTTGTCTAGGATTGGGACAAAGGGAGTTAGATGTGATATCTAGTTTGAATTGGAAAAAAATATTCTTGTCTAATTTCATCCGAGATAGCATCCTCATTTTTCTTAAGTCGTAAAGAATCTATTCTGACCAAATTTTCAATTAACAAATGGATTAGTTAATGAGAAATTAATGAGTGCTATCTTTATTATTAAGTGTCTGTGAATGTAGACAATTAATTTAAATATCTAATAAAAAATTCCAAGTATAGTGACACATAGATAGAACATTAGATCTCTCATTTTACTATCATTGAATTAAGGTAGTGTTTTGAGGCTATGAGTAGAGATAAAAATAAAATAATATTTTGGGTCCAAAAAGATGAATTCGTTCGACATATATAACTATAGTGGTTGGAGAGAAGGAACTATAGAAGAGAGTAAAGTCTCAAAGTAGTGCAACATTAGATCCGATCATGAAGAATGAGTCATTGTCAATAGAGAAAATTCTTACTTTTTTTAACATATTGTCTTACTGTATTAGAAATTAATTTTATTGAATATATTTCTTCTTCCATCATCAGGAACATAAATTCATAATTTTGGGGGGGATCAAATTTAAAGGATTTTATAATTTAAATCTATTATTCTCATGTTTTTATTAATTCTATAAATGTATTTTTATGGTCAATGTTCTTATTTTATTATTAAAGATAATAATTTTGTTATATTCTAAGTATCAATGGTTAATGATAGTGATATATTTATCTTTATACATCATCTGAATTACAAATAATTGAAAAAGGATGATGATTCTCTTTCTAATAATGAAAAAATATTTTCCATAATTTTGATGAACTGATCATTCTCTCAAGAGTGTTCACTAATATCACTTAACCATAGTTAGGTGCTTCAGTAATATTTATTCACTACCATTGAGATAGTTGTGTAAACTTGAAGTTTGAAAAAATATATTTTTTTAAATCAACTCAGGAGAGTTTAATCCCCCTAAAATTTTCATTAATTATTGTTCCTATCATCTATCACTATTTCCTCCCTTCCAAACCATTTCCACTATTTTTATCACTATTTCCCATTTCATTCAATAAAATCACCATAACTACTTCACTTTCATTGATTTTAGTTTTTTTATAGTTTTGGCCACAGACCTCTAAGAATCCATCATCGTAGATACAACGCCCATCATGTACACTATATTAATAGTAAGTTGGTTTAATAAATATTTAATATAACCATTTCAATGAATAAAAAATTGTAATTTTTTGACTCTATTTGTAGTGAAGTCATTGTCACTACTTCAATATATATATATATATATAATGTTAAAAAACCTAAAAACTAAAAACTCTACTTTGAACTCACTGTGTTTATTTGTTATTTAACTATTAACAGTTGGATTTTTATGCACACTCATATTTTTAAGGTAGACATTGAATCTATAATTATAGAAATAAACAAACACTATTTTATTTTTAGAAATAAAATTTAATTTAAATGAATAATTTGGATGTTCTGGAAGTTGGATATTCGAAACAAAACATTAATTTAATCCATCCTAAAAGTAGGTACTTAAGAGGTATAAAATTAGGGACTCTAAATACTATATAATTCTAGTATTCCATCATGTATAAGGTTTAACCCTAGGTCTATGAACAATGAGATTAATAAATCACACCTCTCCACACTTCCACCCTTTAATGTAATTCTCATAGGGGACTCTTTATATTTCATTAGAGAGTTTTATAGCTCTTTTCAGCCACATCATTTGAAAATGATGAGTGATGGAAGAGCTATGATTGTGGGTTTTTCCTTTTTTGCTTAATGTTGGGGCTTAAATATGATTTTATAACCTTTATAGGGAGTGTTTTTAGGACCAAGATGAATAATTCCATTATTTTATTTCCTTGTTTTGTTTTATGAATGCCACATTTGAAGTGAGGAAAAAAATTACTAGTTTGGTTAACGACCAAGGATATAATTTTCATGAGACTTGGGATAGGTTTAGAGATTTAATTAGATAGTTTCAAAATCAATAATTGGATCCCAATATTTTAATGGATACCTTCAATAATTCTCTCACCCCATACAATCAAAATTTGGTTGATCAATCTCATGGTAATGATTTATCTAAATTTACTACTGATGAGATTAAAAAAATATTTGATATACTAGATCAAAAATCTCAGCACAAGTTCACTTTAAAGAGAGTGATCTATAGAGACGAAATGAACACTCAAGAAACATTATATTTTGACAACACACTTAGAGAGTAATGCTTAACCTTTGGGTTGTATGGTCACACTAATAAATACGTTACCAATTTTGAACTTCCCATTCAATGGGATTATAATCATGAGTTTGAATATTATAAGTCTAAGAATTAGAGAAATAATGATGAATATTAAAATCAATACATTTATAGATAAAAAAATCACACCAACCTATTATGGAGATATTAGGGTGTTCAGAAATAAGATGATTCCCATTATTTTTTACAACAACCAAAAAAATGATTTCAAAATAAATATAGGGATGAGTTATCATGTTATAATGGGGAGTTAATGGAGTTTCCAAAAAAATTGTTTGGTGATATTGGTTCATTAAAGAGAATTATAGATTCTAAGATCTATAATTTTAAATTTTAAATGGATAAAATTAATGTATATCATGGAAAAAGAAATAAGGGTAAGCTACATAGAATAGAATAACCTAATCTGAGAGAGAAATCCATGGTTGTAACAAATAGTTAGTGCATAAAAACTCAAAAACATGATATAGAGAAACCAAGATAAGTTTAACATTATTAACAAGATGAAATATAAAATTAAATATTAGGAAAAATCTAAAATTTTAATTGTGTACAACGAGGACCATAATGAATATAATGGAGAACCATCAACAGAAAAATCTAAACAATGAAGAAAAATGAAATAATTAAATAATTAAATTTGAAAATTAAAAGGTGATGTTTGAGGAAGAAGAAAATAATCAAACTATTTTGAATAATGTCTCACCTCCCTTACCTTTTCCCTAAAGAATTAAATAGAGTGATGAACCTAATTATTTTAAGTTTCATTAATATTTATTATTGTTAGCATCAATATGAATTTTGGATTCTTTGAACAGAATCCGTTCATATGTTAAATTTATAAATAGGTTCTTAGTTAACAAAATGGTTTGGGGAAAGTTTTCAACGATTAATATTTTTTAGGATTATTGTGAAATTGTTCACAATTGGTCACCTAAAATAATTGAATGAACTTGGAAGATTTTTAATATATTGTATAATTATAGAATGTGAGGGAATAGAATATATTTTTTAATTAGGATCTAGTATGAACCTTATGACTTAATCCATATTTATTATGTTTGGTGTTATAGAATCGAAACCAATATATTTTTCTATATAGTTTTTGAATAGATCACTTTTACATTGTTAAAAGATAGTGTGTGATCTATTAGTTAATATATAAAATGGTACACTTCCTATATTATTTCTTATTTGTGGGATAGAGTGTGACAAGAATGTTTAAATAATTATAGGGATACCTTTTTCATACCCTTCTATAGATGAAATTGATGATTCGAAGGGTAAAATAATCCTTTAAGTTGGTGAGGATCAAGAAGAGTTCCATGTTTCTAAAGATTCTCCACTTATGGTGAGTTTCAAGCAGATAGTTGTTTCTATGGAATTATTTAGGTTTGAGGCTAAGAATGAAAATGAACACCCTAATGATGATTTAATCAAGGAATAAATTAATAAAAAATTTCAAGTGATTTTTTTATTCTGATTCTACTATAGAGTTTGAAGGGAAATATAGTCTTGAGAGAAATCTTAAATAAATTATTTCTTATAAACAGTAAGTGCTTAAACTTGAACAAAAATTTATCTTAGAGAGTGTCACTGGGGCTATCAATCAGTCCCTTCAATAAATTGTTTATGATTAATTTTTTTCTCTAGATCCTAATATTGAGTTATAGTTACTAGTTATTATTCCTAAGTTGTGTGATACTGAATATGAGTTTTTTAAATATATGTTTGATGGTTTTTGAGGCTCAAAATCAAGAGACAACTATGCGTTATGTATTTTTGAAAAACTATCATATTGTAAAAAGGAATTGGTTTTCTTTTTCAATATTTTTTTATACTTATAATAAATTAACCTACACCTGATACTTTCCCAACTACTAGTGAAAAATGCACCTCATTGGAGTGTTATATAGACATTGATAATTTTATTTTTAGTACAGAGTTTAAAAGAATTAGACATGAGCCTTTTGAGAGGTCATTATGAAACACTATTTTATTATATGTCTCTAGTGGTTGTGAGTAGGTTGAAAAGGTTTTTTTATATAATTTTCAGTGTTCATAAACCCTATGTGTGGAGCGAAATCTTGGGAACATTATTGGTTATCTTAGTGGGTTTCCTATGTTTTTTCATCAATTTTTTGTTCCTTTCTTTTAAATTAGTATATATGAATAGTGGTGGACAACAACCTAAGTTATTTGATTTTAATTGATATTACAAAGTTTTTTCATGTTATTGGTTTTTTTAATGTGTTTAACAAAAATAAAAAATTATAACAAAATAATAATTAATCTGCATTAATCAATGAATCATTTCCTTCAAATGATTATGGTTTAAACTTCTTTCTAGAAAGTCTTGTTAATAACTTAAAAATTAAAGCTTAATTGAAGACAACCCAGGGTTTTGAAATTTATATTTACATTTTTTCTGAATAAATGTCTCTTACACTATTACATTCCTACTCTAGAGCTACCCTTCCCCCTTTATGGTGGTCAAAAGATGATATTATACAAAACCGATTTATGACTGTTTTTACTACCATAAAGAACTAGAGATACCAAACAACCAACATCAATCTAAATCGATCGTTATCTATCGTTACATACTTTCTAGAAAATAAATACCTAAGTTATTTTGTTGGATTTTTTCCTAGAACCAACTAATTTTTAACTTAAATTTCATAATATATTCAAATTTGTGACTATTAAATATATGTTATCACATATTGAACATTATTAAACATGAATTTAATATGATAATGTGCTAGGCTTTCTATTGCATCAAAATAGTTCATAGAAGTTCCCCGCTATAATGAGAACCTTGATATTCTATGATGACATCTCTTAAATATTTTTCCTATAGGAAATATGATGAACTATAATGAGTTACCCAGTTTGTTGAATTTCAGGTGCGAGTGCTAATAAGATGATGATTCTTCATCTCATGATGTTCACACGTGGTGTTCTCTAATATAGAAAATTAAGAGGATATACCTTCAAATTAGAATTCTGCATCCTTTAGTGTTAATGGATAGTCATATTTATTAGCATTTCTAATGGTATATAAACATTACAATTATTATTAATACATATCATGACTCATATACATAGATTTATTAATAAATATTTTGATACACTATGTTCATACTAAGTGTGATACATTGGGTATGTCATAATTGGTATGTTATTAAAAAATAAGTTGAGGAATGATTTTTCCCTTCCATTTATGGAAGATAATAACTCATATCTTTGATTGGAATGAAACTATGAAAATAAATTCCATGGCCATGGTTAGGTAGACATGTTTATTTCAGTAATCACAGAATGATATGTAAATCTTTATGTTCGATGACACATGTATAAAAACTACTATATGACATATAAATACAATTGGATTATATTTTATAGTGCTCACACATATGTGGTTGTCAACATTCTAACCTTATATTATTCCTCTTGGATGACTTGTCATATTACTATATAGTAATATTGTAATTTAAGAAAGCCTTCCTAATGAAAATGAGGAAGAAGCCTTGTGGTTCATACGCTAAATGTTTCCATTGATGTAAATTTATTTATATTTGAATTTTATTATTGGAATAAATATTATTATCAAGACTAGAGAACAATTTTATTCAGAATTTATTAATCATATAATTATTTAAATAATTATTCACAAGTTAATTATTTAATTATGTGGATATATAATTTTTATTTATTTATTTATTGAATATTCAGTATTTAATTAAATAATTATTCAGTTTTTTTATAAATTTTGAGGAGGATGAGAAAACCAATATGAGTTACAATAAAAAATATTATTTTTTAACATGGTAATAGAATATTTATCAATGCACTAATAAGCACATTACCTGAGAAAAATTAATATAAAATATTATTACATATAAGGAGATAATTTAAGGGTTTAATATATTATTAATGGACTATGTGAAATTAAATAATATTTAACCCTAACCTATAACCCTATAAATTTAATGTTATGTCTACTATGCTAGAGTTGATTAAATTAAATAATATTTGTCCATAAACGAATCTAGATTTTTCTTTCTCCACACCAAAGAATGATCTAGAGTTTCTTCTTTCAATCCTAAGTGATTTTCATCTCTCCTTTATCACATAATGAAATAGAGTCCAATGATGATTTTTGGGGACCAAAGTAATCCCCATGATTATCAGAGTGAATATTTCAATATTATTGATCCATCACACTAGCATGTGAAAATTCATCAGAGTTGTTCATAGGTCAATAAAGAATTTTTGGATGACTGTGAAAGATATTATACACTTCAATACTACAAGTTCAATGATAGTAGACTGAAATGGTTTTAGGAAATAAAAAATTTCAATGAATAAATATCTCAAGATTGTTGTTAAAATTCAACCTATCCAATTAAATGAAATATAAATTTTACGTTAAAGACACACTTGGTTCAATAATTTCTATCATGTTTTATCAAAAAAATCATTTTTTTATAGACCACATTAAATTTACATAACAAAATATCCATTGATTCCTACAATTACAAACTCATTCCCAACCTCGATAAGTTCATATACTATGCTTAGAACATTTTTGTTCTATCAGGGCATGTTATGTTTAAATTTATAATTATTTATTTGATTGGTGATCATTACACATTTAAATGTCTGTTTTATTTAATGTTTTAATTCATTCTTAATGATTTTTTAGATGTCTTACTCCTCCTATTTTTCTCTCTCTTATATAATCATTATTGGTTAATAATTAACAAGTAATGAAAATGTAAAACCCAATCAAAGGTTCCATGAACTATGTCCAGATAACATTGGGTTACACAACATGTACTCATTTTTTAAACACCAAGTATCCTTGTTCATTACACGAGGAAACCAACATGGCATTAGGGTCGTCAAGTAATGATTACATTTCATGAACATTAAATGAAATGTGTGTTGACCATCCATGGTTACACATGGTTTTTTAGACTACACATCATGTAGTCTATGTGTTTTCATGATGGAAAAAATAGGGTCAAGATGTGTCAGGTAATTATTACACAACACATAGAATCTGGTAACCATGAAAATTTAATTAAATGTCCTTTATCCTTATTACACACCATGTACATCATAAATATCCATTGTAATTACATGGAGAGTTATTAGGCATGCACGAAAGACATTTTGGGAAGAAAATTACATGTTGTGTGGCTAGCCTTCACATGGTGTCTACATTACCTATTTACATAGAAATATTAAATTTAATTAATTATCCCATAAAACCTCATCAACTCAAGTTCCATGGTCTATTTAATTGGTAGTACACATAATTCATTAGGTTTTATATTATATTAAATTATTAATTAATTATTTTAAATATTCAAAACATTGTTTCATGTATGTCCATTTCATACTAAATACTAATTGTGTATTAAATTATACAAGAAAACAATTATTCATGTATTCTTTGTGTCATTAATATGAAAGTATATGCAATGAAATTACATCACATGTTGTGTATGAAATATTTCATGTGATTTCATTTTATATAACAAGGACCATACATAGTGGTTCATATAGGTACTCATCGAGAGGCTTCCATGTACAAAGATATATATGAATTTAAATAAATTTTTTTAAAAAAAATTAAATTATTTATCTTGTTTAAAATCATAAAATATGGGATTATCTTGGATTATTAGATGGAATAAGATAAAATAAATTAGTAATATATTTTTTAAAATTAATTCATGCATGTTTTAACTTATTGAAGAACAAATTAAAATGAATTCTAGCAAGTTGTTTTAAATACATAGTCGCTGCATGTGTTTGACTAATTGTGATCTTTTATGAGACCAATGTATGTATTGATTTAATTTAATTTAAGTTTATCACATGGTTTTTTTATTGTATATTGTTAAATTAAATTGGATGGCCAGTGTGTCAGCTATCCCTCTTTTATTATATAGGTCCAGTGTGTTAAAGGTTTTTTATATAATTACCCTTAACCAATACTCATCTCCCAAATCCTATATGTCAGTTATAAAACATATGTAATAAATGCAGTATCCTATGTTTCATTGAGTTAGTTTAAGGCGGAGTCAATCTATAGGTGGTTCAAGATGAAACCAAAAAAATAAACCCTAGAAATACATCGAAGGATAGGTGGGATACTATAACTCATTCTAGGACCAGAATGTAGGGTTTCCCTTAGGGTCATAGATTGATTTATTATACAATCAATAAATAAACCATTAAAAAAACCTTAGGATAATTTATTTATTTATTTATTTATTTATTTATTTTCTTATATCTTATGTATGATTTATTTTATGGATTCAAGACTGTGATCACATAACTAACTGGACTTATATGGTATGACGGAATCAAAATAAATATATTATGCATACATGTTATATCGAATCCAGGTTAATCAAAAAATTAAAATAAGCTTTATATTAACATATCATGTAAAGAATAAAATAAGTTATTTATATGAATTATAAATAAAACCCCCCAACATAATATTAAGTCTAGATAAACCTTACATTATTTTATTAGGAATGAAACAATGTAACTAAGCGTAGGTCCAAACCTTATCAGGAATCTTACTTTTATTAAGTAGTTCTTATGAAATTTTTGTGTTGAATTAATCGTTTTAATTCAAGAGGAGTGACCCTTGATAGAAATGATGTAACTTGTAGGTAAAGGTTGAGGAAACTTAGGATAGGATTTTGGATTAGGGAATCCACTAAAAAAATCCAAGAGTTTCATACATGAAGTTGGAAAAGACTTTCCTACCTAAATACCTTTGTATAATTGAACAATTCCTTGTTTGGGTTATGAGAGGAGGAATATATATCCTTTCCACTAGGATACCTACCCAACTAGGCATTCTAAGTCCAATGTTAATGGATGTTGAGACATGATAAAATAGAATGAGATGCATAATTAAATCTAATTCATCTCAGTTTTGGTTATTTGATAAAGTACTAATAATATGCTCTAAATTATTATAGACTCAATTGGAAAGTTCAAAAACAAAAACATTATCCCTAAAGACTATCATAGATAAAGAAAATATCATTTGCAATATAAAAATCCATAAATGGTAGAGAAACTTCTGCAGAATACTATATTAGAAATGGATTTTATGTTAGACAGAGTCCCCAGTTCTTGATATGCCATATAGGCATGTGAGGAAGAGTCACATATGTATGTGAAACACTGATACGATGCACTATATGTCTACTATTTAATGTTTTATCCTATGTGTAGTTAATTAAAAAAATAACATGAGACTATTGGTGCATATTCAATCCCATTCATCTCTATTATCATTATTAGGAGATATAAATACAAGAATTTTTTGAGATCTACAAGGCACTCTTCATGTGAAATATTAGAGAATACACACCAGATGGACCCCATATAGTCAAAATGATTGGACACATTGATCATCTATAAATTATAAGGTTTCAACTTCTAGATGAATTGTGGTTTAATATCACTCTCACATCACTCCATCATAGATTCTTTAGCATTATTTTCAATTTCATCATGAACAATATAGAGAAGTCACTCCCAAATCTCCTTACTCAAATTTTCTATAATTATAAAGATCTGAAGCCTAAAAATTATTTTATCCTTATATTGAATATTCAGAATGGAATGGTAAATAGAGTCAAGACTATGTCTAAGACTAAGTCTTCAATGCACTGACATTTTGAGTAGAGGAAGATCAAGGATGGTAATGGATAATATGTTGTCTGTTTCTAATGTGGAAAGAAGGGTCACTAGAAAAATAAACAAACAGTGGGAAGGAATCAATGTGATGATTATGTTCATTATTGAGTCTATCCATTCAATTTATATTTATTAGGTACTGAACAATATATGTGGTTATCACAATTGTATTCAGATACAGTATCGTAGTATATTTCCAAAATATATATAGAATGAGCTGGATTTTGGGGATGAAACTCAGGCTAAGTTGGTAACACTAGCCATTGGGGCCTACTACCTCACATTTCTAGTGAGAATGATTTTAGTTCTTTATAATTTTGTTATTATGTGTCAAAAATTAATAAAACAGTTTTTTTATGTCAATATACGGCATGGAGGGATTTATTTTCAAGTTTGAAAATGATAGTTTCTTCTTTTATAAAGAAAACATATGTTATTGTAAGTCACATTTAAATAACGGTCCTTATGTATTAGATTATAGGGTCTATGTTTTGGCCATAAATAATGAATCTGATTTTCAAGAATCATACCACACCTGACTATGGAATCACCCCTCGGTTGTATAAATGAGAAACAATTGACTAAGTTACATTAGTATAATTATTTTGATTCATTAAAATTAAAACCACTTGTTATTTATAAATCATATTTATAATTTTATATGACTAAAAAATTATTAATCATAAAAGGTAAAAGGGAAAAAATATTGTAGAGTTGGTTGAAATTTATATTTTTAGACCAGTATCGGTTTAAGTATGGGGCTGGTACTCATGAGATGGTAGGTCAAGGGGTCCGAGAGATAGATGGGGAAAACCCAAAATCATGTGCATTTGGAATGCATGAAGATCCCAACCCTACTGGATCTTCTATAATTAAGACTCATCCAGAATATGTTGGGAATAATGAAATATTTCTCCTTGTGGCCAAGTCCAACCTGAAGTAACTCGATCTTGGGCCTCTCACTATTTCACGGAAGAAAACTACGGAAGTGGTAAAATTCTCTACCTTGTTATCCTTTATAGATTTTAACATACCCCTCTTAGAAGGGTCATCACAAAGAGGTGAATTTCACATGTGGTGGATAACCAAGATGCAGTTGAGGAAAGGGTATGCTTATGAAAATACTCTATAATTGCACGTGTTTTAGTCTCAAAGGGTGAATGGTTTTGTATGTTTCATGATATCACTCGGCAAATCATGGAGGCATGGGGTTTTATTGACTATAAAATGACATCAATGGGTCAAGTATTCTATCATGTGGTCTTCCCATTAGATTACTTTAAGAGGTGATCTTGGAGTCTGGGGTCAATCACCCTGAATTCAGGCTTCTGTGAATTCATGGATGTGATAGAAACATTGATATGGATAATGTAAGAAATACATTTTATAAGGTGAAGATTTGAATGTTCAGTCTTAATTGGATTTATTTGAACCAAAGAATCCTTTGAGATATTTCATAATCTATTAGAAACCCCATTAGGATGGACACAAAAACTAATAACCTGAGCTTTGGGCACTGAGACAGAATCTGGGTGGAAGTTGACATGTCCAGTAAACTGGTGGAGAAAAGTTTTCTCATAAAAAGAGACGATACCATCCACCTTGAGATTCAGTATGAAAGAAAGACTAAATATTCAATAAATTCAACCTTTTGGTAATTCAATAAATGAATGTAAAAGGGATTTTGAATATAGATATTGTAATCTAAAAGTTCATGGGGTGGATGCTTGTAGGAAAAATAAAGGTAATGTTATTATGACCACAAGATCTCCTAATTCCTTGGATGGGAATGATAGGGTGGTTCTACAACATAATAATGAATCGAACAATCAGTGTCTGATGAGAAGGTTGATCTGGACCACAATAAAACCACTATTGACTCCAATGAAGATAGGGTTCATGGGGTTACCCCTCATGAGGAACATATGGATCCATACCAATCTAATGGAACCATTATGGTTGATAGTGTAGTGGTTTCATTTGATGGGATTCCCAATCCTGTCATAAAGAATACAGATGATAATCTACATGAACTCCAAAATATGGTGGATGTTCTTGAATAGTTGGAAACACATCTAGATAAATTAGGACCCTCATCTAATAATGGGACTATACATAAGGATCTTTTCCCTCTTAAGGAACCAACATCTCATGTTTTTAAGGAGGCTGATATTTCTGGGACCCCTCAGGGTCCCAATGTTTTGTAAGAGAAAGTGTTGAATAATTCACACTAATATTATCCTTAGGAAATATAATTGAGAAATACTTTGGATGTAGATATATGTGGAATTTCAACACATGACATTGGTATCTCACAAGACCCCAGTGTTATGATGCAACCAGTACTGGATAAATCACCCAATACTACTTTAGGGGCATGATCACAAGATGTGTCTTTGGAAGATGCTGGATACAGGACACTAACTAATGGAAGTATATGCAAGTAGCTAACAAAATAAGAAGGGTATAACACTCTATAGGTTCACCTCACTAATGAAAGTGGACAAGAGGGGGGTTCATAGATTCAATCCTCAAAGGCGGGAAAAAGAAATCCTATTATGGAACATCCTACATAAACTGAGCAATGTATCAATAGATTCACCCCTCAGAATGGAAGTATCTGTTCTAATGATGTAAATGACACACATATTTCTATCTATCCTAAGGTTACCTCATATGTAGATCACATATATAAATGCATTAAAAGAGTCAACCAAGAAAACTATAAAATGGTAAGTAGCATGAAAGTGATGAAAAGGAAAACCAATAGAAGAAAAGGGCATGACTAGATGAGTGTGGAATATAACAAAGGACCTCAAAAAAAGGGAAACCCACACATACAATGAATGTATTCTATTGGAATTGTTAAGGTATAGGGAATCACCTAACCTCTGAATCCCTTAGATAGTTTATTATCACATAAAAACCATTTCTTATTATAATGGTTGAACCAAAATCAATATTTGATAATTCTAGGACATTTAAGAGGAGAACTCTTGGTTACAATTTTGTCACAAAAAACAAGCATAAACCAAACATGGATCATCTCTAGGTTTTACAACAAGAAAACATTCAGTTCAATGATACATAGAGGAAGCCTCAAATAATTTAAATATCCTGAAACATATCAAGTTGTTATTTATCTCTCTCTTTTGTTTATGCATCCACATCCAACATCAAGATAAGGGAACTGTGGAATGAAATTGTGGAAATTTATAAAGGAATGGATAAAAAATAGGTTATTATTGGGGATTTTAATACTGTTCTGAAATAATAATAGAAAATCGGTGATAACTTCAACCACATTGCATCTTTTGAGTTTTCATCCTACATTGATTAACGTAAACTTGTAGGGGTTCCAATTTCCATATTTGAATTCACATGAAGTTTATACACATTGAATGGAAGATAATTAATTAAACTTGATAGATGCTTTGTCCAAATGGATGATAAGAGCTCTACAAATGGAGTTTCTACTTACACACTTCCTAAGAATCATTCTAATCACAACCCTATCATGGAGGAAATCTCTACGCATACTACAAAGTCATCTTCCTTCCCATTAATATTTAATAATGGATGGCTTGTGTCTCCTAGATATAGTGAGACTTTACTGGAGGCTTGGAAATTCAAACCTATTGGAATCCCATTCATAAATTGTACAGTAAGATTACCCTTACCATAAACCTACTTAGATAATAGGAAAAATTAATTTTTAAAGTTGGATATGGATATTAGAGCTACTGATGAATGTCTTTCTCACAGTTAGATTATAAATCAACACCTGAATTCTCCCTCTTGATCTGATATATAAGCTCATAATAAGGTGTATGATCTTATTTTGATTAAGAAAATACAAGATACAATACATCTGAATGTTAAAGTTCTCATATATGGGGAATGAAATTCAATATTATTTCATATAATGCATAAATAAAAAAGGGACATAATAGGGAACAACACAATCATCATTAATGGAAATCTATTCACCTCTAAAAATAAGATCTCTTAAGATTTTGTGGAGAATTTCAAGGGATTATACTAATACAATAGATTTGTCATCACAACAAATATGGTTGATAACATTACTACCTACATTTTGCGGCATCATAATTGGGCTCTTATAATGGCTCCATCTAGGGAGGAAATCAAATCATCTCTTTTTTCCCTAAATATAGACAGGACTCCTAGCCCCAATGGATTTACTAACAAGTACTTTATTTTTAATTGGGATGTCGTGTAGGATGATTTTACTCAAGAAATGAGGGATTTATTAATTCACTCATAAATTCAATATAGGGTTACTAAAATATTTTTTGCTCTGATACCCAAGAAGGATAACACACTTTATATCAAAGAATCTCAGTAAGTTCCCCTTTAGAATAGAATCCTCAAACTCATTTAAAGGATTCATATGAATATGATGGAGGATTATTAAGGACGTTATCACTCTGAATAAATTTGGATTTTGTCTTGGGAGGAACATCCAACATTTTATGTTCACAAACTCTGAGTGTGTCAATCTTATGAAGAGGAAAATGAAGGATGGTAATTTTGATCTGAAAATTGAGAAATCCATAGCCTTTGACACTTTGAAATCGATTTTTATCCTTGATATACTCAGAATGTATGGCTCCTCAAATATGTTCATAAATCTCATCCACATGATACTCAACACCTCCGGGCTATCTATCCTTATTAATCGAGCTCTTGGAGTGTAACACCCTAAGCTTCTACAGTACGCTTCTCATTGAATAATGTGATAGCGTGTGTTGTACACAACATCGAGTTCTAACACACCACAACCAATCAAACTAGCCGTTATGAATAGTAATACCAACTTTTTGAAATTATATATATTTTATATTTCAAAATGGACTTCATTTTTGGATTCAGAATATCAATTATAGCTTAGGGTGAAATTTTGGAATTGTTCTGAAAAACTTCAATTGTTGATGAATAGTGAAACCACTAAGTGGTAGTTAAAAACTGAATTTTTCATAAAACATAATTTTACCGCTTATGTGAGTGGAATTTTGAAAATCCGAGAGACACGGTTAATATCAAGGAGTAAAATTTGGTTCAATGAGATGAAAATAATTTTTTGTGAATAGTAATGTTTTACTTTTATTTACCACCGTTAAAAGTAAATAGGGTAATTAAGGATAAAAATGATATTAATATTACCCTAACACATGTCCTAAGTCTATTGGACAAGTGTATCTTGACCAAAAACAACCTTAGGAATAAAATATTATCATTTAGTCCACTTGGATTAGATTAGGACATTTATTATTATTTAATTCAAAGAAGAGTTAAAAGAGTTAAAATCAAATTTTATTTACTAAAACATTTTTATATAGGGTTATACAAAAGATAAATTCGATTGTAAATATTCATTAGAAATATAAAAAAATTTCCTAAATAATTATATTTTATTTATAATTTTTAGACAATAAATAATTTAATTTATTTATGACACACTGATGATGCAGTAACTACCATAATAGTCAAAAATTAAAATAATTGATATTATAAATACCCAAATAAATATAATTTGAGACTTTTTATGAATTAAACTAATTTTATTGGTTAATAAGACATGTTAGGATTGACTTAATTAACGTTTTTAGAAGTAATCATTCTGTTATGATTTTTACAAAAATCATTTATTGAATAGTGTCAAAATTGACATAAAAGAGTTTTTAAAACAAATATTATATTATTAATTGATATTAAATTTCTAAAAATCTAAAGTTCTGCCAAGAGACTTATATCACGATATGTGTATCATTAATGGACCACTTTGTTGTCACTTGTATGTATATAGTAATTTTATTAACCATATAATATAAAAATACAAAGAGACATTGTAAAAGTGAAACTAATTAACTAATAGTTAATACTTAAAGATAAGGTTAATATAGTAACCCAAACCTATCTAAATTATATTTGTTGAGTGGTTTTAGACCCATCCCCACCTTAACCTTTAAATAATCCACTTTTTAGCCATTAGAAACTGAATATGAATTTATTATAAAATAATATTTCTAGCTTTTCCAAAGGTGCCCCTCACCCCTCTTATAAAAGTTCACTCCGCCTTCTCATTAATTCACACCTTAAAAGCCTTTTGGTTTGGCCAACCCCTGCTCAAATACTCTCTAAACTTCCCTCACTACAACATAGAGGCCTTAGTTTGATCATAATTCCAACCTAAGGATACCTTTTTATCAAATCAAAAGGAAGAACCCGAAGAAGAGGTAATGTTTTCACCACCCTTTTTCAAATTCATTTATTCTTCAACTTCTTCTTTATTTGTTATTCCCATTCTAAAATAATTAATCCAGTATCTCATATAGACTTTAATATTATTATAAATATGGTACAACCATATTCAGTATTCTATCCATCCTTTGAATGACATGTCACCACACGTGCGTACGTACGGCTTACCGTCTGCACGTCGTGGTGTAATTGTTATTCAATATATTATTATTTGGATGGGTATAATAATGATGTGTAATTCATGTAAATAATAAAAATAAAATGATTCTGTATATATGATATATCATCCAATTATATATTATTTTAATATCAAAAGAATGATATTGTCACTCGTGTGTACGTACGGACTACCGTCTCCACGAACGCGATGAGATTCATTCTCCATCGTATCCATTCAAGTATAATTATTATTTAATTATTGAAAAATAATGTTTAAGGACTTGATATCATTCTGGATATGAATAATATACAACCTATCCATGACAAACATGTCTTACGTAACCAAACATATAAAAGAAAATGAGTAAGTTAACACCCAAAACGACGATAATTCTAAGATATTATTAACAAAGCAATGTTAAAAAATCATATATGATATCATATTAATGTATATGATTATTGTATAATTTAATAAAAATTATTTCACCATTATACAGGAGGTTAACCTACCCCTACCAAAGAAAATTACAAGGTAAGGGTTTATTTCGCAATCTCTTCATTATCCGAGGTTGTTTATACGTAATAATCTACTGGGATTTATTTATCATCCACATACATGTTTCTTCAAAATGTATTTCAAAATATTTTTACTATTTACAAGAATATGGGTTAAAGTCATTTATACCTTTGTTTGACTTTTTATAAGAGTTTTATAAAGGAATCTTTCCGTTGTTTTCCAAACAAGGTTCTTTTTAACCTTTTCGACAGAATTAAGGTAAGAATGTTTTTTTAACTTATACGGTGGGTGCGGCTATTTTCTGCCGTTATAAAATCTTCGAATCTTCCCTTACAATCTTATAAGAATATTTTCAAAGAAAATGTTTTATTTTATAAATATATGACTCTTAAATGATTTCAAAATAGAAAGTGATATTTCTTTAAAAAGAGTTTTGATTTCATCTATGTCAACATCCTTTGATGGATTTTAAGTTTATTTGGAGTTGATTTATTATGATACAATACTTACATATTGTATTGATGGTTTTGTGATATATTTGACTATGTATGTTTTATTTTTATACCATTCATAATTTATGAAGAAAGTATTGACATTTCGTATGCTAGTTTTAATACGAATGTTTATGTTATGTTTAAACATGTTCATATGAGGAATGAATTGGACTTAATATGGGACGGGTAGAGCCCGCTATAGCTTCTCGATGCATCAGTAGGTATAATGAGACAAACTAGTTTCTTGGCACAAGGCCTTGGAAAAATCTTATTTGTATTCTTGGCATGATGCCTTGGCTATGTGGTTATGATAGTCTGGCATTATGCATTCCATCATTATTAAAGTGGTTATTGATATTGCATGTGATTATTCAATTAGTAGAATATCCATGTGAATAAGTAAATGGAATTATTTAATTTTATTTTTTCCATACTATGTTGAAGTTCAAGTTTAAAAGGCTTTTGTTTTAGTTATACATTGCCTTAAATGTTTATTTTTATTTATGAAAGTTTCCGCTATATTGTTATCCTTACTGGGCATTTGAGCTCACCCCTTTTCTATGTTTAATTTTTCCCAGGATGTGAAGAAGTAAATTATGAATGACCTACAGGGATAATATGAGGGGATAAGAGTGTGGAATATGGAGACTATGTTGTTGTTGTTTTCATTTTTATGATGTAATGTAAAACTTTATGAATATATCTAGTGTTTCCAAGGATAATAAACTAATCAGTCTTTCGAGACTTGATCTTTATTGTGAACATGCCAATGTTATGTAATAATGCACCGAATCTGGGTAACTGGGGTCGGGGCGTTATAGTTGGTATCAGAGTAAGTTTAGTACAAAACTTGGAAGCTAGATTTATATAAAATCTGATTAGAGAACGTAGAGCTAAGATGAACTTTGAGGATTAGTATAGAATAACTTCCTAGAATTTTTTTATTGTAGAGATTTTGTGAGTTTTCTGAGCAATACATCCCTGTATGGATACGAGCAGGTAGAGGCGGCTCTAACACAGATGTACCTAGGTGTAAAACCCAAAAACACCGCTTTGAGCTAGAATCGAACGGGAACTGGTGCACGACAATGATCCTTGTTGCACTCTTGGTTGCGAAACTCCCAGGGGATATTCTTAGGATAACTCTCATTGTCTTTACAAATAATTATGAAGGGTTTATGAGTATATACTTCCTCAAAGAAAACATTTTTATGATTATGGATTATATCCATAAATAGTTCAATTTATGTTAAGTGTTTTATAAGTATGGGATTATGTATTTTGATTCATAAACTGATCTAGCTTATGCCATTTTTTAGAAATGGAGCCTAGTGGAAGAAATGGAAACCGTATTAATGAACGCACTCCATGTAGGGATTTCCCTCCTTCTCAAGATAATTATAGTGGAGCTGGTGATGCAACGGGTGCCAATCAGCTAATCACCATACTGGGACAACTCACTCAGGTTATGAATAATAACCTTACCCATATGGAGCACCCTGATCCCCAGCGTGGAGGATCAATGTTAGATCGATTCATGAGGCAACAACCACCAACGTTCAATGGGAGTACAAATCCCTTAGTAGCTGAGCAATGGATAAATTCCCTAGAGAAAATATTTCAGGCTTTGAGGAGTAGTGAAAGGGAAAAAAGTTATCATGGCAGTTTACCACCTCACTGGAGATGCTGATCAATGGTGGTAATTTATTCAAAACATGAAGGAAAATGATGAAGTATCAAATATATAATGGAGGGAGTTCAAAGATCTGTTTTTAGAAAAATAATTTCCTCATAGCCATCGAGCAGATATGGAAAGGCAATTTCTGAGTCTGAGACAAAAGGAGGATGAGAATGTCACAAAGTATGAGGCTAACTTTACAAGGGTAGCAAGGTATGATAGAGATTATATATGTAACCCAAGAAGTAATATTGATCATTTCTTTGATTGGTTAAAACCATTTCTATGTCAAGCATTAGTCTCACAATCCTTTTCATCGTACGAAGGCATTGTCTCATGTGCTATCAAGACAGAAAAGGAATTCTCTAAGTCTTATGACTTTAAAGCAAAGCAAGAGAACAAGAGATCTGCTGATCAATCTGGGAATGGAAATAAGGGGAAGAAGGGAAAGGTTGAATATCCATCCTGTGGTAAATGTGGGAAGAAACACCCATGTACTTGCTTGAAGGGAATGGGTGTCTGTTGCAATTGTGGTGAAAAAGGCCATCAAGCTCGTGATTGCAAAGGGAAGAAGAAAGATACCAATGTTCAATGCTACAATTGCAGGGAGATGGGACATTATGCAAATGAATGTCCTAAGCATTAGGGGAACTTGCCTCAGAAAAGGCCAAGGGATCAAGGCCTATCTTATGCTATCACTACTGCTGAGGTAGAAGCTCCAAAAGACGTGGTGGTAGGTAATTTAATGGTTTCCTCAAGTTTAGCAAATGCATTATTTGATTCTAGATCATCGCATTGTTTCATATCTTCCCAGTTTGCTAAGAAAATTAGATATTTCCAATTTTATTTAACAAGGAAGTTGTCAATTAAAACTCCTAAGGGAAGTATCATTGCAATAAAGTTTTGTGAATCAGTCCCCATTAGAGCACATAAATATTCTTTATCTGCTGATCTCATCATCATACCTATGATTGAGTTTGATATAATCCTCAGTATGGATTTTCATTCAGACTATGATGGGAAGATTTATTGTAAGAAGAAGGAGGTTACATTTTTTGATTATTATGATAAGGAACACCTTATCCTTAGAGCAGAATCTTCACCACCTAATTATTATCAAGATCCACCCCTAGTAGCTCAACTAAATTCAATTATTGGGGAGGAAGAGAATGAAATGACTATAGGTGAGGAAAGGAATGTTCAAATAGAGGATGTACCTATTGTGAAAGAATATGTAGATGTATTTCCGGAAGATTTACCTGGACATCCTCCAGAACAAGAAGTTGATTTTTCCATTGATTTAATTCCTGGATCAAGGTCTATATCGAAGACCTCTTACAGAATGGCCATTATGGAATTAGTTGAACTAAAGAAACAACTAGAGTAATTGAGTAATAAGGGATTTATTATCCCTAGTGTTTCTCCATGGGGATCCCCTGTTCTTTTTGTTAGAAAGAAAGATGGATCTATGAGGTTATGTATTGACTACAGGGAGATCAATGCTATAATAATAAAGAACAAGTATCCCCTACCTCGCATTGATGATTTATTTGACCAACTATATGGAGCTCAATACTTTTCAAAGATTGACATTCTATTTAGATACCATCAGTTGTGTGTGAAGAAGAAAGACATTCCAAAGACAGCATTTCGAACCAGGTACGGGAATTACGGGTTTACAGTAATGCCTTTTGGATTGACTAATGCACCCTCTGTATTCATGGATCTGATGAATAGAGTTTTCAAGGAATATCTCGATGAATTTTTGGTGGTATTTATTGATGATATCTTGGTATACTCCAAAATCTACGAAGATCATGAAAATCACTTGTGCATTATCCTGAAGATTCTGAGAAGACATGAATTATATGGGAAGTTTATCATGTGTGAATTCTGGATTCAGGATATTTCTTTTCTTGGCCATATTGTCTCTAAATATAGAATCTCTGTTGATACTTCTAAGACGGAGGAAATCCAAGAATGTCCATCACCTACAAGTATAACTGAGGTACGTAGTTTTATTGGTTTAGCAGGTTATTATCGACGTTTCGTCCAGAATTTTTCCCGATTGGCTAACCCATTAACGAATCTCACACATAAAGGGGTTAAATTTGTTTGGAAAAAAGTGTGTGAATAATGTTTCAAAGAACTAAATAGAATATTATCCAATGATCCTATATCGATTCTACCTTCGGGGAATGATGGGTTCGTTATTTATAGTGATGCATCGAAGAAAGGACTTGGTTGTGTCCTTATACAGAATGATAGGGTTATTCCCTAGGCATCACGATAGTTGAAAATTCATGAAAAAAACTATCCTACTCATGATCTCGAGTTATCAGCTGTGATCTTTGCTTTGAAGATATGGAGGCACTACCTCTATGGTGAAAAATGTAAGATTTATACTGATCACAAGAGTTTGAAGTATATTTTCTCACAAAAAGAACTCAACATGAGGAAAAGGAGATGGCGTGAATTACTCAAGGATTATGATTGTACGATACACTACCACCTGGGGAAAGCAAACAAGGTGGAAGATTCTTTGAGAAGAAAAGATCATGTATTTTTGAACAATATGAGAATTGAAAGGGATCCAATTTTCATGGATCTAGTGAAGATGGACATGGGAATAACCAGGGAAGGTGAAACATCTATGATTTTTCTAATGGTTTCCAAACCATCTTTACTAGAAAGGATTAAGAGTTCTCAGACCGATGATGAAGAAATTCAAAAGAAGATTAAAGATGTGAATGATGGGAGATTGAGAGACTTTGTGTATGAAGATGGAATTTTGAAATTCGGGAAGAGAATTTGTGTTCCCGATATATCTGATCTAAAAAGGGAATTGATGGATTATGCTCATAGTTCAAATTTCTCTATACACCCTGGGAGCACCAAAATGTATAGAGACTTGAAAGAAAATTTTTGGTGGGAAAACATGAAGAGGGAGATTGCTGATTTTGTGTCAAGATGTATGGTTTGTCAACAAGTGAAAGCTGAAAGGCAATATCCTGGAGGATTCATGCAACCTCTTCCCATACCGGAGTGGAAATGGGACAATATTATGATGGACTTTGTCATGGGACTACCAAAGACTCCTAGAAGGAACGATGCAATATGGGTTATTATTGATCGTCTTACCAAGTCATCACATTTTCTTGCTATAAGAGAATATCTACCACTGGAACGTTTAGCAATACTATATATTGATGAAGTTGTGAGACTTCATGGAGTACCCCTATCGATTGTTTCTGATCATGATCCCTGTTTTACTTCAAGATTCTGGAAAAGTATTTAGAAATCCTTGGATACTGAACTTCATTTGAGCACTGCCTACCACCATTAAACAGATGTACAATCAGAACGAACTATTCAAACCTTAAGAAGACATGTTGAGATCCCACTCACTTGACTTTCAGGGTATGTGGGATCAATATTTACCTCTGGTAGAATTTTCCTATAACAATAGCTTCCATTCGAGTATTCAGATGGCATCATATGAAGAGTTTTATGGAAATAGATGTATCACACCAACCTGTTGGGATGACGTTGGTGAAAGAAAACTTGTAGGTCCAGAACTGGTGGAGGAAACGATGGAAAAGGTGAAGGTAATCCAAAATCACATCAAAGCAGCTCAAACTAGGCAGAAGAGCTATGCCGATAATAGAAGGAAGGATTTGGAATTTCAAGTCGGTGATCATGTTTTCTTGAAGGTATCTCCATATAAGGGAGTCATACATTTTGGTAAGAAAGGTAAATTGAGTCTCAGGTACATCAGACCTTTCAAAATTCTTGAACGAATTGGGGCTGTAGCTTATCGATTGGCAATGCCGCCAAGTCTATCCAAAGTTCACGATGTGTTCCATGTATCTCTATTGAGTAAATACATGCCTGACCCAACGCATGTACTCACCTATGAGGAATTAGAACTGGAACCTGGTCTGTCTTATTGCGAAGATCCCGTCAAGATTCTTGATACGAGAGAACAAGTGCTGAGAAATCGGACGACGCGTCTGGTAAACGTTTTGTGGAGAAACCATAAGATAGAAGAGGAAACGTGGGAACCTGAGGAACTTATGATAAAGAACCACCCGATTCATTTCATGCGGTAGTATTCTAGAAATTTATAGGATGAAATTATTTGAAGGAGGGGAGAATGTAACACCCCAAGCTTCCACGGTACGCTTCTCTTTGAATAACGCGATAGCGTGTGTTGTACGCAAGATCGAGTTCTAACACACCACAACCAATCAAACTAGCCGTTATGAATATTAATACCACATTTTTGAAATTATATATATTTTATAGTTCAAAATGGACTTCATTTTTGGATTCGGAATATCAATTATAGCTTAGGGTGAAATTTTGGCATTGTTCTGAAAAACTTCAATTTTTGATGAATAGTGAAACCACTAAGTGGTAGTTAAAAACTGATTTTTTCATAAAACTTAATTCTACCGCTTCTGTGAGTGGAATTTCAAAAACTCGAGAGACACGGTTAATATCAAGAAGTAAAATGTGGTTCAATGATATGAAAATAATTTTTGGTGAATAGTAACTTTTTACTTTTATTTACCACAGTTAAAAGTAAATAGGGTAATTAAGGGTAAAAATGATATTAATATTACCCTAAAACATGTCCTAATTCTATTTTACAAGTGTATCTCGACCTAAAACAACCTTAGGAATAAAATATTATCATTTAGGTCCACTTGGATTAGATTAGGACATTTATTATTATTTAATTCAAAGAAGAGTTAAAAGAGTTAAAATCAAAGTTTATTTACTAAAACATTTTTAATATGGGGATATAAATAAGATAAATTCGATTGTAAATATTAATTAGAAATCTAAAATGATTTTCTACATAATTATATTTTATTTATAATTTTTAGAAAATAAATAATTTAATTTATTTATGACACAATGATGATGCAGTATCTACCATAATAGTGAAAAATTAAAATAATTGATATTATAAATTCCAAAATAAATATAATTTGAGACTTTTTATGAATTAAAATAATTTTCTTGTTTAATATGACATGTTATAATTTACTTAATTAACTTTTTTCTAAGTAATCATTCTGTTATAATTTTCACAAAAATCAATTATTGAACAGTGTCAAAATTTACATAAAAGGTTTTTTAAAACAAATATTATATTATTAATTGATATTAAATTCCCAAAAATCTAAGGTTCGTCCAAGAGACTTATATCATGATATGTGTATCATTAATGGACCACTTGGGGGTCTCAGGGATGTATATAGTAATTTTATTAACCATATAATATAAAAATACAAAGAGACATTGTAAAAGTGAAACTAATTAACTAAGAGTTAATACTTAAAGATAAGGTTAATATAGTAACCCAAACCTATCTAAATTATATTGGTTGAGTGGTTTTAGACCCATCCCCACCTTAAACTTTAAATAATACCCTTTTGAGCCATTAGAAAGAGAATATGAATTTATTATAAAATAATATTTCAAGCTTTTCCAAAGGTTCCCCTCACCCCTCTTATAAAAGGGCACACCCCCTTCTCATTAATTCACACCTTAAAATCCTTTTGTTTCGGCCAACCCCTGCCCAAATACTCTCTTAAATTCTCTAACTACAACCTATAGGCCTTATTTGTATCACAAATACAACCTATGGATCCCTTTTGATCAAATCAAAAGGAAGAACCCGAAGAAGAGGTAATGTTTTCACCACCCTTTTTCAAATTCATTTTGTCTTCAACTTCTTCTTTCTTTGTTATTCCCATTCTAAAATAATGAATCCAGTATCTACTATGTACTGTAATATTATTATAAATTTGGTACAACCATATTCAGTATTCTATCCATCCTTTGAATGACATGTCACCATACGTGCGTACGTACGGCTTACCGTCTCCACGTCGTGGGGTAATTGTTATTCAATATATTAGTATTTGGATGGGTATAATAATGATGTGTAATTGATGTAAATAATAAATATAACATGATTCTATATATATGATACACCATCCAATTATATATTATTTTAATATCAAAATAATGATATTGTCGCTCGTGCCTACGTACGGACTACCGTCTCCACAAACGCGATGAGATTCATTATCCATCGTATCTATTCAAGTATAATTATCATTTAATGATTTAAAAATAATGTTTAAGGACTTGATATCAATCTAGATATGAATAAGATACAACCTATCCATAACAAACATGTCTTACATAACAAAACATATAAAAGAAAACGAGTAAGTTAACACCCGAAACGACGATAATTCTAAGATATTATTAACAAAGCAATGTTAAAAGATCATATATGATATCATATTAATGTATATGATTATTTTATAATTTAATAAAAATTATTTCACCATTATATAGGAGGTTAACCTACCCCAACCAAAGAAAAGTACAAGGTAATGGTTTATTTCGCAATCTCTTCATTATCCGAGGTTGTTTATACGTAATAATGTACTGGGATATATTTATCAACCACATCCATGTTTCTTCAAAATATATTTCAAAACATTTTTACTATTTACAAAAATATGGTTTAAAGTCATTTATACCTTTTTTTTACTTTTTATAAGAGGTTTATAAATGAATCTTTCTGTTGTTTTCCAAACAAGGTGATTTTTAACCTTTTCAACAGAATTAAGGTAAGAATGTTTTTTTAACTTATACGACGGGTGCGGCTATTTTCCCCCGTTATAAAATATTCAAAGCTTCCCTTACAAGCATATAATAATATTTTCAAATAAAATTTTTTATTTTATAAATATATGACTCTTAAATTATTTCAAAATAGAAAGAGATATTTCTTTAAAAAGAGTTTTGATTTCATTTATGTCAACATCCTTTGATGGATTTTAAGTTTATTTGGAGTTGATTTATTATGATACAATACTTCCATATTGTATTTATGGTTTTGTGATATGTTTGACTTTTGATGTGTTATTTTTATACCATTCATAGTTTATGAAGAAAGTATTGACATTTTGTATGCTAGTTTTAATAAGAATGTTTATGTTGTGTTTAAACCTATTCATATGAGGAATGAATTGGACTTAATATGTGACGGGTGGAGCCCGCTATAGATCCTCGATGCATCGGTAGGTATCATGAGACAAACTAGTGTCTTGGCACAAGGCCTTGGAAAAAATTTATTTGTAGTCTTGTCACTAGGCCTTGGCTATGTGGTTATGATAGTCTAGAATTATGCATTCCATCATTATAAAAGTGGTTATTGATATTGCATGTGATTATTATATTAGTAGAAAATCCATGTGAATAAGTAAATGACATTATTTCATTTTATTTTTTCCATACTATGTTGAAGTTCAAGTTTAAAAGGCTTTTGTTTTAGTTATACATTGCCTTAATTGTTTATTCTTATTTATGAAAGTTTCCGCTATGTTTTTATCCTTACTTGGCATTTCATCTCACCCCTTTTCTATGTTTTATTTTTTCCAGGATGTGAAGAAGTAAATTATGAATGACCTGAAGGGATAATATGAGGGGATAAGAGTGTGGAATATGGAGACTATGTTGTTTTAGTTTTCATTTTTATGATGTAATGTAAAACTTTATGAATATATCTAGTGTTTCCAAGTATACTAAACTAATCGGTCTTTCGAGACTTGATATTTCTTGTGAACATGCCAATTTTATGTAATAATGCACTGACTCTGGGTAACTAGGGTCACGGCATTACATGGAGGTTATTTTCAGTGTACAAAATGTGTGATACAAGGGGATCCACAATAAGGTCTTCCTTTTCCATTGAAGAAGATTACATAAGTAGATGAATCAATGACTTATCTCAACTTTTCCTATATAAACAAATCAAAATAAGTAGAAATTACTATGTTCCCACACATATGCTATATGTAAATGACATTATGTTTCTTATTAAATCCACAAAAAATACAATATCCTATGTTAAGTCCCTTTTTTCACATTATGAGGAATTTTTTAGGAAAACCATAAGTTGGGACAAATATTTCATTATATTTAGAGATGATCTATCATGTGATGGACAAAATTGGATAACAAGACATCTTGAGGTAAAAAAGAGGTTCTCTTCCATTTTAATATCTTGGTGTTCCTACTAATTAGGTTAAGAAGAAAATGATCAAATTAGAAGACATAAATTCAGGAATTGTGAATCAAATGGCTAGGTGCAAAGGTATTGTCATGTCTTAGGCTACAAGATTTTGTCTTATTAACTCTGTGATCTATTCTTTGTTTTTTACTCATTATAACATTATCGATTGCATTGGAGTCTCTTAATGGATCTTCAAGTGATGATTAGAACCCTTATATAGAATGGTAGAGTTTATGGGAAGAATTTGGCCACTATTTATTAGAAGGAGTGCATTAAACCCATTGAATTGGGAGGGCTTTGAATTAAAGACCTCAAGATATTCAATGATGGACTTCTAGGGAAATTCACTTGGATACTGATTACTTGTGATGATTCCTCTAATGTTTATCAAACGGTTTAAAATGGATGCTCATAAATGGAACTAAACACTATCTTGAATTTTCTATTTGGGAATCCATTAGGTAGTCTTTCAAAAAAAACTATTTAGAATACACAATGGATTGTGAGCAGGGATTATACTCTTAATGCAGGTCCACCATATGGCTGGATAACCCTCTATAGAATATTATTGGCACTCCATATGAGTTTTCTCATATGTTTATCATTTCCTTCTGGTCTCAGCTACACAGTTTTGAGATCCTTATTACTATTTAAACAAATTAGGTAATTCATTGGTATGGTTTCATGGATTTTGACACTATCATTTGGAAACACAATAGGCTTGGTCATTTTAAAACCAAGAATTTCAATTAATGAGAATGTGGTAGTCCCACCCGACCACCAAGATGGATACTAAAATTCAAAACCTATTTTTTTAGCCTTCCAAATTCCTCCTATTATGGAATATATGGTAGCATATCCTTCCCACATAGGACCAACTTCAACAATCGGGATATCACATTACACCTATCTTCACCATCTTCCTTTGAGAATGGGAAGACATTAGTAACCTTTTTGTGGAATGTGGCATTGTTCATGCCTTATGGGGGTACACAGGTTAGATATTTTGCCTGAAAATTGGTAGAAACATCTAGTGTCATGATCTCCTAGAGGAACTCTACAGTACAGACCTCTGAGAATATATTCATAATAAGTGATTTAAAGCAGTTGGGTTTGTTTTCTCTTCTAAATGGATTTCTCGAAATTTTATATTTTTGGATTAAAAACAACCCACTCTACATATAGGCATTATCAGGCTGCACAATGTTGTTTATGAATCATCTATGATGAAAATAGATTGTATGAATAACACTATACATGATCTGAATATTCTCTTATTATTGGGTGTTTCATGTCATCCAAAGAATCCAAAAATGATCTTGTTCATTAAATGGAACCTTCCAATCACTCCCAGGATTAAGGTTAATATCGATGGGGTATCCTTTGATATGCCTGGACACTCAGGTTTTGGAGGTTTCATTCACACATACCATGTATTTTTCAAAGGGTGTTTTTATCATTATACTAGAATTGGGGTACTGTGTGAAGATGAACCATTAGATATGACATATGCAATTGTCTATGATTCCCAACATAATTGGAACTCATTTTGGCATGAATCTGACTCTGAATTTGTTGTGAAGACATTGAAAACAACAAAATGGGACATGCCTTTGAGGATCCTACCTCGATGGATTATGCATCTCACAAAAAATGCTCAACTTAATTTGGTAATCTCACAGACATATAGAGAGGAAACCCAAGTGGAAGATGTGTTATCAAAGAAAGAGATCATAGATATGAATATGATGTGGTCCTTTATGACCCTAGATTATTTTTCTTTATTAGTGGTTGATGATACGTGTGGTGTGAAGTAACCCTGTGTTTGTAATAACCCATTGTAACCCTTACTTTTCTAATCTAGTTTTTATATAATTTCTTTTTTAGGATAGCTTTATCTAGCTCCTCTACTTTTTGGGTGAGGGGTGGTTACTCATACTTCATAACTTTTATGATGATTTTAGTCGGCATGGATATATCTACTTAATGTGGTACAATTTAGAATCCATTAAAAAATTCAATGAATTCAAGAATGAGGTTGAGAGACACCTTTGTAAGAATATTAAGAAACTCTACTTAGACTATGGTAAAGAATATATTAATCAGGACTTCATTGACTATAAATGGGAGTATGATATTTTATCCCAACACACATCTCCTTATACACCCCTATGGAATATTTTAAGTTAAAGGTGGAACCACACCTTGTTAGACTTGGTGACATCATTGATGAGTCACAAAAATAATCTACTTCATTTTGGGGATATGCATTATAGACAAAAACACACATACTAATCCAAGTACCAACTAATGCAAAAGAAAGTATACTATACAAATTATCGAGTGGGATAAAATTATTGTTCTCAAACTTACATGTATAGGGATTCTGAGCATCTCCTAGGGCCTCTTCAAGTGAAAAAATTATACCTTGAGGCACAACGTGTATCCTTATTGGACACCCTAATGATACATGGGGATATTACCTATACAAACATTTAGATAAAAATGTATTTTTGGTAATACATTCCATGTTCTTTAAAAAGGATCACATCTCTAAAAGAGATTGTTGGAGAGGGATAGACTTCATCGAAGTCCAGAATCAGGATGCATAGGAGTTGGTACAGGAACCTGTTCTATAAAGCAATATAAAAGTAATTGTTCTAGAGACACACTACACCAAATTAACCCTTTAATGGCAGTGTAAACAACCTCTAAACCATTTTACAGAGGTTTTGAAAAACCACTGCCAAATTGTGGGTCAACAATCATTGGGCACCTATATTCCAAAATCATTGTAGAATGATTTAGCACTGGTTTTTAAAAAATCCAGAGAATCATTTAGCGGCAGTTTAAACCACCTCTAAATCATTTTACAGTGGTTAATTATTTTTTTATTAATGTAATTAATGATATTATTTATTTAGTTATTTATTTATTCACACATTTATTAATTTTAATATTTAATTAATTATAAATAATTACTTATTTATTTTTCTACCATCCACACATGCATGCTTCTTCTACATAAGAATTTTTCATAAATATGTGTTATGTGAGATTTGAACACCTTACCTCTTGGTTATTCGGCAAAGACTTTACCACTCCACCAAGCACTTCATGTGATGAGTAAACTTAATTTCATATACTTATACATATATAGATAAAAAATGAAAAATAACATTAATGAATAATAATAAGTGACAAAGAATAAAAAACATATAATACATAAATAATAAATATGAAAAATAATAATTAATAATTAATAATTAATAATTAGTAAATAAAATAATGGTTAATAAATAACAAAAAATGATTAATTAGTAACTCAATTAGTAATAAATAAATAAAATATAATGTATAAATAATAAATTAATAGAAAGAATAAATTAATATATGATAAATAAGTAATAAATTAAGAAATAATATATAATAAATTAGTAATTAATAAACAATAAATAATAATAAAATAAGAAAAAATTTATAATAAATATATGAAAAATAAATAAATTATATATTAGAAATTAATTTAAAATAAATATTTAATATTAAATTATAACATAAATATAAATAAATAATAAATACTACATCAATTATAAATTAATAATAAATAATAAACTAATAATAAGTTTTAATAATATGTAATAATATATATTAAATATTAAATCAATATTTGTTTTAATAAATAACAACAATTTAATAAAAAATAGTAAATAAATATATAATAAGTAATACACAAATAAATAATAAATAAATAAATAAACAAATAATAAATAATAAAACACAATAAATAACAAATAGTAATTATTAAGTCATAAATAATTAATTAATAAAATAATAATAAATTATTAATTATTAATTATTAATAAATACACAATAAATAATTAATTAATAAATAATAAATAATAAGTTAATAATAAATGAATAATTAAATAATAACAAATTTAAAATAAATTGATGAACATTAATTAAATAATAGATAATAAATAATTAATTAATAAATAAATAATAAATTAATAAATAGTCGATAAATAATACATAAATAATACATAAACAATACATAAATAGGAGTTAAATAATAAATAAATTTTAAATAAATAAATAATAAATAACACGTCAATTATAAATTAGTAATAATTTATAATGAAATACTAATTAAATACTATATTAAGAATAAAATAATAATTCATAATAAATTCATAATAAATTATAAATAATATGTAATAACGTATAATAAATATATAATAAGTAATAAAAAATATTGTAAAATAAAAAATAAAAATTAATAGTTAATAATTAATAATTAACAATTAATAAAATAATATATAATATATAACAAATAAAAAATAAAAATAATGAATAACTAATCAAAAAAATAATTATTAATTAATAAGTAATAAATAATTATTAAATAAATTAATATTCAATTCTGAATTATAAATTATAAAGCATTAATAAATACATAATAGATATGAAATAAATAAATAATATGTAATATGTAATAATAAATCAATAATAAAATAATATTAAATTAAATGTAATCAAATATTCATTAAATTAATAATTGATAAATAATAAATAAACAAATAATAAATAAATAAATAAAAAATTATAATTTATAATTTATAAATAAATAATATAGTAATTATAATTTGATAATAAATAATAAATAATAAAATAACAAGTTATTAATAAATTATAAATATTATGTAATAATATGAAATAATTGTTAAATAATTATTAAATAATATTAAATAATAAGATAATATATAAAAAATGAAAAGAAAAACAAAAAAATATAATATATAAAATATAATAAAATAAGATTAAATTAATAATTTATAATATATAATATATAATATATAAAAAATGAACAAATAAAAATTAATAAGTAATAAGTAATTAATTTAAAAAATGGACATGAATATCTATAAATATATATTTATGTTTATACATATACCGAAATGTACATACATATATATAAACAAACATTTATGTTACATAAATATATATAAATGTAGATCAGTATATAATTGTATATTAATATATATATATATACCCAAAGTGAATATAAATATTTTTTTGAATAAGGTGGGGCCTTGGCCAATGACCACAGAACAGTTATTATTAAAAAGAGGTTACATGAGTCTAAAAGACGGAATCATTTTACAGTCCTTATCATGAAGAGGAGGTAAATCAGCCGGGATATCCACTAGCCAGGTAATGTTTTGATTTACTCCCTTATTTGTGAGGCCATCCGCAATAATGTTTTCTTCACAAAACAATATGTGTAATGATGACATTTATGTTCAAAAGCAAGGGGAGGTGATCTATCTAACGAGTAGTAATCGGTCACAAAAGATGAGTCATACCATTCCAAATTACTGGTACTATGGTAGTCGAATCACTTTCAGTCCAGAAAATATTCCAACCATAGTGTTTTAAAAAATAAATTGCTTGAATCATACTCATCATTTCAGCCTCCAGAGAAGAGGTGATGCCACAGCTTCCAAAAAAACATTCGAGGATCCGACCAAGTTGATTTATGAAGATAGCGCCACACCCCACGGGACCTGGATTGCCTATGGTGGCACAATCTTCATTAACTTTAATCAAACTAGAAAACAGCGCTCACCAAAACAGTTAAAAGGTGCATTGAGGTTGAGAAAAAATCCATTAATCTGGAGGTGTGGTAGAATCCTAAATTCATTAAAATTGTTGCTACAATGGCCCTTTTATAACAATACTGCTTCATGTATGGAAATAAGGATCCACATTTGACCTGTATTAAGGCCGAATGAGAAATTATTATGATTACTAGCATTTATATCATACCATATCACTTGATGATGCTCAACAATGACAACGAGAAACAAGTTCTTAATTTGCAGAGACTTTTACATATCCATACATCACTTCAATTGAGAGCTTACATAGTCAAGAATCAACCACTGAAATAAAAAATGTCAAAAAAATAGTTCTTAAGATCCGAAGAAGTGGTATGGGATAGAAAGATATGATTATCAGCTTCTATATGTTGATTATAGAGGAAAAATTTAGAGAAGAGTTTATTTCCAAATGATTTAAGGCACCTATCTTTTAGAACCCTATTGTGAGGAAGACTCCAAATAAGTGTGAATCATGAAGGCTTTATCCAAGGTTTTTCAAAAAAAATATCCGAACAAAAAAAAATTCAGAGTTACTAAAATAATGTTTATAAAAAAATTATGATTTAAATAGACCATTGTGAGTAGGAACCTAGATTAATAAGTCATATGTGTTAGGTAAGGGGTAGTTATCAATGACATGAAAAACAATGTCAAGGAGATGATCATTTTTAGAATATAAAATATCTCTAATTTCATAATTAGTACTCTCAGAAAATTGATTAGAAGGAATCACAGATACTAATGGAGTACTAGTCCAGTTATCCAACCAGAAATTCATGGAGGAATCTCTGGAAACCATCCATCTGGAGTTGTTCATAATTATATAGTATAATTGTTTAAAGGGAGACCAGATAAAAGAGATTAGGAATTTTGAGTTTCCATTTTTAGTTTATTAAAAAAAATAGTTTTGAGAAAGGCGATAGAGTTAGATTCATTATAAGGAAGATTCCAAGTGAGTTTATCTTGAAGGGACTCATTAAAAAACATGATATCTTTTATGCCAAGACCAACTTTATCGATGAATTTGCAACATATAGACAAACAGATAGTCACAAGTTTCCTTTCCAGAGTGCTAACTGTAGATAAATTGTTTTTGATTAAAGTATTCATTTTTTTGATAAGACCAGTGAGCCATTTATAAACCATCATAGAATAAAGCATTTTGGAAGAAATATCATATTTGAAAGACATATTCTACCTTCATAGTGCTATAGATATTTCAAAACATCTTGAAGAAAAATATCATTCAAAACATATTGAAATTCTGTGTATTGGCACCAAATAACTGCTTGTAGATATCTTTACAAAATCTATTCCACATGATAGATTCTTAGAGTGGAGTTTTAATTTTCATGTTCAACCTTCCCAGTACACTTTAGCATATTTTAATCTGATATCCCTATAGTCCTTTTGATTATGTTTATAAAAGGGGATAGAAGTGATGTTAGGGGAGTTCATGTTACTTAGGGAGTTTAAATTTTAGGATTCTGAAGGTGTTCACTAAATGATGATAAATTGTAGAAGAATATTCTGATGAATACAATTACCATGTAGGGTTAATGTTGTGGTCTTTAAATAATTATCCTTAGATATGATGAAATGTTTATAATGCAGTTTTCATTAAATATGTCTCCTCAATGACAAGGATAGGTTGGTGATGTAGTGGAATTCAATCATTCTCTTTAAAGATGATGAAATGGAATGGTTTCATCAAGAAAGTTTTGATTGTTGAAACATGTGTTTGAGAAATAGTGTCATTTTAATACCTTTGACTAAATCTTCTTATCACCAAGAGATGAAAATATCTCAAAACACTATATTTTCTTATAGTGTTGTGTTAGGATGCATTTAGTTGAGACTGGAAATGATTCTATGATTCATATGTTATGGCATGTTTCTTTTTGGGGTTTCAACTTTTTTTAAATAAATTCAAAGGGGGGGACATAAGAACCCCGTAGATTTGGGTCATGATTTGAGAAATCATTAAGACCCCTTGGTTTTTGGTGTATTTGGGATGTTTTATTTTTTTTAAATGTTTCTTGTGGATCCCATTAATTTTTTCATTCCTTGATCTAGTTTTAATGGTTTTATATATCATGACGTAATGTTTCCAGGTGATTGTAATTTTTTTGAGAAGGGGTAATAGTCAGCTGAAATGACTTAGTTGAGTTAGAGTGAATTTTTGAATTTCCTTTTTTTAAATAGTTGAATTTATGAAAGTAAAATCACATTTTTGGTTTAGGTAGCCTTTCATGTAGACAACTGATCTAAGTCCCCAGATAATTTATGTCGACGAATTCTAATGAGAACCGCATAACCTATTTCTATATAGTCAATTTTTATGTAGTTGAATGTTCTTCACATTGCTAATTTCTACATAGATAATTGAGAACTATGTATCCAATTTCAACATAGCTGATTTTTCTTCACATATCCAATCACTATGTAGCTAATTGAGAATCTCATAAATGATTTCTATATATCCAATTTCTTTGTAGCTGATTTTTCTTCACATAACTGATTTAGAACCTTCACTTTGTATTGATTGGAATTTTTTAATTTGTCTGGAATATGAATATTCATAGGAGAAATATAAATATGATGATTCAACTAAGATGTGATTTAGTTGTAAAATGTAATGAATCATTAATCGTGACTCGTGATTAATTAATACATAAAAATATAGGGTATAAAATTTAAATTAATATATAGAATAAATAAGGAAAAATTGGGACACCATTCTATTACTAGAGATGATGCAGATATGGTTTCTAATTGTAGTTATGGATATCATGGGATAATTCTGAATTCATGCTCTTTCGTTAATGTTTTTGAGAAGAGTTAGGGTATGAATAGTTATTGTTTTGTGAAATTTATGACTATGCGAGAGAGGAATAATAATAGGTGTCTGAAGATGAGGTTAAAAATTCAATGGTCATTATTTGATGAGTCTTGAGGATTTATAATATTTTTTTATTATAATAATATAAGTTTGGGGGATTTCAAGGCATAAATATTAGTGAATCTTTCATGCATTTTTTGAAGCCTTGTGGAAGGGTATCTTTATCCTTTTTTCCATAGAAACCTATTTTATTTGGTAATATTATTCTTCTCATAATCAACCTTTTTAATACAGTATTAAGATTTCATTTTAGGTGTAACCCCTAACTTGTGTGGTGGGATATCACATGAATGCTTGTAAATGAAACTAACTTTTAGATATAGTGAATAATATATAACCATGTGGAATTACTAGTTTCATCAAAGAGTATGATTCCACACTATATCTGAAACTTGTAAAAATTATTTTTTCCTTGATATTTTATTTTCTACATGATCGTGTGAGGATTATTTTTTATTGTTTTGAGTTCATCAAACTCTAATAATACATATAATATTATTTCGATCGAAAAAATAACAGAAAAAAATACCCACCACTGATCGAACCCCTTATTTATTGAGGAAACTAATCTTATTAGGAACTTTATCATTCTCAAACTTATGATAGTATCTTCTGAAGTCAATGATATGGCTTTATATGTTTTTATAATATAATTAGAATGAATTATTTCTAAATTTTTTTATTCAAAATTTTATTAAATTTGAAAAGAGTTAAAAATCTAAGAAGACAATGATCCATGATCATTTATAAATGAATCAATTGATTCTTACGGGAGATAATGAAGAGAACATGGGAGTTCGAGTTCCTGATTATTGTTTCTAAATTTAAATTTGTTAAAAGAATGTGATGAATCATTTATTTTCGTCCTCATTGAATATAAGGTTGAGCTCAAGAATAGTATAATATTATAAAATACTATCAATATTGAAGTTATTTCATGCGTGGATGATTGATACTTAGTATGTTGACAATATCTAATGCATCCAAGTCCAAACCGAAGCCAATTTTGATGAATGAGATTTTTTTTGATTTTATCCTATAATGATAGAAATAAAATAGTTCCAATTTTACATGGTGAAACTAGTTATAGTATAGGTTAGGACCAACTAATTAACAGATGTAGCTTGATCTGTTTCTAAATTTGGAATTAATCCAATATTTTAAAGATGAAAATTTTAAATCTAGTTTCCAATCAATATTGTTGTTTCTTTGGCTGTGATGAAAGAATGTGACATGAATTATTGGTTTCTAGTAGTATATTTGTTTGTAGGTTTAACTAAATTTATTATTTAAATATTCTATATTCTCTACTCCTTATGTCGTGAGGTCAAAGAGGAATGAACTCCATGTGATTATCATTTTACTCAATGATTTTCGGTTTATTAAGAGGGTTATGGTGTCTAGGTTTGGGGAAGAGATAGATTGGCTATGAAATCTAGTCAGACTATGAAAAAAACCTTGTGTTTGTATTGTAGAATATGAGCTACAGTCTATATTTTTTATGCCTCAAAGAATCATTTATAACTATAATTCTAATTTACATGTGTATTTTTTATTAAGTAATTAATGTGTTTCAGTAGGACTGTTATGTTCATACATAGGTGACAGAGTTTTTTAGAGATCTTTGCTAAAGTTCTAGGGATAGTTACTAAAGGAAAAATGCAATGGGTTTATCATTTTACTATCAAATAATGAAGGTTGTGTTTTGAAGCTATGAGACAATGGAAAAATAAAATATTCTTACTATTCTAAAAAATTAGAATTAATTTGATAGATATGACCATAGAGAGCATAGTGTATGAACCAGTGTGGAGGAGCAATTCTTGAAGTAGTTTCACAAAGGATCAGATCTAGATGGATCCATTCTCAAAAATAAATATTCTTAATTAATTTTATTTCCTTAAATTTTTATTATATTTTATATTAATTTTGTTAAAAAATATTGTGTCTTCCATCATCGTGGACATGCATACCTAATTATTTTTGGGGAATCATATTGAAATGACTCAATAATTTTAATTTATTTTAATCTTATTCTTATATTTTTTCAAATCACTTTTATCTAATGTGTTATTATTTAATTCTTAATAAGTGATTTTTTTTGACTTTTTTTTCTAATAGGTGAAAATAGATATCTCTTATCCTTTTAAAATCATTTTAATTACTAAAAATTGGAAATAGATGATGATTCTATTATCCATTAATGTGCAAATATTTTCCTTAATTTTTATTTACTGGTTATTCTCCTAATAGGGTTCACTAAAATATGGATATCAGTTGATGTCGGTTACGTTCTTCGACATACTTTCTTCACATTCACTGAAATAGTTATGTTAACATGAAGTTTGAACAGAAATATCTTTTAAATCAATTTTGGACTTTTCGATCCCCCTAGCATCTTCATCAGCTATTCATCCTCTCATATGTCACTACTTCCCCACTAGCACACCTTTTCTATTAATTTCACCCCTATTTTCCTTTTTATTCCACAAAATCACCATCCCAACTTCACTTTCACTATTTTTAGTTTAGTTTTGATTATTTTTTATTATTTGGTTATCCCATCTACTATTATCCATCCCTGTAGATATGATACCCTACTTGTCAACTGTATTAGTAGTAATTAGATTTAATTAATATTAAATTTATTCTTTTCAATGAGTGCATGAGGTCATAAAGTGAAATGTAAATGGTGTTTGTGATGAAAAACCTATAACATATTAGTTGAATATCAAAAAACCTCTTTATGAATGAGAATACATAGTGTGTTCAATAAATCCCACATAGTTTTCTTCATGGAAGGGAACTTGAGTGTGTACTCCAGATAGTCGATTCATGCATAATCCAAAAGTTAATTCCATGATCTTATTACTTTCACATCATGAAGTTAATAATTTTTATCAAAAACATCCCCAATCCATTCATTCATCTATAAAAATTTTAAAATCAAAAAAATATATCTAAATGAATCATTTGAACTATATAAAAACAAATATTTGGTATAAAATATCTCTTTACTTAATAAAACATAAAAAAATACATACCATTAATTGGATGAATAAAACTCCATCACACTTAGTAATTTTCTTTCCCTAAAAAAATATCAGCATCTGATAAAAAATATTATATAGTATAACAAGGTAAACATTCAATAAATTATATTTATAAATATAAAGCATTAGAATATTATTTTAAATGTAAATAACTTATCCCAATTAAATAATCTTATTCATGCTTCACAAATAATTCTAGATCATGAAATTTATCACCTTTCATTCACATTATTCAATTTTTTTTAACACCTAATAAACTTGTGATCTACCTTACCAAAAACAATTTCTCATCACAAAGATTATTTAATTATAGTTTTTCCTAATCTCAAGTATATAAAATCTATCTATAGGATTAAAATAAATTTAAAAACCCACTTAAAAAATAAACCATGAAATTCAATAGGGCATCAATGATGGTTTTTATGAACCATATTTTAAGGGATGGTGGGTAATGATGTGAAAATTCAAATGAGAAGCTTAAAAAGGAAGATGTATTCATTAAATACAAAGAATAATTGTAATGAACCAAGTGTTTATAGAGTAATAATTTTTCATTTCAATAAATATTTATTAATAATATATTAATTTTATGTTAAATAGGGAACTTTTAAAGATAGCATACTCGACACAAAACAACGGGTTTCTTCGAAATCTTACGTTGCATGCAACATTGAGTTATAGTGAAACATAATACAATAATAATATTTTTATTTTAAATGGTATTTAATGCTTATCCATTAGAATGAATAGAATGGATTGTATAATTGAATGTGGAAATATGGTTTACACATGATTAAATAATGATTCATTGGATACCAAATTTAATAGGAATGGAAATACAAACCAATTGAATATAAATGATGTGTTTTTATAAAAACCTATTTAAAAGAGAATAATTATATTCATAAGATCATATCACTGTTTAGGGATTTTTATTAAATAAAAATATGTGTTATATATTAAATGTAATTTTTTAAATTCATCTTATATTTTTTCTAGATAAGATATAATAACAAATTCAATTTTTCATATAAAATAAATATTTTTATAAAAATGTAGTTTTACCACCTTTTGATGAACAAATAATTCTAAATTTAGTTTTGACACATTTATATATTCAATTAGAAAAAATAAACTTCTTATTTAGAATTGGAACAAAAAATTAACTTTGTATGAATTTTTTATATTTTTTTGGTAACTATCATGTTTTGATGAATAGTAAAAATACTCAAAATTTAAATTTAAAACAACATTTTCCATCGAGGTAATTTATTTGGTTAAATCATATATTTTTAACGGTTTTAAGGTATAAATGTAATATATTTTTATCATTTAATTTAATATTGGTCATTATAAGTGATTTCACATTGAAATTGGACATAAACACATGTCAATCTTTTGATAGTTTTTACTTCTTAAAAACTCTCTTTATGGTTTTGACAATGAAAATTAATTTTAAATTAATTTTTTAAAATTATATATTTTAAATTTTGAGAAAATAGATTCCTTATTTTTAATCATAATCTCCAAATTGTGTAAATAATTACCTTTTATTTTTTGAAATTTTGAATAGTAACTTCACTAATTTTTTTTATTTACCGTGGTTAAAGGATAAATATGGTACATAAGGGTAAAAAATAATATTATAATATTATAAAACTTCCCTAAAACATGAAATAATACTATTTTGTGATATATTTCCGACCATGGGCATCCTTGGGTCGATTTTAAGACCCCTTGGAGCCACTTGGGTGTGATAATGACATGTTATAAGAATTAATTTAAAGTAAAGAGAAATATAACATAAACATGTATCTTTTAATAAAATAATTTTAATATAGGGTCATATAACTAATAACTTAAAATATAAATGGTAATTATAAATCTAAAAATATTTCCAAAATCATGTTATTTTATTTATAATTTTTATACATTAAATAAATATATATATTTATGACATAATGATGATGTAGTGATTACCTTATTAATGAATGATTCAAATAAATGATATTATAAATATTAAAATAAATGTAATTTCGTTATTTTGATGCCATACACAGATTTTATTGATTATATTGAAATATTATCTTTGAGTTAATTTCTTTGGTTTGAATGAATCAAGTTGCTATGAATTTTTAAAAAATTCAAGTATGAATAGTGTCCAAAATTGACATAATCCATAACAAAAAATATAAAATAGTTTATTAAATGATATTAAATTTATAAAAATATAATACATTTATAAATGTATAAGATAAGTCCCTAAATTTAATAAATGAATTTTTATGTGTCATTATACATGATTTGTTAATTAAATTAATCCACAATGAGAAAATAACATGATATCACTATAAGATTAAAAAGTGTAAAATAAGTGTTATACAAAAAGGATAAGGAAAAAAAATATTAAAAATTTGTCTAAAAATTATTGGATTATGGTAATTTCAAAAAAAACCATATTATATTAGAATTAATTGGTTTTTTTACCATTTTTAATCTAAATTAAATTTATAATAAATTATCATTTCAAGACTTTCCTAAAGTGCCCCTACCCCTCTTAAAAAGGCCACTAACTCTACCCACTTACTCACAACTCTAAATCCCCCTGACTCATCCAAATTCTACTCAAATAAGCTCCCAAAATCCATCCCTTCCTCCTAGAACCATCACCTTGTGTAAAAGTAAATTCAAGAAACTTTTTTGGCTCAAATGAATAGAAGTTACCCAATATAGAGGTAATATCCTCTCTCAAGTTCCATTCTTTTATTTTCATTCTCCACTCCCTATTCTATTTTTATTATATGATTACATAAAAACACCAGTATCCACAACATTCAAGGTTGTTTTTATGAGAATCATTTTAAGTACACTTACACACACCTCTATCTAATGTATACGAAGAAACTATTTCGGTGAACGGTGAACTACTACCTCACGAAAAGATGATTGCTCAATTTTCTCCTACCACCTATCATAGTAGACATTATGATTGAACTATATTTATATATATTACATATTATATTTATATTTTCTATATTATTCTTTATATTTTATTTACAACATACCTTTATGCTTTCCATAATGCGTAAATACGATAATTTCATTTGAGAAAGTGCAGACTACTGCCCCCTCAAAATGATATAACTCATTCATGCCATACATGGAACATATAAAGGATGTTTTAATTAAACCTATGAGATATAAATGAAATAAATATAACAATAGTATTATAATATACATTTATATAATTCATTATTTTATTCCTTTAATGTGATAAAGAAATTAAAGTAGCATTTATGCGTACGTATGACCTACCATCTCCATGAACAGCGCCTTTCATTTCTTGTCTCAAAATATTACAGACAATTATAAATACATATATACTAGATATATATTATATTTAAATCATTAATATCATTCTGTAGATGATGGAATTATGACCACATGGACAATTTACATCAAAAAACATTAATTTTTTATTTGAGTACCGAATATCGACTGAACGACCAATACGAACTTGAATAATTATGTAATTTTTATGACATGTTAGTAAGTAATATAAAATTAATAATAAACTAGAAAAATTTTCCTAATCAAGTAGAAATTAACCTAACTTTATTATTCAGGAATATAAATAATTAACGAGACAAGTCAGACTCAAAGTAAGGGACTTCGTCTGAATATCCATTCATTGAGGAATATTTTGATTTATATACAACCTTATTTTATATGGTGTATAATCAACCAGTATGAATTGGAATTTCATTCAAATGATTTCAATAGAAATCTTTTTTTTTATAAAATTTTTTAATAAAGGACAAAAAAGGAATGTTTTTAACGTATACGGTGACAATGACTTCTCCACCACTGTAACCATTATTTGATATTTGGATTCCTCTATAAGTCTTAATGTCTTTTAAAATTATAATAAATCACTTAACATGTTATTTGGTTATCTTGGTATTGAAAATGAGTTCTTAAATGATAATGATATTTTTTATATATAAATTTTTTTCATATAGGATTAGAAAAAGCTTTCAAAATAGTGGTTTTGTGATGAACATGTTTTATTCATAAAATGGTACGTGAGAATTATATGAAATGGGTGAAATAAATATAGCTTATATGAAGGTTTAAGCCCCATTATATCTCACTAGTGATCCCAAAATAGCCTATATGATGGGTTGATCCCCATTATAGCTCACGGGTGATCCCCATTATAGATCTCCAATTTAGAATTCAACCATATGGTTATTCCAATTGGAAGATGTTTATAAAGGATTTATTTATATTATGATCTAATACACCTAAATGAGTTTTAAATTATTTCTATTTGTTTTAGTGTTTTTCATTATCAAAAAATTATGAGTGTTATTCATGTGAACATGTTTTATTTTATCTGCTCAATGAACATTGAATGGGTTATCATGTTTTAACTAGACTAATGGTTTTTTTATTTTTATGTCCCTTTCTAATATTTTTTTTTCTTGTCCGATGTTTTGAATGTTTTAATACAATTTAAGGGATAATAGTGTCAAGGATCGAATCAATAAAATGTTATGGTGATTGAACCTAAAAAAGAAACCATGTTTCTTTTTAAAAGTTTTATTATTATTGAAGAAATAGATAATGTTGGACTGACTGAAAATTGATTTTTAATTATTATGAAAAAACTTTTAAGGAAAAAGTGAGAAACCATACATGACCTCACCAAATCACAAATTCACCATTTCACAACAAAAACCATCCAAATATAATGGATGAAATCCATTCAAGCCTTTAAACTGAAAACCCATCATAGTTGGAGCCAAATACACCAATAAATGCCGAGGACAACGAACAAGGGTAAAAACATCTGGAGAGCTGGAGAAACCTCAGAACTGGTCTCCTTAAACGTCTACTGATGCGACCGTCGACACCAGCCCAAATACACAAACCCACGGGCAGACTCTAGTCGGATTCTGTGTAACCCTCCAGCGAAGTGAGATGGGCCTTGAAAAGAGAACATCCAAAAAGGGTGATGAATAGACCATAGTGAGGAAGACCAATCTATCCAGATGCTACACCCTACAGCATAGGTAACCACATCACAACGTCAGACCAATTAATCATTCACACTCCTCTCCAAATCAAAAATCATAGCACCTCTAGAAGACCAACATTGTCCAACTCCCATAAAAAATTCGAAAAACCAAACATAACAGATCAAATAAAAAATCTCAGAAAGAGACCAGCATCACAGAAAATAACCTCAATGTAAATTATTGAATTAACTCAAGATTATGTAAATTTTAATGTTGGGGCCTTAAAAAACTTTGGAGATTAAGATGTTTTCTTAACAGTTAGGGATAAGATAATGGGTTTTTTATTTTAAGGTATATTGTATGTTCAATGACTTATAAACTACTTTTGAGGATAATTTTATTTCAAGGTGATTAACAGTATTTTTGGAGGCATTCACCTTTGAGGAAATTATGGGTTATTAATTTTTGGTATGAAAAATGTGAGGTATGAGATAACCATTGAGGTTATAATATTATATATTTATTTTTTAGGATTTATCTCATTTTGTTAATGTTGTAAGAATTATTTTGTTTTTGAAAAAGTACAACACGTAGAATGTGTGACAACCTGTCGCATCGGACAAAGCTATAGGAATCAAACCCACAACCAAAGTTTGACTTGGATTTATCACCAACAACTAGATTACATGAAGTCCCTGATTAGTATAACTTATTATTTATAGTTAAATGATTTTATGGATTAAGAATAGTTTGATTTTGGGAACTTATATTTTATCAAATTTATATCCTTAGTACATGAAAATGATTTGGTGATTAAGTGGTTAATTGTTTTTGAAGATGTTCACTCTTTGGGGAACACTATATGCCTACGGAAAATAGAATACTATGGGATTTCATTTTAGAAGTAATGGATGAATTTTATTTTGGAATAATCTATAATTTTATGGGGGACATATAGTGATTTGTGTTATTTATAGAAATTATTAACTTATCATGGGGAATATGTTATTTGGATAATTACTTTTTTATGTATTGAACTTTAAGAGTAGTCGATATTATTTAGAGATAAATGTCAAGATTTATTGTTGAAGATTATGTCATCAAATCCTTCATAATTTTTGGTTTCAAACTTATTTTGGACTATTTTGATGAATTTTAATTACAATTGTTTATTGAATGGTCTTTTTTGAACTTTGGGTATTGTTTTTTGAACTTTTTAGATTAAGATTATTATTTCTTTTTATAAAAGATTATTATTTTTGTGGGATTATATTATCTTTTACTAACCATTTTAGTTTTGGTTAATGTCTAAATATAGGGAAATATATAGTTCATATTTTAGTATTATATGATTCTCTAGAAGTTGATTATAGCACTTCAGGTGTGACAATGTTATCTTGAATACTAAACGTTGGGGGAAAAGATGAGTTTTTGATAGAAACTTATTAAAGGATGAAACTCTACTTGAAAATTAATTATGTTTCCATATGTTCTTAGTCATTATCGTTAATAAATTCCTAAAATTTACAAAAGGAAACTAAAAAAACGTTGTATGTTTACTTTTTATACTATGGAATCAATGACTGTTTAACCCATCACAAGTTTGTGGTTTTCAAACCGTTAACTTTCTCTTGATCGTGTTTTATATCACTCATCATCTGAACAAGATGGTTAGTTTTTCTTCCATATCCATGTTTTCTTACATATAATCCAATTATGTGTTATCTCGGATGACCTTTTTATGTATTTTTTTAAGTGATAGTTTTATTGACTCTTTTTATGATGTGGGGTTTTCAATGAAGTTTTCGAGCCCAATTTTAAAATTGTAGGGATAAAATTTCCAAAAGGGGGGAATGATGTAACAACCCAAGTATTTATAGAATAATAATTTTTCATCTCTATTAATATTTATGAATAATATACTAGTTTTATGTTAAATGGGACACTTTTTCTGATAGCGTACTCAACACACAACAACAGGTTTCTCCAAAAACTTATGTTGCACACAATGTTGAGTTATACTGAAACATAATATAGTAATAATATTTTTATTTTAAATTGTAGTCAACATCAAGGTGTTGGAATGTGGGGAATGAATGGTATCAAAATAATTTTGAAATATTGTTTACAAATTTTTAAATAACGATTCATTGGTTACTAAATTTATTAAAAATGGAAATAAAAACCAATTGAATATAAAGGATGTGTTCTTATGAAAACCGATTTAAAAGAGAACAACTGTGTGTATAAAATCATATCACCATTTTATGATTTTTATTAAATGAATAATATATCTTATATATTAAATTTAATAATTCAAATTCATATTATATGTTTTCTAGATATGATATAAAAACAAATTAAATTATTTATATAAAAAAAATATTTTTTTTAAATGTAGTTTTACCGCCCTTTGATGGAGAACCATTTTTAAATTTAGTTTTTGACACATTTATATGTTTTGTTTGAAAAAATAAACTTATTCATTATAATCGGGACATCAAAATTTACTTTGGATGAATTTTTGATATTTTTCTGATAACTATCATGTTTTGATGAATAGTAAAAATATAAAAATATATAATTGAAAACAACTTTTTCCATAAAGACAATTTATATGGTTAAATAATATTATTTAATAGTTTTAAGTTATAAATGGAATCTATTTTTATAATTTAATTCAATATTGTTCATTATAAGTAATTTCACATTTAAATTACACATAAACACATGTTTATCTTTTGATAGTTTTTTCTTTTTTAAAACCTGTTTTTTGGTTTGGACAACGGGAAATAATTTTAAATTAATTTCTGAAAATTATATGTTCTAAATTTTTAAAAATGGATACCATATTTGTAATCATAAAGTCCAAATTTTTTAAATAAGTAACTTTTATTTTTGGACATTATGAATAGTAACTTTAGTAGTTTTTATTTTCCATGGTTAAATGGTAAATATGGTAAATAAGGGTAATTAATACTATTATAATAATATAAAACTACCCTAAAACATCTAATAATCCTATTTTATGAGATATTTCCAACCATAGGCATATTTGGTTATGTTTTAGGACCCAATGGAGACACTTGGGCATGATAATGAAATTTATAAGAATTAATTTAAACTAAAGAGAAATATGACATAAACATGTATCTTTTACTAAAAAAATTAATATAGGGTGATATAACTAATATATTCATCTATAAAGATTCATTAGAAATATAAAAATATTTCTAACAGCATGGTATTTTATTTATAATTTTCATACATTAAATAAATAAATATATTTATGACATAATGATGATGCAATGATTACCTTATTAATGAAAGATTCAAATAAATGATATTATAAATATTAAAATAAATGTAATATGGTTATTTTGATGCTATATACAAATTTTATGTATTATATTATCATATTATCTTTGATTTAATTCCTTTGGTTTGAAAGAGTCAAGTTGTAATGGATTTGTACAAAGGTCAAGTATGAATAGTGTCCAAAATTGAAATAATTCATAACTTAAATTATAAAATAGTTTATTAAATGATATTAAATTCATAAAAATCTAATACTCAGAAAAAATTTTAATATAAGTCTAAATATTTCAAAAATGACTTTTTATTGGGATGTTTGACTTGATATGGTAATTAAATTAATCCATAATGTGTAAAAAACATGATATCACTATAAGATTAAAAAGGGTAAAATAAGTGTTAAATTAAAAAGATAAGGATAACAAAATATTCCAAACTTTTTTAAATATTATTATATTATTATTATTATAATTAAAATCATATTTTATTCTAATTAAATGGGTTTTGGACCATTTTTAATCGAAATTTAAATTATAATAAATTAATATTTACAAACATTCCAAAAGTGCCCCTACTCCCTCTTAAAAAATTCCACAAACTCTACCCACTTAATCACACTTATTAAGCCCCTTTTCTCATCCAAATTCTGCTCAAATATGCTCCCAAAAACAGTAACATCCTCCTAGAAGCCTCACCTTGGGCAGAAGGCAATTCAAGATAGCCTTTTGGCTCAAATCAATAGAAGTTACCTGATTCTGAGGTAAATCTTCTCTCAAGTTCCTTTCCTTTATTTTCATTCTCCATTAACTATTCTCTATTTATTATATGATTACATAACAACACAAGTATCATAAATATTATTGGTTGTTTTATGAGAATAATTATTAGTACACTTACACACACTTCCATCTAATTGATACGAATATACGGTTTCTGTGTACGACGAACTACTGCCTCACGAAATGATGATTGCTTAATTTTCTTCTAACTTCTCTAATGGTAAACAATATTATGGAACTATAATTATATATCATATATATTATATTTATATTTTTTATATTATTCTTTAATTTTTATTTTCAAAAAACCTTTATTCTTTCCATAATGTGTAAATACGATAATTTCATTTGAGGAAGTGCGGACTACCGCCCCCTCAAAGTGATATGACATGTTCATGCCATATATGGAATGTATAAAGGTTGGTATAATTAAAAATATGAGACATAAATAACATAAATTTAATACTAGTATTATAATATAGATTTATATCATTTATTTTTTTAATCTTTATATATTTCAATGAAATGAAAGTGGCATTCATGTGTACGTATGACCTCCCATCTCAATGAACGGCGTGTTTCATTTCTTGTCTCCAAATTTTATGGACTATTTTAAATACATATATAATATACATATATTATATTTAAATCATTAATATCATTCTGTAGATTATGGAATTATGTCCACTTGGAAAATTTACCTCAAAACAAGCTCATTTTCGACTCGAGTACTGAGTATCAACAAAATGACTCATATGAACTTGATTACTTATGTAATTTTTATAACATTATAATAAATACAATAAAATTAATAATAAAATATAAAAAGGTTCTGAATCAAGTATAAATTAACATAAGATTATTATTCAGGATTATAAATAATGAACAAGAAAACTCAGACTCAAGGTAAGGGACTTCATCTCAATCTCCTTTCATTGAGGCAGATTTTGATTTATATATGACATTATTTTATACAGCGTATAATAAACTGATTTTAATTTTAATTTCATTCAATGGTTTTCAAAAAGAATATTTTCTTTTATGAAATGTATTACTAAATAACAAAAATAAATGTTTTTAATGTATACGGTTACATTAACTTCTCTGCCATCGTAAAAATTATATGATATTTGGCTTCCTCTATAAGCATTAATGTCTTTTTAAATGAAAATTAATCCCTTAATAAATTATTTGGGTATCTTATTATTGAAAATAATTTCGTAAATGAAAATTATATTTTTTATAGAGAAATGTTTTTCATATGGGATTATAAAAGTATTTAAAAAAAAGTTGATTTTTGATGAATGTGTTTTATTCATAAAATGGTACATGAGAATTATATGAAACTGGTGAGACTGGTAGAGCTTATACAAAGGTTTAATCCCCATTATAGCCCACTAGTGAGCCCAACACAGCTTATATGAATGGTTGATCCCCATTATAACTCATGGGTGATTTCGATATAGTTTATACGAAGGGTTGAGCCCCATTATAGCTCACAGGTGTTCCCGGTGTAGCTTATAGGAAGGGTGATCCCCATTAAAGATCTCAAATTTGGAATTCAACCATATTGTTATTATAATTGGAAGATTTTTAAAAGGGTTTTATTTATATGATTCTTTAATCCACCTAAAAGAGTTTTAATTTCTTTCTATTTGTTTTAGTGTTTTCATAGAGAAAAAAGTATGAGTGTTATTCATGTGAAAATGTTTTGTTTCATCCACTCAAAGAACATTGAATGGGTTATCAGTTTTTAACTAGAAAAATGGTTTTTTTTTATTTTTATGCCCCTTATTGAGATTTTTGTGCTCATCTCAAGTAGTTAATGTTTTCACAGGATTTAAGGGAGAATAATGTCATGTACGACATCATGGAAAAGATATGATGATTAAAAATGAAAAAGAAAGCAAGTTTATTTTTAATAGTATTATTGTTATGGAAGAAACAGATACTATTGAAACTGTCCACTTTCTATTTCTATGTTTTTTTACGTAATAGTTATGGCCTAAGTCTCTAAATATCTAAACTTGAAAAGAACCTCAATGATAATTTTTGACTTAACATAATATTATGTAATGTTTATGGTTAGGGCCTTATAGTTTGTATCAGATAGAGGTTTACAAAACTTTTGAGATTAGGATTCTTTTATAAGGGTTAGGTATTTGATCATGGGTTTATAATATTATGGTATATTGTAAGTTCAATGACTTATAAACCCCTTTTGAGGATTATGTTATTTCAAGGTGACTAACGGTATTTTTAGAGACATTCACGTTTGAGGAAATTATGGTTTATTAATATTTGGTATGAAAAATGTAAGGTGTGAGATAATATTTGAGGTTATAATATTATATGGTTATTTTTTAATATTTTATCTCGTTTTTTTAATGTTATAAAAATTATTCATTTTTTTTAAAAGGAAAACACGGTGACCGCGTGACAACCTATTGCATCAAACAATGTTGTAGGAATCAAACCCTCAACCGAAGTGTGACATGGATTTATCCCCTTCCTTTGAACTATAAGAAGTACCTGGTTAGTATGACTTATTCCCTTTAGTTAAATGATTTTATGGCACAATAATAGGTTGATTTTGGGAAATTATGTCTTATCAAATTGATATTCTTAATATAAGAAAATTATTTTGTGATTAAGTCTTTAATGTTATTTTAGAAGATGTTCTCTCTTTTGGTAACACTATATTCCTAAGGAAAATAAAATAGTATTTGATTTAATTTGAGGACTAATGAATGAATTTTAGTTTGTAACTATCTATACTTATTTGTGGATATATAGAGATTTTCATTATTTATGTAAATGATTAAATTATCATGTAGAATATGTGATTATGTTAATTACTTTTAAGTATGGGACATTAAGAGTAGTCGATGTTATTTGGAGATAAATGAGAAGATTTATCATGGAAGACTATGTGACCAAATACTTCTGAATATTGAGTTTCAAACATAGATTGGATTATTTTTATGAATTTTAAGGACAATTGTTTTTGAATGGTCTTTATTGAACTTTGGGTATTGTTTGTTGAACTTTTGAGATTAGGAGAAGTATTTCTTTTTATAAAGGATTATGCTTTTTGAGGGTTTATCTGATCTTTTATTAACAATTTTGGTTTTGGTTAATATATAAATATGGGGAAATATATATAATATCTTTTTGGATTATGTGATTCTATAGAATTTTATTATAGCACTTCAGGTGTGACAAAGTCATCTGGAATACTCATTGTTTGGAGAAAAGATAAGTTTGTGGTAAGAATTTATTAAAGGATGAAAATATACATGAAAAGAAAGTATGTTTCCTTATTTTCTTAGTCAATATCATAAATAAATTACTAAACTTTATTAAAATGAACTTAAAACAAAAATGTTGTCCATTTACTTTTCCTACTGGGGAATAAACGACGGTTTAACCCATCATAATTTTGTGGTTCTCAAACTGTTAAATTTTTATTGATCATTTTTTATATCACTCTCCATATGAAAAATATGGTTAATTCCATTTCCATGTTTTCCTACATATAATCCTATTATGTGTTATCTTGGTTGACCTATGTACTACTCTTTTTTAAAGTGATAGTTTTATCAACTCTTTTTCCGAAGTGGGATTTTCAATGATGTTTTCGAGCATAATTTTAAAATTACGGGGATGCAATTTCCAAAAGGAGGGGAATGATATAACAACCTAGGTGTTTATAAAATAATAATTTTTATTTCTATTAATATTTTTAAATAAGATAATAATTTTATATTAAATGGGACACTTTTTCTGATAGCGTACTCGACGCGCGACAATGGGTTTCTCCAAAATATTATGTTGCACTCAACATTGAGTTATACAGAAATATAATACAGTAATAATATTCTTATTTTAAATGGTTGTTAACACCTAGCCATTAGAATGGAGGGAATGAATATTACTGACTGAATTTTTAAATATGGTTTATATATTTTCAAATATTAATTCATTTGTAACCAAATTTATTAGAAATGGATATAAAAACCAACTGAAAATAAATGACGTGTTTGTATGAAACATATTTACAAGAGAATAATTGTGTTTATAAAATAATATCAATATTTTTTTATTTTTATTCATTTTAATATTTTAATTCATCTTATATGATTTTTAGATATGATATAAGAACAAATTCAATTTTTCATATAAAAGAAGTATTTTTTAAAAAATAGAGTTTACCGCCTTTTGATGGAAAACCCTTTTAAAATTTTCTTTTTGACACATTTATATGTTATATTTGATAAAATAATTTTTTTTAGAATAGGGACATCCAAATTTACTTTTGATTAATTTCTTATATTTTTCTAATAACTATCATGTTATGATAAATAGTAAAAATATGCAAAAATTTAATTGAAAACAACTTTCATCCATCAAGATAATTTTCATGGTTTAATAATATTATTTAATGTATTAAGGATATAAAAGGAATATTTTTTATCATTTAATCAAATATTGGTCATTAAAATTAATTTTGTATTGAAATTGAAAATAAACGCAGGTCAATATTTGGATTGTTTTTACTACTTAAAAATGTTTTTTTGTTTTGAAAATAGGAATTAATTTTCAATTATTTTCTGAAAATTATATGTTTTGAATTTGGAAAAAAGGATTCCATATTTGGAATCAGAAGTTACAATTTTTTTAAATAATTACCTTTTATTTTTGGACATTATGAATATTAACTTCAGTAATTTTTTTTATTTACCATGGTTAAAAGGTAAATATGGTAAATAAGGGTAATAATTAATATTATAATAATAGAAAACAACCCTAAAAGATGTCATAATACTATTTTTGGAGATATTTCCGACAATGGTCATCTTTGGGTTGATTTTAGGACCCCATGTAGTTACTTGGGTTAGTTAATTACATGTTATAATAATTAATTTAATGTATATAGAAATATAACCAAAACATGTATTTGTTCTTAAAACAATTTAAATATAGTGGTATATAGATAATCACTTCGACTATAAATAGTCATTAGAAAGATAAAAATATTTTCTACATCATGGTAGTTTATTTATAATATTTAGACATTAAATAAATAAATATATTTATGACACAATGATGATGTAGTGATTACCTTATTAATGAAAGATTCAAATGAACGGTATTATAAATACTGAAATAAATGTAATTTGGTTATTTTGATGCCATATACAAATTTTTTGGATGATATTTACATATTATATTTTATTTAATTCCTTTTATTTTAAGAAATCAAGATGTTGTGAATTTTTTAAAAAGACATGTATGAATAGTCTCTAAAATTGACATAATTCAGAACCTAAAATATAAAATAGTTTATTAAATGATATTAAATTCCTAAAAATATAAGATTCATCCAAATAGTTAATATAAGTAAAAATATTTCATAAATTACTTTTTATTAGTCATTTTACATGATATGGTAATTACACTAATCCACAATGTGTAAATAACATGATATCACTCAAAGATTAAAAAGGGTAAAATAAGGGTTAAACGAAAAAGATATTGATATAAAAATATTAAAAACTTGTCTGATATAATTATGTTATGGGTATTTAAAAAATCAACTTATTTTCAAATAAAATGAGTTTTGGACCATATTTAATCTAAATTGAATTTATAATAAATTAATATTTCAAGACTTTCCCAAAGTTCCCCTACTCTCTCTTATAAAAGGCCACCACATCTACCCACTTACACCTCTAAAGCCCCTTGGATCATCAAAATTATTCTCAAATAAGCTCTAAAAATCCCTAACTTCCTTCTATTAGCCTCATATTATGTTGAATGTAATTCAAGAAATTGTTTTTGTCTCAAATAAAAATAACTTACATGATTTAGAGGTAACGTCTTCACTCAAGTTACTTTCCTTTATTTTCCTATCCACTCCCTATTATTTTTTTATTATATAATTACATAAAAATACCAGTATGATCAATATTATAGGATTTTTTATGAGAAGTATTTTAACTACACTTACACACACCTCCATCTAATGGATACGAACATATTGCTTCTGTGTATGGCGGATTACTACCTCAGGAAACGATGATGGCCCAATTTTGTTAACCACCTCTAATGGTGAACATTATGATGGAACTGTACTTATATATGATATATATTATATTTATATTTTCTATTTGATTCTATGATTTTTATTTACAACATACCATTATGCTTTCCATAATGTGTAAATAAGATAATTTCATTTGAGGAAGTGCGGACTAACACCCCCTCAAAGTGATATGACTTGTTAATGCCATAAATGGAACATATAAAATATAGTTTAATTAACCATATGATACATAAATGAAATATATTTAAAACTATTATTATAATATGGATTTATATCATTTATTTTATTTATTTATTTTATATGAAAAATAAATGAAAGTAGCATTCATGCGTACGTACGACCAACCATCTCAATGAATAGTGCATTTCATTTCTTGTCTCCAAATTTTATGGACTATTATAAATATATATATACTAGATATATATGATATTTAAATAATTAATATCATTCTAGAGATTATGGAAATATGGGAATTTGGAAAATTTACATTAAAATAAGTTTATTTTCTACTTTACTACCGAATATTGACAAAATGTCAGATATGAACTTGAATAAATATGTACTTTTTATAACATGATAATAAGTGATATAAAATTAATAATAAACATGAAAAGGGTTATGAATAAAGTTTAAATTAACCTAAGTTTATTATTCAGGAATATAAATAATGAACAAGACAAGTTAGACTCAAGGTAAGGGACTTCGTCTCAAACTCCTTTCATTGAGGAATATTTTGATTTATATTTGACCTTATTTTATATAGTGTATAATAAACCCGATTGAATTTTAATTTCATTTAATATTTTTCAAAATTAATATTTTTTTTTATTATACTTTTTATTAAACTAAAAAAGAATTTTTTTTAATGTATACGGCGACAATGACTTCTATGTTGTCATAACCGTTATTTGATATTTGGATTCCTCTATAATCCCTAATGTCTTTTATGTTGAAAATAAATACCTTACTCATTTATTAGGGTATATTGGTATTGATAATGTTTTCTTAAGTGAAAATGGTATTTTTTTTAAATGGAAATGTTTTTCACTTTTTATTAGAATAAGCTTTCAAAAAAAGGTTTTTATGGTGAACGAGTTTTATTTATAAAATGGTACATGAGCAACATATAAAACAAGTGAGCCCGATATAGGTTATACGAAGTGATGAGCCCCATTATAGCTAACTGGTGAGACCAACACAACTTATGTGAAGGGTTGATCCCCCATTATAGCATATGGGTGAGCCTGATATAGCTTATACAAAGGTTTGAACACTATTATAACTCATGGGTGAGCCCAATATAGCTTATACGAAGGGTGATCCCCATTATAGATATATAGTTTGGAATTCAACCATATGGTTATTTCATTTGGAATAATTTTGAAATAGTTTTATTTATATTATTCTCGATGTAACCTAAAGTATTTTTAATTTCTTGATATTTGTTTTCGTGTTATTTATTGAGATAAAAAGTATGAGTGTATTCGTGTAAAAATTTTTTGTTTCATCCACTCAAAAAATTGAATATTTTATCAGGTTTTAACTAGACAAATACTTTTTTATGTCCCTTACTAAACTTTTTATTCTCATCCCAAATTTTAATTTTTTTTACAGGATTTAAGGGAGTATAGAGTCAAGGATGGAATCTAGGAAAAGTTAATATTATTAAACATGAAAAGAAATGAAGTATCCTTTTAAAAGTTTTATTGTTATAAAAGAAACTGATACAACTAGAAGTGACCACATTTTATTTCTATATTTTTGATATTTAATATTTATGGCCTAATTATCTAAAGATCTAAACCTAAATAGATCCTCAATTTGAATTCCTGACTTAACTCAAGATTATGTAACGGTTAGGGGTGGGGATTTATATTATTTTCATGAAAACTATTTGAAAAGTAAATTTATTTAACATCACTGAGAAAACATCAATGTACACATCCTTATCCTTAGTCTAATGGTGTTTGAAAACAATATTTGAATATATTAAAATATTTTATTCTTTTTTATATAATTAGGGAACCATATAAGTATAAAAAATGATGGCATTTGAACTCTTTCCCTAAAGGAATAAGGGATGTTTCCCCACACTGACTTTATGGTAATCTTACCTGATGGAACAATGAATCATAGAACTCTATCTTTAAGTCTTAAATGAATAATCATGTTGTAATATATAATAATTATAATAGGAAGGATAATTATACTTATAATGCTTCTTCCTAATTGTAGTTCATAGCCTATATGACTTTCACAAAAGATCATGTGTAAGGATGGGTAAAAAGGTAAAATGGGGGGAAATTGATTAATTATTTCCTCAATCATTTTAATATGGTTAAAAATCATTATTCTTTGATAATAGAAACTGAAATATTCAAGTAGTTATGCATATCTTGAGAATCTCTCGAGAAATAGGGTTTAACAAATAGTATTTAAAAATTCATAGGATACCTCTCAAGAATGGGATTAAAAATTTACTGAATAATTAAGTATTGCAATGAATAAAAATAATCAGTCAACTAAATAAAAATTTACATTAATTGGTATAAACAATAATAATTATATCATAAATTTATTAAAAATAACATTAAAACTAGAATAAGAAAACAAATTCCAAAATTCTCAGCTATTTATATATTATTTATAATCATAATCAATAAAAAATTTCTATATATGAAAATTTTTCTTCTAATTAATGATTTATCCAAGATTACTTAAAGTAGGATAAAGGATATGATACCAGATACCTGAACAGACCGGTCCATGGAAGTAGTGAAATACTTATTTTAATAAATAAATAAAAATAAGGCACAAAAATAATACTCTTCAAGGTGATGGAGGGATAAAAATATAGAATAAGGTGTGTATAATATTACCTCATGTAGTAAGTGGGACGTTTTCACAATGATACAAAAAAAGAAATACCATTGATGCTTATGTTAATAAATATACAAGAAATCAATGCATCGCATAAAAACACAACAAGAGTTATATATAATAAAAATTATATTACCTAAATATTCATTTAGTGGACTTGTGAGAGTTAATGTTCAAAACCAAGGGGTATTGTACTATAGAAGAAGGATATTTGGGAATTTTAGTTGGGGGATTCTCAATTTGAAACTGGGCGAGAGTTGAGCTCTCTAAAAGTTGAGGTTCTACATCCTTTTCTATATAATGAGTAAAAACAAAACCCTCAACTCTGGGCCTAAAGAGGATGGTCCACATCATGAATGGTGGGAGTTCAAGCTAAGAAATTATAGGAGGTCGAATTAATAAGCCCTAATACCAATGAATGAGGTCTATTCATGTCAGAATGTAAACTAACTTCCCCTCCATATGATCAAGGTGTGAATAAATAATTTCCAGTTTTGATAGGACTAGGGGATCATCCAATGTTGTGGGTGGTGGGTGATGTAGTGGATTAAAATGGGGAAGGGCTAGAGTGGGACTATGTATGACTAGAATAATATAGGATGGATGATGTTAGGGATAATGAGAGTGGTGATGGGGTGATGTGTGAGGGTGCTGAAGGTATTCGGTAAGAATAACCTCAAGGAGAATCAAATTCTTTTACTATTACAATAGGTTCAATGGCCTCCTATATAAAGATGTATGTGTTCCCCCACTTCTAGACCATGACCATGTGAATAAGCATTAGATAGTCCATTCCCTGGGGTTACCTAGGGTATTCTGTGGGGAAGAGGCCTCAAAAACCCTATGCAATGCACCAATAAAGTGACATGAAATACATCATTTTGGTTTCCCTAATGTAATGAGAACATTACTTGGATGTAGGTGGTTGAAAAGTAGGAAATGTTGAGGTACTCATGTCTAAAAATATTGTTCAACAACCCCATATCTATCCTAGACATGACTCCTCCAACCTCATGACATGAGAACCATATGGAATTTATGTAATGACAGATGAGGTGGTGGGGGTGAAATGATTATGGGACTCTTATGGGAAGTGGTATGATACCCAACATCTAGTCCAATAATCTCTTGTCACACAACGAGGAGGTCTTTCCTGCTAGGATTGATAAGTGTGGAAATATGCGATGGGATGAAGGGATGGTGTAATAGTTTCACCCTCAACTGAACCTTCCCATCATGAGGGAATATTATCTTTATCCTAGGTTTAATTAGATCAATGTTTTGGTGTCACGTGACATTTCCTAATACATCAACCCAAAAAACCCAAATTTAATAGAAAAATAAAAAAAAATAAGTGTTTGTAAGTAGGAGTATTTTCCTAGAAAATAATGATCAGCTGTATGTGGAATAAAAACTCCTCCATTTCCTCCATAATTTATAAAAGTCTCAAATGCTTTGGTATACTCATGTACAAAAATGGGATATTAAGGAAAACAATTCATTATAAAAAGTGACACATTTGGTCACTAATCTCCTCTCATAAAAAACAATGTAGGGTTGGGGTTGTGGTGACCAATCCATGTGTGATGGTTATGTTTTTAACTTTAATTCTTATATAGAGGGAACTGATGGAATGGAACTTGTTAGAGGCAACATTTTAGGTGTGGATACACTAGGAAATGTTCATAATAAATATGTTGAAGGATGGTTTGATGTAAACAACATAGGAGGAATGACTAACAATTCTATTCCTCCTATATGGGATCAATGAGAAGTCTTCGTGGTGATACATTCACCTCTTTTGATTATTTGATGGGTAATTTTATATATAATTAGTGATCCATTACATCCATGGTCATATATCATGGTACTTGGATTGGATTTTGAGAGAAACAAATCCCTTATATAATCCTATTGAAGGTGGGTCGTGTGTGGATTCCTCAATATAGAATAAGAAGATTGGGTGGTATGGGTTATATCCCAGTGAAAGTGGATCATTTTATTAAAGCTAGGATACACAACTTGTATTGCATGTCCACATGTCATATACATCATTATTTCTATTTATTAACAAAATTATACTATAAATATAGGTATTATTTAGTTATTTATTATGATTATACTAATTCCACATATATATAAATGGAATGTACAATTATATATGAATTGTTTAATTATTTAAATAGAAATATAAGGAACAAGATTCACCCAAGTGCTCAGGATAGGGTTTGAATTAGTTCTAACTCAATCCCGCATATTTCCTATAAACAATAAGGTGATTTTCATTCCCTTAGTGTTTTATTATTATTTTTAGGTATTTTATTAGAATTTTGTTTTATTAAAAAGAAATAGTATGGAACTAAGTTGGACAGGTGGACTCAAACTCAGGTCATTTGGACCCTAAGTAGAGACCTTATTGGTCAATCCAACACCATATTATATTTTAATTTTCTTTTAATATTATTCTAATAATTTTAAAAATAAAAAATATACACAATACATGATGTAAAATATGATAGACAAAATTTGGTTATATTTTAAAGAAAATAATGGAAATTGGTAAGATGGAAGGACTCCAACCTGATTATTTTTGCACCTTGTAAGATACACCACTACCAAATCTATCCCAATAAATTATTTTAAATTCAATTTTAAACAATTTTAATATTTATGAAAATAGAAATTTTCATGTAAAAAAATAAATGGAGGAAAAAAATGACCCATACTCTAATAATTGTCGTAGAGGGATTCTAACCATTTATGATTCAAATACCCTTGGAAAATAATTCCATTAAAACATGCTTCAATAATTTTTATTTTTGTAATATTTAATTATTTATATTAAATACAATATTTGAATATACACAATCACAAACAAGTATATCCACCATTTTATTCACACCCAGCATGTACTCGTCACTTATTTATATATGTACAATGAATTAAAGACAATGGAAAGAAAAGAATAAAATATAAGTTTATAACATATGAGATAGAAGTACATTCCATGTTGTTATTTTAGAAAATATAAGGGAGAAGGGAGAGTGATTCTACATTACCTCCCAGTAAATGCCTTTGTTTAAGGTCTCTGGATCAATGCAAGGAAAAAAGGTACTCGTTATCCATGTTTGGGTGTATTTTTCAAATATAAAACCACCATATATATCTACTTCTAACCTCATCAAGGGGGTGATATATTTTTTTTGAGGATGAGATAGTACCTTGAAATATCCCTATATCATGGTCAAATTTTATCAAATGTTGAACAACTTTTATTCTCTTATTTCATCGATATCACTTTGAATATAGCGTGAAACCCAATAATGGATTACAGGGGGTGGGTACAACATGTAAGTTCCCTACATAATTTGTTCCATATCCATAATGTTCACCTGAAAATTTCAAAAAAAACTTGGGAAGGAAAATTATTAAATGTGGTTTAATAATTTAATAGAAACTGATTCTCAGTTTCATCATGGTGTAATACATTACCATTTTTAATTTTTAATGCAAGGAAAATAATTTTTCATAATGTTTGATTCAAAATAATTTTGTGTTATATCAATATATGTTTCCTTAGATGATATAGGATAATGATAACTAGTTTATGAATTTTCTATATTTTCTATACTGTTTATTATCTCTTATATTATTCCAAAAAAGATTCCATGTCATCCAAACCTTTCAGATTGGTTTGATTGGTGGTTGATGAAAATTTTAAACATTTATAATAATATATCACTTATATTAAAATCTCTATAGGAATTCGGAATATATGTTGGGTTATAGAATGTACAAGTGTGTCGCCCATATTGAAATTCATCGTCTATGTGTGGCCGATACTCCCCCAGATAAGAGTACAATGTTGCTGGATAATACCGATAGAATTTATCTCCAGAAAAGGAATATCGGACTATGGTGGAATAAATATCAATTTATAAGTGAGATTTAGGTACCCTATAATAGAAATAAGATAAAAATGAAAAAATAATAATTAAACTAAATTAATCATCTTTAACTCAATACTCATGCAGCTACCATTCAAATCCCAAACATTAAAAGTTCTATAAAATAATATCATGGATAAATATGAGTACTTAATTAATAATAATATATGATATAAAGAAGTAAATAATTATTTGAATTTGGTTATTTAATTTTAAAATTACTATTAAACTAATTAATTAATAAACTAATATATGTTCATTAAAAATCACTAAAACATGCCCATCGTTGATTTAATCTTTAAGAATCATAACCAAAAGTCACAAAGAATTTTATTATTACATAATGAATAATTATAAATTATCAATTATAGAACCTTTTATGATCAAGGAAAGTTAAATTTTGGGATATGAAATAAGTACAACAACCTTATTACTAATCTAGTTCAAAACGATCCAAATTACTCGAACATAGTATTAAAAATATATAACAACTTTTTGATATACATGTAGAGAATAATTATACGTGAAGTTTATAAAGGTTTATATATATGATTACAGTTATGAAATAAATTATTATGTTTTTTATATTTAAATAAAATACATTCTAGCACTTTAGTGGAAGTCATGAATTAAAGTAAGCAGTTATTTTTCTCAAATTTAATTTCTGGGGACACATTTCATATTGTTAACCATTATATATTTGATTTAGTGTAATTACTTCCTATTGGATGTATTTTATCATAATAATTTAATTCAAGGGTTTTGAATTGATATATTGTGTTATTTATTTAAATGGATTTTGATTCAAAGGATATCAAGTTTGTTAATATTTTTTGCACCTCATTTTTTATTCATTAATATATGATGTACAATCATTGCTTGTTAACTTTTGGTGGTGTGTATATATTTACCATGTATTTATTTTATCATATTTTTCAGTCAATATAAATGATTTACATATCCATCTTGAGATCCCTTTTCATGTTTTTTATTAAATTTTTACAATATCTTTAAGGTATTTTGATAAATCAAATCTCACTTCTTTGAGTTAAAACAATTATTCATGGACTTCTGTTTTCTATGAATGGCTTCTTCAAGAATAAGATTTTATTTCATAGTACTATATATTCCTCTTTAGTTAAATGAATGTTTAATTCAAATATTATCCCTTGCTAAATTTATTCCTCAAAAAGTATTTTATTAATTTAGAATAATTCCCATCCTTGTTAACGATTGTTTCTGATACTTGTCTATATTTCCCTTTCCATCCAATGTTCTCCTTTATATTTGGAAACCTAATTATGTGTTATCACATATGAAATTCATATTACTATTCTCCTATTTATGAAGCATGTTTTTACACTTTTTATTATGTGGATTATAAACAAATGTATTTTTAAATATTTAAAAGTTTTTACATAGCATCATAATCAAATCACTTATATTCCACTCTAATTTTTTTGAAATGATTAATATACTTTAAATTTCCCCATTATTGAAGATAATTTTTAATGATAATTGTTTCATAATTATTTACTTCACCATTTTGGAAATAAATTTTTAATGTTCCCCATAACGTTATCTTTTACACATATGGTGATTTTGTTTTCTAAAATATTGTTTAGAGTTTCTCTCACTGTATGTCCATTATTATTTAGTAATATTCCATTAAATTTTATTTAATGGCTTTCAAATCATATTAAATCTTAATTATTTATAATTTAAAAGTAATTTTTTTATTATTTTCCAAAAGTAAAATTCTTATTTTAGAAATCGATTCTTGATTTTTAAAACTAATTTAACGAATCGTGTTTTTTTAAGAAAGAAATATTTAGTATTTTTATATCTTCTCAAGGAAATTTTATTTTTAAATTGGATTTTGTTATAAAATTATTTTCTAAAAACGATTTTATTTATTTTTGGAGGATAATTTTTAAATGTTTTATCAATCTCAGGTATTTCATTTCTGAGAAAACATTTTAAATGATTTTTCAATCCTTTAAAATAAGAGTCATTCCCTCTTATATTTTATGTTATTTACCCAAAGTTATTAAAATTTTATTTTTCATCCATGAAAACATCATTAATGCTCCATATGTTACACAAATTATATTTTTATTCCCCCATAAAGCTTGTTTTTATAGATGTATTATGGAATGTTCTTGGAAATTATTTTATGAATATTTTTCCTTTACTATTAATTATTTGATGTATAAAGTATTAACATTTTCATTTTATAATGGAAAGATATGTATAGATGATTATTATTATGTATGTTGAGGTTATATATTTCCATCCAAAGAATTTTTTAAGTATTTATATATCACAATTTAATTATAGTAATCATGCATTGATTCTCACTCCACCATGGGAATTATAAAGTGATTTTGATGCCAATATGTCATGGAATTAGGTAGTTATTCCTACTTAACTATTGCTATAAAAATTTTGGTGTGATTCATTATCCATTATGGGAATCATGTAGTAATGTATGATCCATCATGTTATTGAAAATGGGCAGTGATTCCCACTCCACTATTTAATGTTTTCCATGCATATGTTAGTTCTATAGTTTATTACTATGCTTGATTTCTATGACATTTCATATCTTTTTGCATATGAATATGCTATGTTGATCAAGTATATTATCTATTTTTTTGAATTATGTTTCTATGGTATCTACTTTTTATTTTGTAATTACTTGAATTTATATCATGAATAAAGGATAACTCTTATTGTTCCATTTTTTTTTTATAATATAGATCTCAATATCTTAAGTTTTCCCTCATTCTTATGATTTAGTGATAAAATTTTGATGAGTTTTACATTACTGAGCATAGGATATCACCCTTTATTTTTTTCCTTTTCACATGGAAATCATTTTCATGACTATATTTATATGGAAGTTTTATGTAGAGGTTAATTGTAAGATTTTTTTAATAAATATAAATATAATCGATCAAACATCCTTTTTGGATGAGAAATACATGGGAGATAATCCCAAAAGATAGAAAACCTTCCATTATTGGGGTCAGGTGATTATTTTGAGATAAAAATTTTAAAATATGGTAATTTTTTAAAAAATAGGTATGTTTTCTCACACAGTATAAAATTTAGGGCCTAAATACAGTGTTTTTGACACCAAACCAGAGAATGTGGGTATAGGGAACTTCACTTGGTATCAGAGGAGGGCTTATATTTTTTAGGGATTAGTTTTGTAATTTTGGGATTAGGATGATTTAATTTTAGTGAAAACCTTGGGAATAATTTTAATAAATGATACTAATTATAGGATTACATCCAAAAGTTTTGGTAAAGTAGAAATTTTTTGGTTGTCCTAAAAATTACATACCTATCTATATACTAAAAAGTGAATGATGTTGTGACACATATGTGCCTATGGGTAATCACTCTAAAAATGATAACTGAGTATCAACTCAATATTTAATCTAGTATGTGATGAGTGGCCCTAATATTACACACCTAGATATACACTCACGTGAGATATGATTTGGTCAACCACATTCTCTTTACAAACTAATATAAAGGATTTAAATATATTGAAATTTTATGAAGAGTTTGGTTAGACAACATAACAGGAAAATGACCATAGAAAACCTAGGATAAGCCAAAGTATTTATAGATTGAACCTATTATTATATAGTTTTAGTAAAAATATCATAGGTTTAAATGAAGGTTTCATTGGCGAAGACATCTCTGAATTGAGTTTTTATACTCATATAATAATTTACATTGATTTCTTTGGATATTATCATAATCATTTTGGTTTTAAAATTTGATTAGAAATAAGATCTTTAAAATAAATCTTTGGAATGTATGTCTCTAAAAACTCTTAAGACTTACATAAATAATAATATTTTTAATAAATTTTTTAGTGTCATAATATATTCCTAAAATATGAGAAAAATGTTTTTCTACTCTCACCTGCGATATTAAGTTAAAGACCTCTATAAAAAATATTTAGTGATTTGTTTTTATATATTAGATACACTTTTTTATTTTTACTAGAATTTTATAGTTTAAATTTTGAAGAAATAATTCATTTAGGGAGGAAAATGTAACATCCTAAGATATTACTATATAATTTTATTTTTAATAAACACTTTATTAAAAAATTATTTCACACAAAACACTGAAAAAATACAAGATATGACATATTAGATTAATATTAGTAATAAATTTAAGAATAATAAAACCTATACTAAATAAAAATATATTAATTAATTATAAATTCTTATAAAATAGGATTAATAACACATAATGTTATAATATGGATTTTTTTCTATAAAATTAGGTTTCCATTATTTATAGTATTTTCATTTAAAAGATAAATTTTAAAATTTTAAATTATCAATATCAAAAAATTAACTTAATTTTTGGATTAATAATTTAAATATCATATTAGGATGAATATTTTTTATTTTTAAGATAACTAATTTTAAGTGAATAGTGAAAATTAACTTTTTACTAAATTTTTTAATTTTATGAATTTATATTTATATAAGAAATACTAAGAAATTTATAAAGAATTTTAATTATTAAAAATTTAATTTAGGGTAAATTTATTGATTTTAATTATTTTTCTTAACTTATAAAACAATTGATTAATTTCTAGAACTCAAGAAAAATATTATCCAATTTAAAATATTTTTTATAATTTTCTTTTAATTAAACATTTTTATGTTAAAATTCATTTTTGGATTGATTTCAAATAAAAAAAATTATTTATTTTTTAATCATCCAGGTTATTTCATTTAAATTATTTATGTTTATAATTTTAAACTACACATAAATTTTAGTCTTAAAATGTCACTTTTTCTAAAATAATTTCTGTCATGTTCCTTAATTACTAAATTAACATTTCCATACATTATGTATTTTATTTATAAATAGTGTTTTCATATATAAAATTAGTATTTTAAATTTATTAAATTAATATAATTATAAATATTTCCATTAAAATTCTTTACTGAGGTTAAAAACTTTAGTTATTGTTATAAAACTAATAAGGGTAAAATGAGTTTTACAAAGTGTAAAAGACCAAAAATATTTAAAACATTATTCCAAGTGTGTGGATGATATATGGATTTTAAAACCCTAATATAATCAATTATATCTATATTTTGGATCCTTTGAACATTGAATAGTGATATACCATTTTAGAAATTTAATAGGTATTTCCAAAATTACTGTTCTAGTTACATATGAAATGTGATACTTTCACCACTTCATAATACATGTATACCATAGAAATTAATCATGATAATATACCATTTTTTCCTCAAATTATATTCTCTTATTTTAATAAACCATGTATTAATGTTTTATTCAAATAAATTAATTTCCAAGGATATTTTCAAAAGAAATCCCAAGTACTTGATGTAAATATTAACTTTTCCCAAACATTGTTTATTTTATATATTTTTATTTCAAATATATTTACCCCAATATTATATGATGATTTTTTATTTATAATATGATAAAAAAAATTATTTTTTGAAAAACAATAAACCAGTGTTCCCATTATCTAATATGGAAAAAAGAAAATTCCATCCATGCCATTATTTAGACTACAACCTCTACGGAACAACGTGTCTTATTTTTCATCAAGTTTCTTTATTATTTAATAAAATATCATAAAATATTATTTAAAACCATAAAAATATATAAATTATAAAATTATTATTCCATAATAATTATATTATTAAAAAAGAAACCATTTTTACAACCCCACACATGAATTAATTATAAAATGTTCATGCTTCATCCAGTCAAACCACCAACTTAAACAATATTATAAAAATATTATTATATGTCAATAAAGTATCTTATTTATAAATAATATAAGATATAAATAAGTATATAATAATTTTTTTGTTTTATAAAGGTAACTTTAATATTAAAGTCATTAATTAAGATACCAATATATATCCATTAAAAATCAATGATACATGCTCACCAACAATTTCATATTTAAATATTGTAATGGAAATGCACAAAGAATTAAATTATAACATTTTAAATAATATTGAAAAATCAAATCTAGAATTTTTTTTAATATTTGTATGATTAACTTTGGGATAATTATGAATAATAACACCACTATTATAAAGTTAGTTTAAAATGATAAGGATTACTCACAACTTATATTAAAAATAGATAATAACTAACTAATATACATGTAGAGAATAATTATAAACAATGTCTATAAAACTATATATATATATATATATGTGTGTGTGTGTGTGTGTGTGTTTGTGTGTTTGAATAAGGTTCTTTAAAAGGTTATTAATATATTTATTTTTTATACAAAATATTAAACAACGTTAAAGGAAGTTAGGAATTAAGGTATGGGGTTATTTTTCTAAAATTTAATTTATTGATACACATGTACTATTGTTGATCATATTATCTTTGATATCATTTAATTAATTCCTAATGTATTTATTTTTCCATAATCTTATAATTTATGGGGTTTAACATTCTATATCCCGTTCTATCTTTAAATAGATTTTTATTCAAATAATTTAAAGGGTTTTAAGGTTATTACAAATGAATTTTCCTTAATTGAGATTTAATGTCTATTACCAATTCATATTATTTTTGTGGAATATATATAATGATAATTTATTAATCATATAGTATATTTTCATGAAATATATTGTATTTGAAAATATTTCTTGATATCTATTTTGAAGTGTTTTTTATTTAAGTGTTACTACAGTCAAAAATTATTTTGATAACTCGAGTCTCTTTTCTTTTAGTTATAATGCCTCTTATTGGACTTGTTTCAACTATTATTAGTTTCTTCCACCCTAAGAATTTATTTCATGGAACTTTCCAATAATCTTATGGGATAATGAACTTTTACTTAAATGATTTTACCTTGATTAATTTATTTCTAAAACATTATATCATTGTCGAGTTCCCATCTTCATTGATGTTGGTTTCCCATCCTTTTGCATATTTCATTTTCCCTCAAATGTTCTACTTTATATTTGTAATCTTAATTATTCTTTATCTCTTATAATTGTTATATTTCAACTATAATCTTTTAAAAATTATGTTTTGTTACACTTTTTATGATTTTGGTTTTTAAAAAAATTATTTCAAAATATTAAAAAGGGTTTTAATCCATTCAAAATAAAATGTTTTATCTTCCACTCAAAATTTATTTTAAAAATATTTATATAATTTTCAAGGATCAATTATTTAAGATAATTTTAAAAATTAAATGTTTTCAAATTTATTCACTTTAATATTTTATTTTTTTGAATGTGGAATGTCACTTCATCTCTTAAAATTATTGTGAAATTGTATTCTAAAATTTATTTTACTATTTCTCTCACATAATTAGAATTATTCGTTAATGATATTTATTTTCATGTTTTAAAATGGGTTTATAAATTAGTTAAAATCTTTATTTTTTGGGAAAAAAGGAATGGTTTTTTAATTGTTCAAATATAAAATTTTGATTTTTAAAATATATTTTTGAATTTTAAGGGATTTTAGAAGCTTCTTAGTTTATTAAGAAAGGAATATTTAGTGATTTATGACTTATAAAAGATTTTTTTTGTAAAAAGATTCATTCTCTTAAAAATTTATTTCATGAAAACCATTCTATTTTGTTCTAAAATGTAATATTAAAGTTTTTTATCAAGGTAAAGTATTTCATTTTTAAGAAAACATTTTATAGTGTTTTAAAGAATTTTAAAAATGGGTATTCCATTTATTTTTAAACAGATTTATCCAAAAAAACATAAAATTTTATTTTTCTTCTATGGAAACATCTTTAATGATATTTATGTTACAATTGGGATATATATAAGGCTCTGCCAAACATCATTCTCATGTTTTATTATGGAATTTTCTAAGAAAATTTTTCATGATTCTCGTTGGTTAAATATGTGATGTTTGTTGTATTATTTATTTCATTTTATAATGGAAAATATATGTTTGTGTGATTATTATTATGAAGGTTAGGTTCCATTATTTCCCTATAATGGATTGGTTAATGATTTAAATATCATGAGATAATTATATGAATCGAGTATTAATGATATCTCCACTATGTGAAGTTGGAAGTGATTCATGCTACCCTATGTTATGGGAATCATGTAGTGATTTCTAGTTCACATTATTTATGGTAATCAGGTAGGGATTCTTACTTCACTATGGGAATTAGGTAGTTATTACATATCTACACTATGATGGGAAATGAGTAGTGATTCATTACCTACTATTTCATGATTATTATGGCTATGTTAGCACTAAAGTAAACTGATATGCTCCTTTTCTAGGAAATTATACATCTTTATTACAATGACTATGCTTTATGTTCCATGGTTATTATCTCTTATTTCCACACACTTTTGATATTGTATATGATTTTTATTTTGAGATGATAAGTCTTTCTATCTGGGATTATGGACAAATTTTTTTATTCTATATTATTTTTAATAATATATATCTCCTCAGATCATGTTTTATTTAATTCTTATAATCCAACATTTAATGACATGTTGACAAGTTTTCCACTTACTGAGAATTTTTACTCACCCATTTCTTTTTTTATTTTTTCTATGAAAATTTATTCATGAAATTATTTTGATGGAAGTTTTATATAGATATTATTTATGGGATATGGTTAAGACATAAAAATGAAATATTTTAATGATGGACCAAATGTCCATTTTCGATGAGAAAGAGACAAGATTAATTATCAAAGACACTAAACCCTATACTATTAGGTTTTTATGATTATTATGAGATATAATATTTTGCATATGTAAATACTACAAAATAAATATAGTTTTATCTCACTTTGTATCAAATACAATGTTTAAATAATATGTTTCTAACACCATACCAATTAATGGGGTTTTAGGTCAGCTCTGTTGGTATTGTAGAAGGCTTTAGTTATTTTTTGCAGATTGGATTAGTAATTTTGAGATTTGGATTTGATAAATTTAGTAGAAAACTTAGGGATCATTCTAATAGATAATTCTATGCATGGAATAAAATCCTTATGTTTTGGTAATGTATAGATTTTATGGTTTCTATAGTAATTATATAACAAACATGATTTTGGAAAGTGGATGTGGCCATGGCATAGATTGACTGAGGGGTAATCACCCAAAAAAATCTATATTATTATCAACTCAATCTTCACCTCAGTACTTGATGAGTGGGAATAATGTTGTACACTTTACAAGACACTCTCGAGAGATATCATTTGGCTAAAAACATTATATTTACAAAACAATTTAAAGGATTTAAATTTATTGGAAGTTGATGATGAGTTTGGTTAGAGAACCTAACAATAAAATTACCATATACACCCTATGTTAATCAAAAAGAGTTATTATTAATACCTATTGTATCATAGTTTATGCGAAGGTATCATAGGTTAAAAAACATGTTTCATTAGAGTGTACATATTAGAATTGATTTTTGTATTTTAATATAATCATTTACTCAGATTCTATTGGATAATAACATGATATTTTTTTATTTTTTTATTTCATTGGAAACAAGATATTAAAAATGGATCTATAGAATTAATGTTTCTAGAAACTCATAATACTTATCTTTAGAGACATATTTGGAATAAATGATCAATAATCATAATATATTTCCTAAAATAACAGAAAATATATATTTCCTAGAATTACATAAGATACTATGTTAGATAACTATCTAGAAATTATATCTTGATTTATGTCTATATTTTATATAAACTTATCTATTTTCAATATTATGTAATAAATAAAATTTTGGGGACAATTTTTTTGGGGGGTGGGGGTGGGGGAGACTATAGCTCCCCAAGATTTTATTATATAATTATTTCACTAGAAATATCAAACTAAAATGAGCCTCACAATATTAATTTAATATTAGTAATGAAATTTACAAAAATAATAAACCAATATTAAATAAAAAATATCTTAATAAATTATAAATTCTTATAGAATATGATTAAGAACACATAATGTTTTAAAAAGGAATTTTTAATAAAACTAGTTTTCATTTATAAATTTCATTTTAATTTAAAAGACAAATTTATAAATTTAAAATTTTTAATAAAAATAAATTAAGATCATTTTTTAAAAATCTCAATATTATCTTAGGATATATTTTTATGACTTTTTAAAAATATTTGATTTTAAAGTGAATAATTAAAAATATGGTTTATTCCAAAATTATAAATTCTATGAAATTTTCATTATAAAAGAAAGATGTAGAAATATAAAATACTCTTTAATTAATAAAATATTTATTTAATGGATAAAATTTCTCATATTAAATATGATACTAAACTTATAAATTCAAGGGTTAGTTCATATAACATAGGAACATTTTATTCCAATTTAAAAATAATTTTCTGTCTATTATTTAAATTAAACATTTTATGGTAAAATTCATTTTTTGATTGATTTTAAAGACAATTGTTATTATAATAAAAAAATTTATATCATGGAAATTAAAAACAATAAAAATTTTATACTATATATAAATTTTATTCTTAAAATAAACATTTCTAAAAATAGTTGATATGCCTCATATGAATCAATAATGAAATTAAATTTTCTAAATTATATAGATTTTTTTTGATAAAATTATTTTCATATTTTAAATTTGACTATAAAAAATAGTAAATAATTCCAATTTTAATTTTTTTTCATTAAAATATATTACCATGGTTGAAAACATTCATTAACATGGTAAAATTAAAGTGGATAAAATGTGTTTAATGATGTATAAATACTAGGGAAATTTAAAAAACACAAAAATAAGTGTGTGGATGAGATATGTTTTGAAAAACAATCCACCCCTCCATTAGTTTAAAAAAAATTATCCCTTTACTCTTAAATCCGAACATAATATTTTTGAAATGTAATGGGTACCTCCATAATTAGTTTTCTCTTCACTTATGAAAGGTGATCACTTCCATGACTTCATAATACGTTTATAAATTCAAAATATATCTTAAAACTATCCAATTTCCCTCATCCAATAATCATTTCTCAAATTAATAATCCCACAGTGTGAATTTTATAGTCTAGGGCCTCCATTTCTTAAAATATTTCCAAGGGAAATCTATTTTCCTCAATATATGTACCGATTATCCCATAACGCTGTTTCATTTCTATATTTTCATCTAAAATCTATATTTCACAATAAAATATTATAAATTAATTAGTTTTATTATAATTAATTTTTTTATATTCTCAGAATTAAAATTATCTACCATTCCCATTTCCCGTTAAGGAAAATTAAAATTCCATTCATTTGTTTGTGCGAACTACTGCCTCCACGAAGAAACATATGTCATTTTTCATCATGTTTCTTTTTTATTTATAAAAAAATGCCCAAAATTTGCTTTGAAAGTATAAAAATATTTAAATAATATCATCATTATTTTATAAATATTTTATTATTCCAAAATAATCCACTTTTAAAAACTTACTCACCCATAAATTTTGTTATGTTCATATTTGAGTCAGTCTAAACACCAAGATAAAAAAACTATAAAAAATAATATAATGGATGACTATGATAAATTAATTAATGATAATATATGATAAAAATATATATATTATTATTTTATTTTATACTCTAATGTTATAAAAAAATTAAACACATTAATTAGGATACGAAAATCCATTCATTAAAAATCAATGAAACATGCTCATCATCGATTTAATCTTTATAGATCATAACACAAAATTCCATAGAATGAAATGATTATATTAAAAATAATTGTAAAACATAAATTAGTTTATAATTTATGATCAGGTAATGATGATTTTTGGGAGAATAATGAACAATAAAACCATTATCACAATACTAGTTTAAAAAAATTAGGTTTAATCACACATGATATTAAAAATAGAAAATGAATAACTAATATAATTATATAAGATAATTATAAATGTAGTTTGAAAAAGGATATATATATGAATAATGTAATGATACACATGATTAATATAATTATTTTTTCTATATAATATAATCATGCACTTTAGTGGAAGTTAGGAATTACGATAAGGGGTTCTTTGTATCAAATTTAATTTCATAAGACACATTTCATATTAAGCACCATAATAAATTTGATATGGTACAAATACTACTGAATGGATTTGTTTTAGAATATTCATTAAATTCATTATTTTTTATGATCCATATCATGTTTATTATTTAAATGTATTTTGAATAAAATGATATCAAGGATGTCAGGATTTTATCATCTCAACTATGATTCATTGAGATATGATGCATCTTCATCAATTGTTTCCTTTTTATGGTGTATATATACTGAAAATTTATTTATTTTATAATAAAATTTCTCGAAAAATATGTTATATTAAAATAAATCTTGATATTACTTTTTAGGGTTTTTTAATCATGTTTTACAAAGCCTGTATGGTATTTTGATAACTCAAATATCATTTCTTTTAGTTATAACACATATTCCTCAACTTATTTCTTCTATTATTGGTTTATACTAATAAAACCATGGCTATTATTTGCTATAAATTTAGTTTGGTTTGTGTTTTCTTTCAATGATCACAAGGATCGTCAAGGATATAGCAATGAAAGAGAACTTATAGTTCAATAATACCGTAGTATTGAAGGTGGTGCAGTTTCTTAGTGTTTGAAAAAAAAAATTGGGGTCCAACATTTAGAGAATGGAATGTATCAGGAAAAGTTTTTTTTTTCTTGAAATCCTTATGGAAATATAAAAAGGAATGAGTTTCATGAAAATGAACTTAATTATTTTTATTTTAGGAAGGATTAAATTTTTTTGATGGTGTTCTCCACAATTATAATGGGTTTCACGATGAGAGATAGTTCTCATTGCGGTTTTGAGAATTGGATCTTTGCAGTCAGTGATAGAAGGTGCTACGATTACAATGGGTGCCATGAATATTTTTTATGGAAACATCAATATTTACAATGAGATTTATGAACATAAAATATATGTGGAGAATTGTGAAGGAAAGTACATTGTGAAGATGTTTTTGATAGATCCAAAAATTGTGTTGGAGGTGGTGGAGCTTAAAAAAAGGTCTATCCTATAAATAAGACGCTACCCCTCTTCACTTGTTTTTAATTTTTTAGAGAAAATCTGGATTTCTCATATTTCATGAAGCAAGGGGTGCTCAGAAAAAAATGGATGAATATGTGAGTTTATGATTCGGGAAAATACTATTCTAGTATTGACTAAAGTCAATGATTATATAGATTTAGTGCTTTGTGAAGATGGTATGTCCAACAATTTCTTATTGAGCTTCACGAAGGTAATTTGTTCCCTAAAGGCAATGGAGATTCTTGATGGCAGTGTGTTCCATGAAGGCAAGGGAGATTCACGAGGGATGTGTGTTCCACAAAGCCAGGGGTGCTTCACGAATAAGTGAGATTCGAGAAGGATATTTGAGAAAGGAAGTTTTTGAATATCGAGTTGAATTGGAAAGGGATTTTAGTGTGCATAAACCTGGGTATACAGTGTAAGAAGAGTCTCATTCTAAGTTAGGGATAAAGACTTTAATTCCTAATCATTAAAGATACCTTCAAATTGATAAACTCAGTTATAATTCTCTCAAAGTAGTGGCTAGGTGGAGTCAGTGGAAGTGTTCTGAGGGAAGGAGTCAGATATCCCTGAAATATTCTTAGGCCAGTGTTCCTAGAACAAAGTGACTATGAACAAACATTTTTATTCCACAGCTAGTGAAGATTATTAGATTTTTGTATGACTGACATAATGTCTTCGTATGATCCTTGGATATAGCCCTTAGTGGTGCACCAAGTAAAAGTGTTTTGTCATATCCTTTCATGTGAGGGTTTGATTACTGATCATATACATCATATAGGTTTAATGAGTTCCTACTAATGTGGGAAAATGATCTATCAATTTAAAATAAAAATATGAAACTCTGATTCGTCCCTCCCCTCTAAGCGTGTCCTGGGGTCTTACAGCTTCCACAGAAAAAATTTGCTTCATTATACTTTATCTTCTTATCTATTAAGAATGAATTTTTAATTTAAAGTTTTTCCCTTGATGAATTTATTCCTCATATGTACATCATTATTGAGAATAATTGCAATCCTCATTAACAAGATTTTCCCAACCTTGTCCATATTTCCATTTCCCCCCAATGTTATTCTTTATATATTAAAACCTAATTATTTTTCTATATAATGTAAAATTAATATTTACCTTATCCACTTTTAATAAATATTTTTTGTTCCTCTTTTTATGATGTAGTTTTTCAACAATTTTTTTTTAAAATTATAAAAAGGTTTTATATTCTTTTAAAATAAATTTTTTTATATTCCAATCTAAATTTTATCTAAAACCCTTTAGGTAATTTAGAAGGATCCATTACTAATTATCCTTTTAAAAATAATTTTTTTATAATATTCACTTCGTCATTTTGAAAATGAATTTTGAATATGACCCATAACTTCATCTTTTACAAGTACATTGAAATTTGTTTCTAAAATCTATTTTATTATTTCTATTAGAATATGAAAATTATTATTTAATATGATTCCTTTACATATTCTAAAATATTTTTCCAAATGATTTTATTTTTTTAATATTTTGAAAATAAAATTGTTTTTTTTTAAGTTTTATTTTAAAAAAGGATTCAGGATTTTTAATGTTATAATGGAATGCTTTTCTTTTTAAGAAAGAAATATTAAATGTCTCTATGTCTTGTAAAATATATTTTTTTTAAAATGATAATTCTTTTATATATTTATTTTTGATTTTTTTAGAGGATAAATTTTAATTTTCTTATCATTCTCAAGTATTTAATTTCAAATAATTTTTTGAGGATTTTTCTAAACTTTCATGAAAAGGGTGTTCTCTATTATTTTTCAAATGTTTTTTCAAAATAACATAAAGTGTTATTTTTTATCTAGAAAAACATCCTTAATGATCCTTGTGTTACACTAGGGATATTTTAAAACCATTATCCCACTTCTTTCATTATATGTATTATGTGATGTTCTAAAAAAAAATTGAAGCTCATCTCTAATTCACGGGTTAATTAAGTGATTTATAAATTATAGATTTTTAGGTTCTTATAGAAAAAATATTTATCGTTGATTATTCTTATAAATTTTAGGGTCCTATATTTCCCTCAAATTCATCAGTTAATGATTTATTTCTCATGAGATGATTATATGAATTGATAATTTCTGATTTATACACTATGGGAATCAATAAGTGATGCATATTCCACTTTGTTTTGGGAATCAGGTAGTGTTTCTTACTCCACTATGTTTATGTGAATCAAATCATGATAACTTCTCCATAATGTTCTAGGAAAAAGTATTGATTCCCACTCTAGTATTTTATGATTTTTATGCCTATATTAGTGCCATAATTTACTGTTATGCTTCATTTCCATGAAATGATATATATTTATTCCAATGATTATACTCTTTGTATAATATTTATTTTCTAATTTTCCACACTATTATTCCATGGTATGTGTTTTATTTTTTAGATTACAAGTCTTGATTTCATTGTTTATGGAAAACTCTTATGATTCCTTATTATGTTTAATAAGATGTTTCTCCCTAGATAATTTTTTATCTTATGATTTAATCTAACCCATGATGACATGTTGATTAGTTTTCCATTATCATGAATTTGAGATCCCCCTTTCCTCTTGATTCAACTTCCCTGCATGATTTATTACAGGACTACATTTATAAGGAAGTATTATATAAATATTATTTATGGGATATATTGAATAAATAAAAATTAAAAATTATTATAAAGGTAAAAACATTATTTTATGAATGTGAAAGACATGATAACTAATCCTCAAAGATATTAAACCTCCCATACATAGAGTTTTGTGATTATTATGAGATGTAATTTTTAAATTATTGTAATGTTTAAATTATTGTAATGTTATAAAATAAAGATAGGTACATCTTATTTTTTATCAAATGTAGTTCTTAAATAAATTGTTTTTATCACTGAACTAGGATTGAATTTATGGGAATCCTCCTCCCCCTGTTACAGAAAACTTTAATTCATAGGATAGGTTTTTTGGTTTTAAAAAAAGAAATTACATGGTGTGTAAAAACATTTAACACCATATAATATGGTTAAGTGTATTTTTATAGGTTTCTCCAATGATTGGGTACCATCCACATCCCACCTTGAATATATGTGTATTGAATCTTTGTAGTTGAAATGCATAAAGTGTGTGTGCTTCCATACATGGTGTTTTGTAGAAAAATTTATACCAAGCGCTTTCAGAATGGTCATATATATCATGTTCAACATAGTACAAGGAGTGTTCTTCATGGATGTGAACTTAGGTGTGTACTCTGTTTGGTTGGGTTTTTCATCAACCAAATGTACATTGAATGTTCTTATTTCTTACACATTGTGTAGTTTCCTATTTTTCTCAAATACATATTCAATACATGCATATAAAAATTAGAACATGAAAATAATAAAAATATTTAATAATGTAGTATTTAAACTATGTAAAAACATTTATTCAATATAGAACAACTCTTTACTCAATAAAACACATAAAATACTATGTTTTAATTGAGTTCATCCTTTAATATATTCATATATACAATGTAAAAACTATTAACCAAATTCCCAATTCCATAAAATATTTCCTTCATTCATATAGAACAAATCTTTTTCTTAACAATAAATGAAAATGCCTACTCATCCAAAAATGATATAAAAATAAAATCTTTATTTATAGTGAGATCATAGTAATAGGTTTCTAATTATATATCTAATCTATTATGAATACTTATATTATATGAGATTAATTCAAAAGTAACAACTCTTACTCTATTAAAAACACATATATCTTCATTCACATTCATAAATTATATCACATTTATGAGTTTTTCTACATGAGAACAAATGTTTGATGTGAAGGTTTCAGGGGGAAATAGAAGCATCAGTCAAGTACTTGATTTTAAATTTTAATCAATTTAAATATAATATTATAACTACTTTAAAAATAGAATCTTACAATATGATAAAGAGTATATTTTACATTAAATTTATAATTAATTTAAAGTGATAATTAACATGAACATGATAATTATTTTGATCAATTTCTATTTCCAATATCAATGTGTAGTAGTTACAGTGGAGAATCCAAGTGTATATTCCTACAGTTACATCCCCATGTTCTCTAAGAATCTCTAAGAACCATTCTTGAAACTATGGGTGTTATCACGGTAGATTCATGTGATTCGCACCTTTAATCCTTAGTCTTCATTTTTGATAGATAGGATATGGGTATAATTCCCTCTAGGTATTAAGATAATTCTAGAGAGGATATCATTATGAAAAAAAGTATCATGCAAAGAGAAGTTATATATACTTATTCATATATGTAGGGTTAAACATATATAATTGTATATATTCCATTATTAATATATTTAGTCTATATAATTCCCATGTCAAATAAAAATATCTTTATTATATCCCATGACAAACAGTTATTTAAAATATCATATCTTAAATAAATAAATTAGTATTTATTTAAATTATAGGTCAATTATATCTACCATTATGGAACAAAACACAAGGAAGACAATCAAAGTAATTAAAAAATATTTATTCACATAGATATTATTCTTCCAATATATAAATATTTATTATATTCACTAAAATAATGAATGAAATGTTATTTTAAAGTTAACATAAGCAAATTAAAATTTATATCAATCCATTCTCCAAACTGGTTAATAAATAAATTTTATTCATTAACTTTTAAATAATTAAACAAGAGAGAAAGCACTACTCACATATTCTAGACATCAATATATCATGATTGAATTTGTATTATTAAATTTATTAGAATAATTATTATTCCAAAAATTAAGAATAATAATTATTATAATTATTAAATTAAATATAATTTTATGAGATTCTGGATACACTTAGTGTATGAACCTCTTAGTCCCTTTATCAACGGAATTATGTGAACATACTTAATGACCAAGATCAACATCTAAAAAGGTGTTATGTCACAAGTAGAGAAAAAATTTAATATCACAACTATTAGAGTTAGAACACTATAACAAACTATTTTATTCAGATTCAGTATATATTAATGGATTTTAATATTTATAAATTACTTATAACATATTGATTTTTATTCTACATTAAATAAATGTGATGATGTCTTTAAGATATATGTTGTATATAAATGACACAATTGTTCACCATAATGATGAGATCCTTAAAGTGCATTGAAAAAATCATGAATATGTTTTATTGTTTAATAAAACTACATTATTATACACATAGTATGGTTTTTTTGTGGAATTGCTCATAAGTGGATGAGACTTCATCTCATAAAGTTACCAAATGTAAATATCCAAGAGAGGAGGTTGTGAGAACATATATGACAGTAGTAATTCTATATGTTATGTGTCATAGGATATTCGTATCTATGAAAATGTGTAATAATCACTAATATTTAATATTATCATTAATGTGTATCATGAATCATGTACATTGATTACCTAACCAAAACCATAATGCACATATGTTTGTGTGAAGTAGGGTATGACAGGTACGTAATGATTGATAAGTTATTAATAAATAAGTAGAGGAAATATTCATCCCTTATATATTTATGGAAGTTTATATTTCAACCCTTTTATTAGAATAAAACAATTTTAATAAAATTACATGGTAATGAGGAATGAATGTTTTACTTTATATAGTCTAAGAATGAAATAATGAGAATATAGTTTTATGGAATGAGTGTACAACTTTCTTGATAATATATCGACATAAATGGATTATATTACAAAATAAGCTTTCATATGTGGTTATCATCATCATAGAATTTTATTCTTCCTCTGTGGTTGCCTTTATATTTTTTAGATTCTATTATTGTACTTTAAGTGAACCCATTGAATGCCATTGAGGAAGATTCCAAAATGGTCACACAATTAGTGTTTCCATTGATCTCAATTAAATAATACTTTTATTTAATAGTCAAAATAAATATTCTTCTTATTTTGTAGTAATATATATTCCATATTTATTTATCACATATATACAATCATGATATTTAAATATTAGTGGAATATTAAATAAATAATTATTCAAAATATCATAAATATAATATTTTATTTATTTATTTTTTCAAATGAAGAATATTTATTATTTGAGGTTAGGTTAATGTTTTTAAAGGATGACAGGTATACAGCAGTCATGTGTCAATGGAAATTTCATATATAATATCATTTGGATTAATATTAATTTATTTATTGATATTTCCATTATCCTAGAGACATTTGAATGCCAAATTAATAATAATATTATTGTTGTTATTATTACTATACATGGGGTTCACTATGGATTATGATATTGTATAATGGAATTTGTGCATTTATAAATTCTCTACCAAATATCTATTTATTCATTATTAAACCATTTTTTCATATTGAGGATCAGGGAATCAATTTTTGTGCACAACACATTCTTTACTAAGAGTTTTCTCTCTCAAACAAAGAATTTGTTATTGTTAATTCATTGAATACTAGGGGATTCCTCTATTTCATTAAACTGCTCAAGATAGAAATATCAAGAGTTAAACAATATTAAAACCTAAATGTTTGTGTTATGATCAATAGATATCGATGCAAGATGATAGGTTTCATTTTACTAGTACCCATAGTACCATCAGTAATGCATTGAGATAAATAGAGCATGTATGGATCACTACTAAAGAGATTATATATTTGGATACTCATAGTTCAATGATACTATGACTCATATAATTATTTATATTATTAATATATTGATAAAAGAAAGAATCCAAGACTAACATTTATTTCTTATGTTAAAATAATTATAAATTTATTATGAAAAATCCATTATTCCTTATTTTAGTATCTTATATCACTTGTGTTTTTTCGTAGGCCATGACAGTATTTTTCAAGTACAGTTGTGAATAAATCCTAAATTCTGATAAATGAGGTGTTTTTAATGACCTCAAAAGGTTCTTCCACTATTTCTAGAACGTTCATGTGGTATCAAAACTATCCCATTTAGATTTATAGTTATTTAGTCGTTGTTTTTTATTATAATTATTTTTTTAGTATTAATTTCATTTATTGTTTTCAATCTATAAGCAGTGATAAATTGTTTATTTACATTCATATGTCCTATAATTGGTGATACAAACATGAATATACCTTCCCGAGTTTCCAAAGATCATGTTTGGAGGAAAAATGTACAAGTCTTGTAAAATAATTACATTCTTTGTAGCCTTATTCAACACATAAGGATGCAATAACATTAATACTGGCTCAATTTATGGTTTCTGTTATGAAAGGTGTATTTATACACCTCATGTACAATAAATTAGAAAGTTATAAGGTGTGTAACTACTATACACATAGTGTAACACCCACTTGATGTGATGGACATGTGATCAATGCACACAGTGTGAAATAAATATTTATTTAGTTCACACATCGTGTGTTTAATGAAAACACAAGGACATTGAGCCAACTATATTTGACAGAGTGTAGCTAGTTCATAGAATATGTAACATTTTATTATCAAACATATATTAAAAATTGATTCCCTAGTCATGTAATAAAATATTTGTATAAGGGAGTTACATATTGTGTAGCTGGTGTGCATGCCTTGTAAACAATACCCATTTACAAGGTGTACAATCTAATCAAAATTGTACGCATATAAGATAAATTATTTGGAAATTAATTAATTTTGGTAAGAAACTAAAAAAATATTTGTATAGTTGTAATACATAAATTATGATAGAGTTTTATAGAATAAAAAATAAATAATTAATTCTATGTAAAACATGGATCTACATTTCATGTGGTCAACATACACTACATGAATGTTACACTGTCATTTTAAGCGGCACACACAACATAGGTTACATGTGTGTTTACACGCAATGTAACTATATGAAATGGCATGTGAATAAAAATTACATGTGAATAAACTCTAAATGACCAATTTAGAATCTCTGCATATTAAAAGGAAACACTCTTTGCTCAAGCCTAACTGACATTGTGTAATGAAATAATTTTTTTAAAAATAATTTTTTTTAAATTATAGTGGATGGTTTTCCACATGTATCCCAATAATTGCATGTATTAATTACTAAGATATATAATTAATTACTTAATAATCCCTTTAATTAGTTATTTAATATGAATTTATCAAAATTAATTGAATAGTTATAAATGTATGATATCTTGTATGAGTTTGATGTTATTTCATGTATGTAACTGATCAAGAGATTTGATCAAATAATGTATGTATTGAGTTTATATTTAATTTAACATTATTACAAGGGTTTTATGTATAATAAGGTTTCAATATATTAAATATTGTGGCCTAATTTCAACCCTTCCCCTTCATTATTTAGGACATGTGTGTTCATGATTTATTTATAAATCCCATAGCCATGGTTCCTATAACCTGATTTTGACTAAAATATGTAAAGGAAGGAGTTCCATAGATAAAAGGTAGTTCAAAACCCTAGACAAGGTGAAACCAATCATGAAGATACATAGGTCAATGGTGGAGCACTATAACTGTTGAGCGATGCTTGTCTCATGGATTTTTTTCCCATTGGGTAATAGGTTGATTTATTACCTAGTTAATAAAATAACAATTAGAAAGATCATGATCAATTAATTTTATTTATTATATTTATATATGATACATGATAAATTTTTATATATTATTTATCATGATCATATAATTTAACAAATTAACAATAACACAAGACATAATTTAATAAATGGATCCTAAATAATTGTTTTACTGAAACAATGTTAATTAATTATGTAAAATACACATAATAATAGAATGGAATGTAAAAGGATAAAATTTAAAAATTTATGCATAATTAAAAAATTCCTCAAGTTAATATTAGGGCATTATACTGTCTATAACCTGATTATGGTTATAACCATAGAACTTACTGTTGGTATGGCCCTCATTGAGACACTTAATTTTATCAGCGAGTTATTATGAAAGTTTTGTGTTTACATAAACAAGTTGGCATCAAGATGAGTATTAGATTCTTTACATGATGTATCTTGGAGGAAAGTGTTGAAGAAATTTGAGTTGGACTTCATGATTTTGGATTCCACTCAACTGATCTAAGAGCATAAATCCTACAATTGTCGAGACATCAAACTTAAATACATTAGTGTAATTGAAAATTACCCTTCCTAGGTTATGAGAATGGAAATATAGATCTTATAAATTTTAATATCTATGTTATTAGATATTTTGAGTCCAGTATAGGGGGTTATTATGGCTTAATAAAATACCGGGAGACTAATTAGATAGTTAAGGTTTTTCATCTCACATATTTTGGAAATCAAGTAAATTGAAAATAATATGATTTTATATTTTTATAGTAAAATGGAACATTCATAAATGATGTTACATTTGTGATATATAATATATAATTACACAATACTTATTAGAAGTAACTTTGTGTAACATTACATAAAATTTTACATTGTATTAAACCATGAACTAAAGATTTACATGCTAGAGTCCCCATTTTCTTATCTACCAGCCATGAAGGTGAGTGTGGAAGATATCAATATATTTGAAAAATAGTTTTTTTAGATGTAAAGTGATGTATACTATCATCAATTTCAAATGAACCCATGAAGTGTCCTGAGAGTATGGATGAATAAAGAATGCTAAAACATTATGGTGATTTATATTAAGAGTGATATATATAAGAGAAGTTTTAGATATCTAAATAACTCTTCGTGTGAAATCATATAGAGGGTGCACTATTTGGACCTCACTTAGTCAAGATTACTAGAGACAATATATGTCATGATATTCTTGGGTTAAATTAATCAAGGAATTGAACAAAAATAACATTGTTACAAAACATTTTTAAAGATTTTATGGTTTTTTTATAAATGGTTATAAGAAAAACATTGAAAAAAATCTCCCAAATTTATTAAATTTTGTTATCATTTTTTTAAAATGAAATAAAGTATAAAAATGCCTCAATAATTATGGTGGAAAAAGGAATGGTCAGGTGAAAATCTCTATAACTGATTCTTTGACTAAGGATACTTCAATATTCCCATCCAAGAAAAGTAAGATCAAGGAGAATATAAGGTAAAAGGATGTTGTCTATTTTCATGTGGTAAAAAGGACCCCTGGTAGAAGAACAATACCATGAAAATAATTAAGGGGAGGCTTTAGGTAAATTATTTATTGAGAAAAATATATCTTTTTCTATAAATCAGTTATTAGATACATCTTGTGGGGCTCATATATTTATATAGTTATAAGAAACAAGAATATTTATATAATTTTCATGGGTTGTTGTGGATCTATGGTCTTACAATAGAGATAGACTCAATCCAGTGACTATTTGAGATTATCACCTCACATTTCCACTAAGAAATATCTTTGTTTTGAAAACTATAATTATATTTCCTTGGATACAAAAACATTATATATGTATCCGCACTTAATATAAGTGTTTTTATAATAGGAAAAACCAAAGTTTATTCTTTTATTATTATTTTATTTGTTATGGTTAGGATCATATTAATAAGGGTATTTATTTGCTGAATTACACAAAACCTGTTTTGGAAATTGATAATGAATCATATTCACATAACATATATCACAACCAATTGTGGCATCACTAACTAGGATATGTAATCAAAAACCACTAAACTAAATTATACTAAGATATATATTTAGATTCTTTTGAACTAAAACCAGTTGAATTATTTCATCATTATTTTCAAGGTGAAATGACTAAAGCATCATTTAGTGGAAATGGTGAAACGACTCAAAATATCCTAAATTTTGTTCATATAGACATGTGTGGACCATTTAATATTAAAAAATTGATGGATACTCATACTTTATTACTTTTACATATTTAATTAGTAGATATATATATTTATAAATAATGAGTTATATGTCATATTACTTTGATAAATTTAAAGAATATAAAAATGGAGTTGGTAATTATATAGGTAAAAAGATAAAGAACCTCTACTCAGACTATGGAAAAGAATATCGAATTCAGGAATTCATTGATTATCTATGAGATTTTGGGATTTTACCTCATATTACTCTTAATTATACACCATAATAAGATAATGTAAGTGAAAGTAGGAGTCATGTCTTATTGGACATGGGGATATCAATGATAATTCATGAAAGTCGTCCATTATACTTTTGAGGATATAAATTATAGATAGTGGTTCACATTCTAATCCAAGTGAAAATTTAAGTGGAAAATGGTAGTCCATATGAAATTTGTTGTTGAAGGAAATATTTTTTGTCTAACCTATGTGGGGGGATGTAAAGTTTTTGTTAAGGCCTCTTTAAGTATAAAATGTAACCCTAAAAATGTATCATTATAGGATATACCAAGTAAATCTGGAGTTATACCTATAAAACCACTTAGAGAAAATTATTATAGTGGGGAAACATTAAATTCTCCTTTAGATGGATAAAATATCTAAAAGAGATAATGGGTGTGAGATAAATTTCGATGAATTCAAGTCTCACAATACAAAAAAGTTGGCACATGAACAAATTCCATAATGCCCTAAAGAAAAGTATATTCCAGAGGCACAATACTACATAGAATTACATGAGAGGATAGATAGAATTAAATTAATATATTTTTAGTCATCTAGGGTTATAACTCTTTATTAGTTTATAATAGTGAACATGTATCCTATTATAAAGTTTTATGTGGTAGAGAAGCAATCAGATAGAAAGAATCCATAACTTTTAAGATGGATTACATAAACCAAAAACATGTATAGATTTTGGTAGATCCTCTAGAGGATATAAATACTCTTGGTTTTAAATGTGTGTTCAAGAAGAAACTAGAAAAATATGGAAATTCAGTACTTATAATGCATGAAGGGTTAGAAAATGTTTTAAATAGTGTCAAGGCATAGACACCAATGAAATATTTTCACCATTTTCTATGATAAAATTCATTAGAATTATATTTAATGTAGAATATTACCATCAATATGATATTTGGAAAATGGATTTTGAAACAACTTTTCTTAATTGGAACCTTCAAGAAGACATTTATATGAAATAACCAAATGGTTTGACTGCTTCAAAATATTATAATAAGACATGAAAAATGTAGATATCCATTTATGGATCAAATCAACTAGTTAGGTCACAAAAACTTTTCTTTGATGAATCCATAACAGAATTTGGTTTCCTAGATAATGAATGTGAGCCTTGTGTGTACAGGTTGTGTAGTAAGAGTGTCGTTGTTTTACTAATAGTATTTGTTATGACATTATTAATGGGAAACGAGTTACTAATCTTGTAGTCCATCAAGACATAGTTGAAAACATGATTCTTTATGAAGGACTTAGGTGAATAAATATAAATTATTTGGGTCATGATCCACAGTGATATATCCATGTGTCTCCTTATACTATGTATAAGTACATACATTGACAAGATACTAAAGAGATCCACTATGGAAGAATCCAAGAGGATATTGTTACCTCTTTCACATGGAATTTTACTCTTTAGGAAAATATGACCTAAGGTGCATGAGGAGAGGTTGAGGATGAAAAAGATTCTTTTTTCTCTAGTGATTGAGTTAGTCATGTTGATTATCTATTTAATGGGATTTAAATTGCTTATTTATATAGTAAAGTAGGAATATATAATCTAGATCAATTAGAAACCCATTATATGGTAGACAAGACTATCCTAATGTATTTTAAGTATACTAAAGATATATTTATAGTTTATGGAGTTTATGTGGGGTTAGTCATTCGGGGATACACAAATGTTAGTTTCAAAATAGATGAAGATAATCCAAAATTGAAGACAGAATACAACTCCACCCTCAATAGAGGTATTGTGAGCTGAAAATCTCAAATTAAATTGTGGTCATCGATTCTATAATAGATCTTGACTATATTTAATCTTTTAATGTTTCTAAGGAAGTATTATAAATATGTAACTTTATCTAGGATCTTGATGTGGTTTATAAAAATAAATTTTTTATCAAACTATAAAATGATAATATCCTATCTATTCCTCTTTCCAAGGAGTCAAGGACACATGTTTTGACAAAACACAGACTTTAGAAGCACCATCTCTTGAGTTTTTTTTTTTGAGAGGTAAGGTCCTAAAGACTATATTTTCCCCGGATAAAAATATAACATAACTATTATGTAATGGCCTGGACCTCTCTGTCCATTACTTTGTTGAATTGTAGTGTTGGAGGTGTTCCAGAAGGTCAAGGTGACTTATCCCCAACACTTTGCCGAATTTCTAGTTCTATGAACAGTGTTTCCAGAACGGTAACCTTCTAATAGAACAGTGTTTCTAGAACGGTAACCTTCTAACAGTGACCTTCTAACTGTAGACATGAATAGTGTTTCCAGAACGGTAACCTTCTAACAGTGACCTTCTAACTGTAGACTTGAACAGTGTTTCCAGAACGTTAACCTTCTAACAGTGACCTTCTAATTGTATACTTGAACAGTGTTTCTAGAATGGTAACCTTCTAACAGTGACCTTCTAACTGTAGACTTGACCAGTGTTTCCAGCTTCCTACAGTTTCGCCCCTTTGACAATTCCTTTGATGTAATATACATTTGAATCCTTGTTTTAAGGACTCTTAAGGCTGATTCAAATGTCATAAATCCTATATTAATTATTCCTAAGGTCGGGATGTATTTACTTGGTCAAACCATGTGGGTTAATGAGATCTGTTTTTAATGGAGAATTAATGGGATCTTAAAACTGTCGCCACGTTAAATCTTTAAAAAGGAATGAGGTATCATTTTCCCGTATTCTTCCTCTTTGTTCTCAGCTAAGAGACACTAGAACCTTTCAATCATTTCCGTAGGAGTTTCACAATCAAACCCTAATCCTCTGATTGGTTCCGCTCTATTTTGGATGCAACTAAGCTGTGTCGGTCAATCTTCCCTATAAGGTATGTTTTATCATCGTGTTTTTGGGGATCAACTTATAATGTTTCTCCCTTCCATATTATACCATGTACTTTCCATGATTCTAATGGGTTTTTCATGGGTTTGGTTGGTACTGTCGTACCGTGGCATCCTCTTGTGGATGCAGTTGTCGTGAGAGGAGGATTGTGACCCGTTTTGTGGATAAAGAATGTCAAGAATTGTTGAGGTAGGGGATTCGTGGCTTCTCTAATTGTATATATTAAATCTTATAATTATCATGATTTATCCCTTTGGATCACAATGAAATTGACCCAATAAATACTTGAACCGGATTAAAAGAATTGGTTGATCGCATGTTGTTGCTTTGTACCGTGATAACGGTTTGCCTCATGTTTTGCTAGATAGAGTTATATCTATGATTTCTTTGATTATTTGTTCATTCTTGAAGGAAATTGATAATGAACGTAAATCCGGAATTAATTATTAATTAATTAGATAAAGATAAAGAGGCATGTGAATGAATTTGGTTGATGCCATTGTTGTAGTTGTTTTAATTTGATGTTAATCAAGTTAGGGATGTAAGCATGGTTGTTTAATTGTGATATCTTACTGATTAGGTCTCCTGTAATTGGAACCTACGAATAACAAATCTTCTAATTCAATATGGATTAAAGAACAGATTGTGTGAGAATTTCTTAAAGGGTTCTGAGTTACCCTCTTGATTGTTATAGGGTAAAGAGCCCATTGATGTGATGTTGTGTTTTCTTAGTGCTTGTGTTGTGATGTGAGCTCGGATGGCTGTTGTGATATGTGGAGGCATGGGGACTTGTGGTTGTGGCAGTGGATGATTCCTAGGGTGGCGAGATGCATCCTCTTATGCATGTGGGTGTCAGGGAGGACACCAAGGATGATAGTATGGTATGGATGTGATGGCTGGATGTTGGTGATTTTGTTTGGTTGTTTATCTTCTTTAATTTTCCCCACTGCTCAAGGCATCTGGTCTTGCTTACCCTCCTTCTAAAGGAGGCGAAGACACGTGGGTTATGCCACGTGCTTTCCGTGTTTATCCTCTCAAGGGAGAATGGGTATATGCTCTTACTATAGGCGGCAAAGACTCGACGGGTAGTATATCTACTCACCGTGTTGATCCCCTTTTGTGTTTAGTAGCATAGGATGCCTTTCTAGAATGTCTGGGAATATGGGAAAGTAATTCTATAATGAAAGTTTGATTAAATGGTGATAATCCACAGGGATAGAGATACTGGAATTTGAAGGTGATGTGAATCTTAAAAGGAGCAGTTGATTTTGAATGTGATGCCAATTCAGTTTAATGTGGAATTTTTCCTGGTTAATTAATGTTTAAATAATTAATTAACATACATTAGAACTGATAAAATGAGAATGGAGTAATCTAATAAATCTCTTCAAATGTTTTTGTGCTTATAGGATACCTAGTCTTAGAAGTAGCAGCCTGGAGTCTGAGAGACATTAGCTGCAGTTGTATCTAAGACTATGTAATTCCCATAGTGTGGATGTGAGTTATATATATATTCTATACTTTTGTGTTTCTATAAGCTAGTCCACCTTGTCAGTAAGGGAAACTGACACCCCGGGGATTCTGAGCCCGGGGTTTTCCCCAACAATATGGTGGGAGGACGAATGGATGACTACCCCCTTTGGCCCCGCTCTCTTCTCTTGGTAGATACATGTGCCAACATGCACAATAGTTATTTTCCCCATATATGTGTGTAGAGGGATGTAATGGGTTGTGGTTATTTCACACACATATATTCTGGAAATAGTATCATATGGACTACTATAGGTGTAACGTGTATAGGTTGTGATGGCTTGAGGATCCCTACTCGGTGTATGGGTTATAATGGATTGAGGTATAATACCCGATGTATGATACATGTTATGCAGGCTGTGGTGGCTCCCGGAACTTACCCGGTTACTTTTGGTTGTGAGTATGGTGTGGTGCTTTGCTCGGGTGTCTGCGGGCAAGCCTTTGTGGTGCACGAGGTGAAGATTGTAGAGCTTATCCCAGGTGTCTGCAGGCAAGCCTTTGGAGAGAGATGCACAGGATGAATGTCGTTGGGGAAAAGTGTCAAATGAGTGGGGAAGTAGTAGCGGGGTACCCTTGATATTATTTACTATATCCTATATTCTTGTATGAGTTACTTGGTGAGAGTATCCATGGTGAGGTTGGGAACTTAGTATACCTCTTTAGGTGATGAGTTAGTTTCACTTGTTGTTCACTGGGCTTTAACATGCTTTCTTTACTTTTTCACGAGAGGCTTGGGGAGGATCCTACTGATTATACTGTTATACTCACCCTATGTATATGTAAACTATTTTTCAGGTCACTTGGAGCAGGTTGGAGATCAAGCTGGTTACTACTAGCTTATGGTTGGAGGAGCTATTCGGGCTTGTGGTCGCTTCCGTTTTACTTTCTTTTGGGTACTTTTAGTTTTCCCTTTCAGTTGTAGTACTTTTTCATGACATTTCATATATGTACTTGGGATTATTTTATTTCAGTTATGAGTTGGATTTGATTGGTGTCTATCTTATCTCTCTCTTCTGCATGTGTTCTCTTAGAGGGAAATGCCTCCCATTTGTGTGTTTACTATACCCTCGGTGCTAGTCGCCAACCCGGGGCCTACTGGAGGCGGGACTCGGGGGTCATTATCTTCCTTCTCACATTTCCGACCCAGTAGGGGTACACTTTGTGGGGAGGGGGTCGTGACATAGTGGTATCAGAGGTCTGGTTGAGGGATAGGATGGAGTTTGGAGTTAGGCACACGTGAGGTTGCATGGGTTGGTAGGGCAACAGTGTCATTCATGTTTAGCAAGTGAGGTAAAAACTGGAGACCGACTGAGACATAGGTGTTTAGGTCCCCCTATGATCTGACGTACAGACCTTTAAGTTTACAATGGCTAATAAACAAAGTGATATTGGTTGCAGGGTAGAGACCTAGGAAAGGATCATGCATCATTCTTCCTTATGCCTATGTTTGAATGGGTAGACCTTGGTATAAGTTAAACTAAAATTAATAAAACAAAACAATTAATTAATTAATGTTGAGTCTTCCATATTCCAGACTTAGGATCTCTAATAGTTGTTATTTTACAGGTATGGCTCAGGTCGACGTCCTCATCAGGTTTGCGCAGAAGTTTCCCAGTAGGTTGTTCTAGCAGATCACCGTCAGGTAGAGGTTGACGACGATGACACTTGGAGGAAGACACTCTTAGAGCTTCAGTGCCAGAGTCTAAATAAGTATGAGGGCTCTGTTTCGGATATAGTCACAGAAGACTGGTTAGAGGAGGTCAAGATAGGCTTCAGTTCGATTCATTCCCGGAACGAACACTGGGTGTCCTTGGTTGTGACGATGTTGCGTGGAGCAGCGAGGAATTTGTGGTTTTTGTTCCTCAGGGATCGTGAGGAGTCAGCGATCTCATGGGAGTAGTTTTGAGACAGGTTTAGAGTCAAGTTTCTTTCTTCGACTGTGAAGGCATCCAGTGGCCAGGAGCTTCTTACCCTTCCACAGGGGAGCTCTAGTGTTTGAGAGTTTGGAATCAATTTTAGGAACCTTCTACAATATGCTTCAGACCTGTTACCAGATGAGGAGGCCAGGGCGAGGTATTTTGAGGAGGCTTTGCATCCAGATATCCAGCGCCAGGTCACCCCATTTATACTGAAGACATATCTTGAGGTGCTAGAGAGGGAAGAGGCTGTTGAGAGGAATTTGACTAGGACTAGATCGTCGCGAGAGGGGAATTGTCATGATTCCTCAAGAATCAAAGTTGTAGTCCGGGGATCCCAGTTTTTAGGGGAGAAGAGTTTCCGTTCACCTGGGGGTAGGTCCCAGCCCTTCCCATCTCATTTCTCCAGAGGCAACAACTATCAGGCCTATACCAAACGATAAGGAACTTGTTTTTCTTGTGGTGGTCGTGGCCATCAGCAACAGGAGTTCCCGAATTTTCAGAACAGTCATCGTGCACCGGGCGCTCCACTCTAGGTTCCTCCGTTGAGGCAGTTCCAGCCGAGGTAGTAGCAGCAGGTTGCACAAGATTTAGATCACTAGAGGGTAGATGGAGCAGGCGGAGGACAGCCCCATGACACTCCCCATCCTCAGAGAGCAGAGCGCGGCTATGGAGGTGGTTATCATCAGGGTCAAAGAGGTCGTGGATGAGGTCGTGGTCAGCTTCATGCTCTATCGTTGCCAGCCCCAGGAGATCCATATGTCGTTCGAGGTACCCTTTGCTTGTTTTCTACCTTGGTGTATGCCTTGTTTGATTTAGGAGCAACACACTCCTTCATATCACCTACCATTTTCCATGCTTTGGAACTTGAGGTTGAGAGGCTTCAAGTGCCCTTGGAATTGACTACGCCAGTTGGAGGTCGAGCCGACTTGTTTGAAGTATGTAGAGACTATGAGCTAATGTTGGGGAAACACCTCTCTTGGGGATATTTCCTATGTTTACGAATACAACCATATGATGTCATCCTCAGCATGGATTGGTTGTATTTGGTGAAGGCTATTGTGGATTTCTACAAGAAGAAGGTCATTTTCTTTGATGTAGATGGAGAGAAATTGGTGTTTGTTGGTGATCGAGATCCTTAGATGAGTCATAGATTAGTTCCATCCTTATCATCCATGATGGCTGAGATGATGCTAAGTTCTTCAGAGGTTCAGTAGTTGGTGTTTCCTAGGGTCGTAGAGGAGTACCCTTACGTCTTTCCTTAAGAGGTTGTAGCCTTACCCCCTTGACGAGAGATCGAGTTTGGGATCGAGCTACATACAGGAGGATCTCCTATCTCTATGTATCCGTATAGGATGGCCCCTTCTGAGTTACAAGAGCTAAGTATTCAGCTTGATGGTCTGTTGCAGTGCGGTTTTGTTCGGCTAAGTGTGTCACCGTGAGGTGCACCAGTTTTGTTTGTGAAAAAGGCTGACGGAAGTTTGCGGTTGTTCATTGATTATCATCGATTAAACAAAGTGACAATAAATAATCGCTATCCTCCCCCACGGATTGATGACTTATTCGATCAACTGAAGGGTGAAATTTGGTTCTCAAAGATCGACTTGCAGTCAGGATATCATCATATGCGTGTAAAGGATTAGGATATCCCGAATACTACATTCTGTTGTCATCATGGGCATTATGTGTTTGTTGTAATGACATTCGCCGTGACGAATGCTCCAGCTATTTTCATGGGGTTGATGAATGCTTTGTTCCGTGAATTCCTGGACAAGTTTGTTGTGGTTTTCATCGAAGACATCCTTGTGTACTCCACATCTGAAGAGGAGCATGCAGAGCATCTACGAGCCGTTTTAGGAGTTCTTCGCCAACATCAGTTGTTTGGGAAGTTGTTGAAGTGTGAGTTTTGGGCTCGATAAGTTCGTTTATTGGGGCATGTTGTGTCCCAACAGGGAGTAGCTGTGGATCCATCGAAGATAAAAGCAGTGGTTTCTTGGGCAGCCCCCAAGACCATGTTAGAGGTGCGAAGTTTCCTTGGTCTTGCAGGATATTATATGAGGTTTGTAGCCAATTTCTCCCAAGTTGCGACTCCTCTAACAGCTTTGACCAGGAAGGATCAAGCGTTCATATGGACTGATTAGTGTCAGGCAGCTTTCGAGTATCTAAAGGAGAAGTTGGTAAGTGCTCCAGTCCTTTGTCTTTTAGTGGAGGGAGTCCAGTTTGATTTTTTTTATGATGATTCACATCTGGGGCTAGGCTGTGTTCTCATGCAGCAGAGGTCAGTTGTTTCTTATGGGTATCGGCAGTTGCGTCCCCATGAATGCAACTATGCCACCCATGATTTTGAGTTGGTAGCTGTGGTGTTTTCTCTGAAGTTGGGGAGACATTACCTCATTGGTGAGCACTTTGTGGTTTTCACCGATCATAAGATTTTGAGGTATGTTTTCTCCCAAAATGACTTGAAATTGCGGCAGCGTCGGTGGATGGAGTTCTTGCAGGAATACGACTCTGAAATATCGTATACACCTGGAAAAGGTAATGTTGTAGCTGATGCACTAAGCCGAAAGTCATATAATGACACTGTGCATGAATCTGGTGATTCCTGGAGAGTAGTGGAGGAACTGTCAGCTTTTTATCTTTATATGGAAGAGGTTGGTGGTAGAGGTTGTATTTTCCAGATGATGGTGCAGTCATACTTAATGCAGAAGGTGGAAGAGTCCCAGTTGGGTGATCTAGATGTGGATGTTTGGAGAGACAGATTTGTTTGTGGTGAGTCCCCTGATGGTTGGTCAGAGGATGAACAACACTGAGTGTTTTATCATGGCAGGATTTTTGTTCCCTTGGAGATGTGTGAGACGGTTCTCCGAGAGTTCCATAGTTCTCCCTTGGCAGTACATCCTGGTGTGACAAAGATGTACTGATCCTTGAGGAGTCAGTTTTGGTGGCCTGGGCTGAAGCGTACGATTGCAGAGTGTGTGTCTTGATATTTAGTCTGCCATAAGGTGAAGGTCGAACACCGTGTTCCTGGTGGTCTTCTCCAGCAATTAGAGATTCCTCAGTGGAAGTGGGAGGACATCTCAATAGAATTTGTTACAAGCTTACCTCGAGCTTCGGGAGGACATGATGCTATATGGGTGGTAGTTGATCATTTAACAAAATCAGCACACTTCATAGCAATCAAGGAGTCGAGCTCAGTGGAATTTTTGTCGAGGCAGATATCTGGAGGAGGTGGTGAGACTTAATGGAGTCTCTAGGATGATCATTTCTGATCGAGATCCACGTTTTACCTCCAGGGTGTGGAGGGGTCTCTAACATGCTTTTGGTTCTTAGTTATGCCTTATCACTTCTTTTCATCCTAAAACGGATGGTCAAACAGAGTGAACCATCCAGACTCATGAATACATGTTGCACTCTTGTGTTCTTGACTTTGGAGGTTCATGGATGAGGCACCTACCCTTGGTCGAGTTTTCTTACAATAATAGTTTTCACTCCACCATTGGTATGGTGCCGTTTGAAGCCCTGTATGATCGGCCTTTCCGTTCTCCGTTGTGTTGGACTGGGGTCGGAGAGTCAGCAATCCTCGGACTGGAACTAGTGCAGAATATAGCAGAGATGATTTAGGTGATTCGTGAGAGGATGAAGACAGTGCAAGATCATCAGAAATCATATGATGATCAAAGAAGGATACCCTTAGAGTTTAATGTTGGGGATCATGTGTTTCTGAAGGTGACTCCCCGTCATGGGCAGTCAAGGTTTGGTCATGGAAGTAAGCTTTCTCCCCATTTTGTTGGGCCTGTCGAGGTGTTATCTCGTGTTGGATTTGTGGAATATTGAGTATCACTTCCCCCTCAGATGAGTCGGGTACATGATGTTTTCCATGTATCACAGCTCCGTCATTATCTTCATGATGAATCTCATGTTATCGATTGGGGAGAGATCGATATTGATAATGATGCAATCTTTGAGGAGCGACCTGTGGAGATCCAAGAACGCCAGGAGAAGGTGTTGCATGGGAATTCTATTCCTTTGGTTCATGTCTTTTGGCAACATAGTGGCATGGAGGAGAGTACCTGGGAATGTGAGTCACAGATGTGTTTCCAGTACTCAGATCTATTTTAAGTTGTTTTGGTGAGTTTTATTTATGTACCTTTGATGTGATGTTATGATTGAATTGTTTTGATATGGATTGTTTGTTCCCATACTCTCAGATGTCGTAGTTTTGTTCCATCTTTCGAACAACTCATGGGGGTTTTCCCCTGAGAGGTATCTTATGGGGTGGTTGTTCGGACGCCTCTTTTCTTCTGGGTTGGTTTTTAATTCTCGAGGATGAGAATGTTTTGAGAGGTATCTAATGTAATGGACCGGACCTCTCTGTTCCATTACTTTGTTGAATTGTGGTGTTGGAGGTGTTCCAGAAGGTCAAGGTGACTTATCCCCAACACTTTGCTGAATTTCCAGTTCTGGGAACAGTGTTTCTAGAACGGTAACCTTCTAACAGTGAATTTCTAACTGTAGACTTGAACAGTGTTTCCAAAACGGTAACCTTCTAACAGTAACCTTCTAACTGTATACTTGAATAGTGTTTCCAGAACGGAAACCTTCTAACAGTGACCTTCTAACTGTAGACTTGAAAAGTGTTTCCAAAACGATAACCTTCTAATAGTTACCTTCTAACTGTATACTTGAACAGTGTTTATAGAATGGTAACCTTCTAACAGTGACCTTCTAACTGTAGACTTGAACAGTGTTTCCAGAACGGTAACCTTCTAACAGTGACCTTCTAACTGTAGACTTGAACAGTGCTTCCAGCTTCCTACAGTTTCTCCCCTTTGACAGTTCCTTTGATGTAAAATACTTTTAAAGACTTGTTTTAAGGACTCTTAAGGCCGATTAAAATGCTATAAATCCTATATTAATTATTCCTAATGCCGGTATGTATTTACTTAGTCAAACTGTGTGGGTTAATGCGATCTGTTTTTAATGGAGAATTAACCGGATCTTAAAACTGTCGCCTCGTTAAATCTTCAAAAAGGAACGAGATATCATCCTCCCTTATTCTTCCTCTTTGTTCTCGTCTAATAGACACTAGAAACTTTCAATAATTTCCATAGTAGTTTTACAATCAAACCCTAATCCTCCGATTGGTTCCGCTCTATTTTGGATGCAACCGAGCTGTGTCGGTCAATCTTCCCTATAAGGTATGTTTTATCGTTGTTCCTTTTGGGATCATCTTATAATGTTTCTCCATTCCATATTATACCATGTAATTTCCAAGATTCTAATGGGTTTTTCTTGGGGTTGGTTGGTATTGTCATACCGTGGCATCCTCCTGTGGATGCAGTTGTCGTGAGAGGAGGATTGTGACCCGTTGTGTGGATAAAGAACGTAAAGAATTGTTGAGGTAGGGGATTCGTGGATTCTCTAATTGTATATGCGTAATCGTAGAATTATCATGATTTAGCCTTTTGGATCACAATGAAATTGACCCAATTAAATACTTGAATAGGATTAAAATAATTGGTTTATCGCATGTTGTTTCTTTGTACCGTGATAATGGTTTGCCTCATTTTTTTCTAGATAGAGTGATATCTATGATTTCTTTGATTAGTTGTTCGTTATTGATGGAAAATGATAATTAATGTAATGCTGTAATTAATTGTTAATTAATTGGCTAAATATAAAGAGGCATGTAAATGAATCTCGTTGATGTCGTTGTTGTATTTGTTCTAATTTGGTGTTAATCAAGTTAGGGAAGTAAGAATGGTTGTTTAATTGTGATATCTTACTGATTAGGTCTCCCATAATTGGAACCTATGAATAACAAATCTGCTAATTTAATATGGATTAAAGAACAGATTGTATGAGAATTTCTTAAAGGGTTCTGAGTTACCCTGTTGATTGTTAAAGGGTCAAGATCCCATTGATGTGAAGTTGTGTTTTCTTTCTTCTTGTGTTGTGATGTGAGACTAGATGGCTATTGTGATATGTAGAGGCATGGGGACTTGTGGTTGTGGCAGTGGATGATGCCTAGGGTGGCGAGATGCATCAGCTTATGCATGTGGGTGTTGGGGAGGACACCAAGGATTATGGTATGGGATGGATGTGATGGCTGGATATTGGTGATTTTCTTTGGTTGTTTATCTTCTTTACTTTTCCCCACTACTCAAGGCTGCCGGTCTTGCTTACCCTCCTTCTAAAGGAGGCAAAGACATGCGGGGTATGCCATGTGGTTTCTGTGTTTAGCCTATTTAGGGAGAATGGGTTTATGCTCTTGATATAGGCGGCAAAGACTCGACGGGTAGTATATCTACTCACTGTGTTGAGCCCCCTTTTTGTTTAGTAGCATAGGATTCCTTTCTAGAATGCCTGGGAATATGGGAAAGTAATTCTGTAATGAAAGTTTGATTAAATGGTGATAATCCACGGGAATAGAGATACTGGAATTTAAAGGTGATGTGAATCTTAAAAGGAGCAGTTGATTTTGAATGTGATGCCAATTCAGTTTAATGTGGAATTGTTCATGGTTAATTAATGTTTGAATAATTAATTAACGTACAGTGAAGCTGATAAAATGAGAATGGAGTAATCTAATAAATCTCTTCAAATGTTTTTTTGCTTATAGGATACCTAGTCTTAGAAGTAGCAGCATAGAGTCTGAGATATGTTAGCTACAGTTGTATCTAATACTAGGTAATGCCCATAGTGTGGATGTGAGTTATATATATATTCTTTACTTTTTGTGTTTCTATGAGCTACTCCACCCTGTCGGTGAGGGCAACTGACACCCCAGGGATTCTGATCCCTAGGGGGTGTTTTCCCCAACATTCCAGTTGGAGGACGAATGGTTGACTACCCCTTTTGGCCCCGCTCTCTTCTCTTGGCAGATACATGTACCAACAGGCACAACAGTTAGATTCCTCGTATATGAGTGTAGAGGGCTATAATGGCTTGTGGTTAGTTCACACACATATATTCTGGATATAGTATCCTATGGACTACTATAGGTGTAACGTGTATAGGATATGATTTCTTGAGGATCCCTACTCGGTGTATGGGCTATAATGGCTTGAGGTATAATACCCGATGTATGATACACGTTATGCAGGCTGTGGTAGATCCCGGAACTTACCCGATTTCTTTTGGTTGTGAGGATTGTGTGGTTCTTCGCCTAGGTGTCTGCGGTCAAGCCTTTGTGGTGCACGAGGTGCAGATTGTGGAGCTTAGCCCAGGTGTCTGCGGGCAAGCCTTTAGAGAGAGATGCACAGGACGTATGTCATTGGGGAAAAGTGGAAAACCAGTGGGGAAGTAGTAGCGGGGTACCCTTGATATTATTTTCTATATGCTATATTATTGTATGTGTTACTTGTTGAGAGTATCCATGGTGAGTTTTGGAACTTATTATACCTGTTTAGGTGATGAGTTAGTTTCACTTGTTGTTCACTGGGCTTTAGCATGCTTTCTTTACTTTTTCTCGCGAGGCTTGGGGAGGATCCTACTGAGTATACTGTTATACTCACCCTATGTATTTGTAAACTATTTTTCAAGTCACTTGGAGCAGTTTGGAGATCAATCTGGTTACTACAAGCTTATGGTTGGAGGAGCTCTTCGGGCTTGTGGTCACTGTCGTTTTACATTCTTTTAGGTACTTTTAGTTTTCCCTTTCAGTTGTAGTACTTTTGCATGGAATTTCATATATGTACTTGGGATTCTTTTATTTCAGTTCTGAGTTGGTGTTTATTGGTGTCTATCTTATCTCTCTCTTCCGTATGTGTTCTCTTAGAGGGTAATTCCTCCTATTTGTGTGTTTACTATACCCTCGGTGCTAGTCGCCAACCCAGGGCCTACTGGAGGCGGGACTCAGGGGTCATTATCTTCCTTCTCACATTTCCGGCCCAGGAGGGGTACACTTTGTGGGGAGGGGGTCGTGATATATTGAATAAATTATTTCCCATTAGAAGCATTAATATGATGTGATATCTATTGGACTCATAGTAGTTAGTAGTAGGATCTAGTCCATGTGGGAGTATTTTGGGGTTGGTTTCCTATAAGCAGCTTATTTTTACTTTAGTTTTATAATATATTAGTGAATTTCAATACATAATAAATCACTAATCATATATTTATTATTCTTATATGTTACATTAATGTGATAATTTACTTGAGATATCAATCATATAGAAAGGAAACAATAGTTCCATAATAGGATAATGTAACGCCCCAACCCCAAAAGCCCAGAGTCGATGCATTATTACATATCATTGGCATGATCATAAAACATCAAGTCTCGAAAGACCGATTATTTTAGTATCCATGGAAGTACTAGATACATTCATAAGGTTACATTACATTGTAAAATGGAAAACTACAATAAAATTGTTTCTATAGACAAAACTGAGATTGCATAGACTATCCCTGCATGTCAGTCATAATATAATTCTTCGCATACTAGGAAAAATAAAACATAGAAATGGGTGAGCTCAGATGCTCAGTAAGGATAAAAATATAGCGGAAACTTTCATAAATAGGCATAAAAATTTATGGTAATGTATAAGACTAAAACAAAAGCCTTTTAAATTTGAAATGTAGCATAATATGGCAAAGATAAAATCAAATAATTTCATTTACATATTCACAAGGATATTCTACTAGTCGACTGATCACTTGTAATATCAATAGCCACATTCATAAAGATAGAATGCATAGTGCCAGACATTTATAACCACATAGTCTAGGCCTAATGCCAAGACTAAAAAAAGATTTTGTCAAGGCCTTGTGCCAAGACACTAGTTTGTCTTGTGATACCTACCCATGCATCGAGGATCTATAGCAGGCTCCACCCGGCACTTACTAAGTCCAATGCATTCCTCATATGAAAAGTTTTAAACATAACATAAACATTCGTATTAAAACTACCATAAGAAATGTCAATACTTTATACATAAACCATGAATGTTTTAAAAATAGAACATCCAAAATCAAAAATATCACAAAAACTTCAATACATTATGGAATTTTTGTATCATAATAAATCAACTTCAAATAAGATTACAATACATCAAAGGATGTTGACATAGATTAAAGTAGAACATTTTTTTTGAGAAATATCTATTTCTATTTTGAAATCATTTAAAAGTCATATAATTATAAAAGAAACCATTCATTTTTGAAAATATTCTTATAATCTTATAAGGGAATATTCGACAATGTTATAATGGTATAAAATAGTCGCACCCTCCGTATATGTTAAAAAACATTCTTACCTTAAATTTTTACAAAAGGTAAAAAAGTAAATTGTTTTGAAAAAGACGGAAAGATTCCTTTATAAACATCTTATAAAAGTCAAACAGGGGTATAAATGACTTTAACTAAGAGTCTATAAAATAGTAAGAATGTTTTGAAATAAATTTTTAAGAAAAATGGATGTGGATGATAAAGAGGTCCTAGTAGATAATTACGTATAAACAACCTCGGATAATGAAGAGGTTGTAGAATTATCCCTTAGATTGTACTTTTCCTTGGTCAAGGGTATGTTAACCTCCTGTATAATTGTTAAAAAATTGTTATTAAATAATACAAGAATCATATTCATTAATATGATATCATATATGATCTTTTAATATTGCTTTGTAAATAATATCTTAGTATTATCGTCATTTCGGGTGTTAACTAATTCGTTTTCCTTTATATGATTTGTTACGTAAGTAATGTTTTTTATGGATAGTATGTATCTTATTCATATTTAGAATTATATTAATTCTTTAAACATTATTTTTAATCATATAATAAAAAAATTTCTTGAATGGATACGATGGGGAATGAATCTCATCGCGTTCGTGGAGACGGTAATCCATACATACGCACGAATGACAATATCATTCTTTTGATATTAAAATAATATATAATTGGGTGTTATATCATATATAAAGAATCATTATCATGTTATATTTGTTATTTACATTAATTACACATCATTATTATACCCATCAATATAATAATGTTTCGAATAACAATTACACCACGACGTGGAGAAGGTAAGCCGTACGTACACACGTATGGTGACATTTTATTAAAAGGATGGATAGAATAAAGAATATGGTTTTACCATATTTATAATAACATCACAGTATATATAATATACTGGATTTATCATTTTATAATGGAAACAACAATGAAAGAGGAAGTGGAAGAAGAAAGGAACTTGAAAGAGGTGATGAAATATTTTCCTCTTCTTCGGGTTCTTCCTTTTTATTTGATCAAAAGGGCTCCATAGGTTGGATTTATCACTAATGTAATGCCTCTAGGATGAAGGGAGGATAGTTGAGAGGGTATTTTTGCAGGTTTTCGCTGAACCGAAAGGCTTTTAAGCTGTGAATTATAGAGAAGGGTGAGTTAACTTTTATAAGAGGGGTGAGGGGCACCTTAGGAAAAGCTCGAAATATTATTTTATAATAAAAATATTTTCGGTTTAAAATGCATAAAAAATGGATTATTTAAAGGATAATGTGGGGATGGGTTGAAAACCACTAAATAAATATTTTTTAGACAGTTTTGGGTCACTATATTAATTTTATCTAATAGATTTGTCTCTTAGTTAAATAGTTTGACATTTACCATGTCTCTTTGTATGTTTATATGATATGGTTAATAAAAATACTATATAATTCCAAGATATCCCCATGTGGTTCATTAATAATACACCTATCATTATATAAGTCTTTTGGGTGAACATAAGATTTTTAGAAATAGAATATCAATTAATAATATAATATTTGTTTTAAAAACTCTTTTATGTCAATTTTGACACTATTTGGTATTTTGTTTCTTCTAAATTCATAACAGCATTATTACTTCAAAAAACATTCATCTAAACAACTCTAATATGTCATATTAACCTATAAAATTAGTTTAATTCAAAAAAGTCTCAAATTACATTTATTTGGATGTTTATAATATCAATTATTTTAATATTTCATTAATTAGGTAATTAATGCATCATCATTGTGTCATATATAAATTAAATTATCTAATGTCTAAAAAATATAAATAAACAACCATTATGTAGTAAATCTTTTTATATTTCTAATTAATATTTATAGTCGAATTTATCTTATGTGTAACCCTATATTAAAAATTTTTTAGTTATTAACCTTTGATTTTAACTATTTTAACTCTTATTTGAATTAAATAATAATAAATGTCCTAATCTAATCCAAGTGGACCTAAAGGATATTGTTTTATTCCTAAGGATTTTTTGGGTCTAATTACAATTATCCAATAGAATTAGTACATGTGTTAGGGTAATAATAATATCATTTTTACCCTTAATTACCCTATTTACTTTTAACCGTGGTAAATAAAAGTAAAAAGTTACTACTCAACAAATATTATTTTCATCTTATTGAACCAAATTTTACTTACTGATATCAACCATTTATCTCATATTTTTTAAATTCAACTCACAGAAGTGGTAAAATTAAGTTTTATGTAAATTTGCAAATGCTCCTAGGATGTGGGTAAAAGACGGTGAAAAGTTCAATAAAATTTTTATATATCTAAAATTATTATAAACTGACTCCAAGTAATTACATTGAAATTATATAGGTATTATGTATCAATTTTTACCTAAAATAAATTTAAATAAAATAAAAAATTATTTAAATAAAAATTCGGTTTTAAACTATAACTCAGTGTTTTTCACTATTCTTGAAATTTTGAATGTTTTCAGAAAAATACCAAAAATTCACCCTAAGATAATTTTGATATTCCAAATCCAAAAATAAAGTCCATTTTGAAGGATAAAATTTATAAAATTTGAAAAAGTGGGTATTACTATTCATAACGGCTAGTTTGATTTGGTGTGGTGTGTTAGAACTCGAAGTTGCATACAACACATGCTATTGTATTATTCCAAGAGAAGCATACCATGGAAGCTTGGGGTGTTACATTCTCACCTCCTTCAAATAATTTCTCCCTCAAAATTTCTAAATTATTACTGTGTAAAAAGACTCAGTTGGTTCTTCATCATAAGTTCCTAGGGTTCCCACATTGCTTCTTCCATCTTATGGTTTCTCCAAAGAAATATTACCAGAAGAGTCGTCTCATTTTTGAATACTTGTTATCTTGTATCAAGAACCTTGACAGGCTCTTCGCAATAAGATAGATCAGGTTCCAGTTCTAATTCCTCGTAGGTGACTACATGCGTTGGGTCAGGCATGTATTTTCTCAATAGTGATACATGGAATACATCGTGAACTTTGGAGAGACTTGGAGGCATTGCCAAATCGTAAGCTACAGCCCCAATTTGTTCTAGAATTTTCAAAGGTCCGATGTACCTGGGACTCAAATTTCCCTTCTTACCGAAATGTATAACACCCTTCCATGGAGATACCTTCAAGAAAACAAGATCTCCTACCTGAAATTCCAAATCCTTCATTCGGTTATCGGCATAGATCTTCTTCCTACTTTGAGCTGCTTTGATGTGGTTTTGGATTAACTTAACCTTTTCCATCGTTTCCTCCACCAGTATTGGGCCAACGAGTTTTCTTTCACCAACATCATCCCAACAGGTTGGTGTGTGACATCTCTTTCCGTATAATGATTCATATGGTGCCATCTGAATACTTGAATGGAAGCTATTGTTATAGGAAAATTCTACCAGAGGTAAATATTGATCACACATACCTTGAAAGTCAATTGAGTATGATCTCAACATTTCTTCTAATGTTTGAATATTCCGTTCTGATTGTCCATCTATTTGGGGTTGGTAGGCAGTGCAAAAATGAAGTTCAGTATCCAAGGCTTTCTGAAGACTTTTCCAGAATATTGATGTAAAATGTGGATCATGATCAGAAACAATCGATAGGGGTACTCCATGAAGTCTTAAAACTTAATTAATATATATTCTTACTAATCGTTGAAGTGGTAAATCTTATCTTATAGAAAAATAACGTGCTGACTTGGTAATATGATCAACAATGACCCATCATTTTTTCTAGGTGCCTTTGGTAGTCCCATTACAAAGTCCATCATAATATTATCCCATTTCCACTCAGGTATGGTAAGAGGTTTCAAGACTCCTCCAGGCTGTTGCCTTCCATATTTCACTTTTTTACAATTCATACATCTTGATACAAAATCAACAATCTCCCTCTTCATGTTGTCACACCAAAAAATGTTCCTTCAAATCTCTATACATTTTGGTGCTACCGGGGTGTATAGAGAAATTGGAACTATGAGCATCATCCAACAATTCCCTTTTTATATTAGGTATATCGGGAATACAAAGTCTCTTCCCAAATTTCAGAATTCAATATTCATACCCAAATTCACTCAATCTCCCATCATTCACAACTTTAATCTTCTTTTGGAACTCTTTATCATTGGTCTGAGAACCCTTTATCCTTTCTAGTAAAGATGATTTGGAAACCATTTGAAAAAGTATTTATTTTTCACCTTCCATGGTTATCCCCATGTCCAACATTACTAGATCCTTGAAAATAGGATCTCTTTCACATCTCATCTCGTTCAGAACTCCATGATATTTTCTGCTCAAAGAATCTGTAACCTTATTTTCCTTCCATGGGTGGTAGTGTATCCTGCAATAATAATCCTTGAGTAGTTTAAGCCATCGTCTTTTCCTCATGTTGAGTTCATTCTATTATAAAATATACTTCAAACTCTTGTGATCAGTATAAATATCACAATTTTCACCATAGATATAGTGTCTCCAAATCATCAAAGCAATGATTATAGCTGCTAACTCAAGATCATGAGTAGTATGGTTTTTCTCATTAATTTTCAGCTGTCGTGATGCATAGTCAATAACTCCATCATTCTGCATAAGGACACAACCAAATCCTTTCTTTGATGCATCACTATAAATAAAAAACTCATCAAAGAAACGATCAATATTGCTTATTAGGTTACATATATAATTTGAAGCATGCCTTGCTAACCCTGTAAAGTTAGCTTCATACTTTGCGACATTCTTATCCTCCTTTTGCCTCGGACTCAAAAATTTCCTTTCCATATCCACTCAATGGTCACAAGGAAAGTATTTTTCTAATAAAATCTCTTTGAACTCCCTCAATTCCATATTTGATACTTCCTCATCTTCCTTTGTGTTTTGAATCAATGACCACCATTTATCAGCATCTCCAGTGAGGCGGTAAACTGCCATGACAACATTTTCCCTTTCCCTACTCCCCAAGTAATTGAATATTTTCTCTAAGGAATTTATCCATTGCTCAGCTACAAGTGGATTTTTACCCCCATTGAATTTTGGTTTTTTTTCCTCATGAAGAAATCTAACATTGATCCTCCACGATGTGGATCAGGGTGCTCTATATGGGTAAGGTTATTATTCATAACCTAAGTGAGTTGTTCCAGTATGGTGATAAGCTGATAAGAACCACTTGTATCACCAACTCCACTATAATTATCTTGAGCAGGAGAGAAATCCCTACATGGAGTGCGTGAATTTATATGTTTTCCATTCTTTCATCTAGTCACCATTTCTAAACAATGGCATAAACTAGATTATTTTATGAATCGAAATATATAATTCCAAACTTGTAAAACACTTAACATAAATTGAATAGTTTATGGATATAATCCATAATCATACAAAATGTTTTCATTGAGGAATTATATACTCATAAACCCTTCATAATGGTTTGTATAGAAAATGAGAATTATCCTAAGAATATCCCTTGAGAGTGTCGTAACCAATAGTGCATCAAGGCTCGTTGTCATGAACCAGTTCACATTCAAGTCTAGATCAAAGCGGTGTTTTTGGGTTTTTCCCCTAGGTACATCTATGTCAGAGCCGCCTCTACCTGCTCGTATCTAGATAGCGATGTATTTCTTGGAAAACTCACAAAATCTCTACAAAACCAAAATTCAAGGAAGTTCTTCTATATTAATCCTCAAATTATATCTTAGGACATTGTGCTCTAATCAGAGTTTACCTAAATCTAGTTTCCAAGGTTTGTATTAAACTTCCTCTGATACCAACTGTAATGCCCCGACCCTAGAATCCCTGATTTGGTGCATTATTACATATCATTGGTATGATCACAAAAGATCACATCTCGAAAGACCGATTATTTTACTATCTTTGGAAGTAATAGATACATTCATGTGGTTTACATTACATCGTAAAATAGAAAACTACAACAACATTGTTTCCATAGATAACACTGAGATCCCATAGACTATCCTTGAAGGTCAGTCATAATATACTTCTTCGCTTCCTGGGAAAAATATAACATAGAATGGGGTGAGCTCAGATCCTCAGTAAGGATAACAATATAGTGGAAACTTTCATAAATAAGAAAAAATTTAAGGCAATTTATAAGACTAAAACAAAATCCTTTTAAATTTGAAATTCATCATAATATGGAAAAGATAAAATCAAATAATTCCATTTACTTATTCGAATCGATATTCTACTGGTCGAATAATCACATGCAACATCAATACCCACTTTCATAATGACGGAATGCATAATACTAGACTTTCATAACCATATAGTCAAGGCCTTGTGCCATGACTAAAAATAAGATTTTTTTCAAGGCCTTGTGCCAAGACACTATTTTGTCTCATGAGACCTACCGATGCATCGAGGATCTATAAAGGGCTCCACCCGTCACTTACTAAGTCCAATGCATTCCTCGTATGAAAAAGATTAAACTTAACATAAACATTCGTATTAAAACTAGCATAAGAAATGTCAATACTTTATCCATAAATCGCGAATGGTATAAAAGAAGCACACCCACATTCAAACATATCACAAAACATTCAATACAATATGGAAGTTTTGTATCATAATAAATCAACTTCAAATAATCTTACAATCCATCAAAGGATGTTGAAATAGATGAAATCAAAACATTTTTTGAGAAATATATCTTTCCATTTTGAAATCAATTAAAATTCATATAATTATAAAAGAAAACATTTATTTTCAAAATATTCTTATAATATTGTAAGGGAAGTTGTGATGATGTTATAACGGTATAAAATAGCCGCACCCGCCGTATATGTTAAAAACATTCTTACCTTAAATTTTTCGAAAATGTCAAAAAGTACCTTGTTTGGAAAACGATAGAAAGATTCCTTAATAAACATATTATAAAAGTAAAACAAGGGTATAGATTCCTTTAACCCATAGTATATCAAATATTAAGGATTTTTTTAAATACATTTTTAAGAAACATGTTTGTGGAAGATAAAGAGGTCCCAGTAGATAATTACGTATAAACAACCTCGGATAATGAAAAGATTGTAGAATTAAACCTTACCTTGTACTTTTCCTTGGTCTAGGGTAGTTTAACCTCCTGTATAATGGTTAAATAATTGTTAATAAATTATACAATAATCATATACATTAATATGATATCATATATTATCTTTTAACATTGCTTTGTTAATAATATCTTAGTATTATCGTCGTTTAGGGTGTTAACTGATTCGTTTTCCTTTATATGATTTATTACGTAAGTAATGTTTGTTAAGTATAGGATGTATATTATTCATATTAATAATTTTATTAAGTCTTTAAACATTATTTTTAATCATCTAATGAAAATTATTCTTGAATGGATACGATGGGGAATTAATCTCATCACATTCGTAGAGACAGTAATCCGTACGTACGCACGAGAGAAAATATAATTTATTTGATATTAAAATAATATATAATTGGATGGTATATAATATTTATAGAATCATTATCATGTTATATTTATTATTTACATCAATTACACATCATTATTATAACCATCCATATAATAATGTTTTGAATAACAATTACACCGCGACGTGGAGATGGTAAGCCGTACGTACGCACGTATAGTGACATGTCATTCAAAGGATGGATAGAATAATGAATATGTCTGTACAATATTTATAATAACATCATAGTATATAGAAGATTCTGGAGTTATTATTTTATAATGGAAACAACAAAGAAACAGGAAGTGGAAGAACAAAGGAACTTGAAAGAGATGATGAAATATTTACCTATTCTTCGGGTTCTTCCTTTCTATTTGATAAAAATTTCTTCTTAGGATGGATTTATGACTAAAGTAATGCCTCTAGGATGAATGTATGAAAGTTGATAGGGTATTCGGGCAGGGTTTGTCTAAGTCAAATGGCTCTAAAGGTGTGAATTAGAGATAAGGTGGAGTGGCCTTTTATAAGAGGGGTGAGTGGCACCTTAGGAAAAGCTCGACATATTATTTTATAATAAAATAATTTTCGGTTTATAATGGCTCCAAAATGTATTATTTAAAGGATAAGATTGGGATGGGTCTAAAACCACTAAACCAATAGGTTTTAGATAGTTTTGGGTCACGATATTAACTTTATCTTTTAGATTTAACTCGTAGTTAAATTGTTTGGCATTTACCATGTCTCTTTGTATTTTTATATTATATGGTTTATTAACATAATATATAATTCCAAGAGAAACCCAAGTGGTTCATTAATGATACACCTATCATTATATAAGTCTTTTGGCTGAAAATTATATTTTTAGGAATAGAATATCAATTAATAATATAATATTTATTTTAAAAACTCTTTTATGTCAATTTTGACACTATTTGGTATTTTGTTTCTTCTAAATTCATAACAGCATTATTACTTCAAAAACAATTCATCTAACCAACCCTAATATGTCATATTAACCTAGAAAATTATTTAAATTCAGAAAAAGTCTCAAATTACATTTATTTGGATATTTATAATATCAATTGTTTTTATATTTCACTAATTAGGTAATTACTACATCATCATTTTGTCCTAAATAGATTAATTTATATAATTTCTAAAAAATATAAATAAACTAAATTTATGTAGGAAATATTTTTATCTTTATAATGAATATTTATAGTTGAATTTATCTTATCTGTAACCCTATATTAATGATGTTTTAGTTATTAAAATTTGATTTTAACTCTTTTAACACTTCTTTGAATTAAATAATAATAAATGTACTAATCTAATCCAAGTGGACCTAAATGATAATATTTTATTCCTAAGGTTGTTTTTGGTCAAATTATAATTATCTAATAGAATTAAGACATGTGTTAGGGTAATAATAATATCATTTTTACCCTTAATTACCCTATTTACTTTTAACGTTGGTAAATAAAAGTAAAAAGTTACTATTCACAAAAAAATTATTTTCATCTTATTGAACCTCATTTTACTTACTGATATCAACCATGTCTCTCATATTTTTGAAATTATACTCATAGAAGCGGTAAAATTATGTTTTATGTAAATTTGAAAATGCTCCTAGGAGGTGGGTAAAAGATGGTGAAAAGTTCAATAAAATTTTTATATGTATAAAATTTTTATAAACTGACTCTAATTAATTACATTGAACTTATATAGGTATTATGTTTCTATTTTGACCTAAAATAAATTTAAATAAAATAAAAAATTATTTAAATAAAAAATCAGTTTTTAATTATAACTCAATGTATTTCACTATTCATAAAAAATTGAAAGTTTTCAGAAAAATACCAAAAAATCACCCTAAGCTAATTTCGATATTTTGAATCCAAAAATTAAGTCCATTTTGAAATATAAAATTTATAAAATCTTAAAAATTGGGTATTACTATTCATAATGGCTAGTTTGATTGGTTGTGGTGAGTTAGAACATGAAGTTGCGTACAACACATGCTATTGTATTATTCAAAGAGAAGCGTATTGTGGATGGTTGGGGTGTTAGAGATAAGATACATGATGTGATATGAAATATTATTAATATGTTCTACTATATAATAAAATTATTTCAATGGACACGTATTATACTGAATTTCAAGTGTGAGTAATTTTAAGAGGATGTAACTTCATATCATGACTTCAATCTTGGTAATCTCTAAGAGCAGAAGTTGGAAAATAGACCCACCATTTGGAATTTCAGATGTTATGTGTCGTTGGATATTCTTATCTATGAATAGGTGAAATGATCGATATACTTTAAATTTATTATTATTCCTTATCATGAAACACGTAATTTGGTGTACTGACCAAAATCATAATGCCATATATTCGTATGATGTAGGGTGTGTTGGGTGCATACTGAGTGATATTTTATTAATTAACATGTTTATGAAGAATTTGTCTCTTATAAATTTTTGGAAGTTGATAGCTCATCAATTTTATTGTAATATAACTTTCAAACAAAAATTTAACGTCCATGGTGATAGATGGGGTCATTTTATATAGTCAAATAATTCAATATTGAGCTTATAGATTGATGAAATGATTATGTAACCTCCTTTAAGAGATATCGAGACAAAGAGATTATATTAAATAGTGATTATTCATATGTGGTTATCTTCATTGATAAATTTATTTCTTCATCTATGGTTTCCTTTAAATATTTATATACACTAATATTAAATTTTAGGAGAACCCCCTAATAACATCGAGGAAGCTTCCTAAAGCATCCCAAACATAGTGTTTATGTTGATATTAGATAAATACAACCAATATTTAATAGTTGGGATAAATATTATTCTTTTTTTTGAAATTATATGTTTCAAGGATTTATTGATCACAAATACTCAGTCACGATATTTATATATGATTTGAATATTAAATAAATATTTATCTTCAAGATCATCATTATAATTGTTTTTATTTATTTATTTAATTAAATACATTTATTATTTGAGGTTTAGTAAATGTAAAGGTAGATGGATAGAGCCGAGTAAGGAAATGGTTAATTTAAATGGTATACTAAATATCACTTAAATAAATATTGATTTATTTATTGATATTTATATTTTCTATAAGACATTTTTGTGTCAAATAAATAGTATTATTATTATTATTATTATTGGATGTAGGGTTTGATATAGATTTGGGTATTGGATAAGGGCCTATATGTAATTGATAATTCTCTAACCTAGCTCTATTTATACTTGATTATACAATCTTTGTTAGACTGAGGATTAAATAATTATTTGTTTTGCACAATGAATTCTCTCCCAAAATATTTCTCTCTTAAGTAGAGAATTCTCATGGTTTACTTATCTCAAGGATGAGAGATTACTCATATTTCTAAATGTAATGCCCTGACCCCAGTTACCCAGAGTCGGTGCATTATTGCGTAACATTGGCATGATCACAAAAGATCAAGTCTCTAAAGACCGATTAGTTTAGTAGCCTTGGAAACACTATATACATTCATAAGTCTTATATTACATCATAAAGTAAAACAAAACTATAACAACATCTTGTCTTCATATCCCCTCATACTATCCCTGCAGGTCATTCTTAATATACTTCTTCACATCCTGGAAAAATTAAAACATTGGAAGGGGTGAGCTCAGATGCTCAGTAAGGATAACAATATAGCGGAAGCTTTCATAAATAAACATTAACATTTAAGGCAATGTATAACGAAAAAAAAAGCCTTTTAAACTTCAACTTCAGCATAATATGGCAAAAATAAAATGAAATAATTCCATTTACTTATTCACATGGATATTCTACTAGTCGAATAATCACATGAAATATCAATAACCACTTTCATAATGATGGAATGCATAATGCCAGACTATCATAACCACGTAGTCAAGGCCTCGTGCCAAGACTACAAATAAGATTTTGTCAAGGCCTCGTGCCAATACACTAGTTTGTCTCATGAGACCTACCGATGCATCGAGGAGCTATAGCGGGCTCCACCCATCACTTATTAAGTCCAATTCATTCCTTATATGAAAATGTTTAAACATATCATAAACCATAACATAATCGTATCACCTAAAAAATTTATAAAGGAAATATAACATTTCCACTTTTCAATCACAAGATATCAATACAACACATTGATATAATAAAAACATTATCAAAAAAAAAATTAATACCAAAATAAAATAAAAGTAAAACATGGTATTTATTTTTCATTTTAAAAAAAGTTATAGCTTGTAGAGAAAGCTGAAACTCAAATAATGGTCACAGCGGAGAAAAAGTCGTTGTCTCTGCATACGTACGACAAGAAAAAAATTCATTTTTGTCATTTAGTAAAATGATTTGTATAAAAATATTACTTTTGAATAAATGTAAAATTCAAAGGGGTTTATACATTGTATAAAAGAAAGTTGTGTATAAAACAAAATATGCCTCAATGAAAGGAGATTGAGACAAAGTCCCTTACAAAGATATTTTTTAAATAAAATAGATCTATTATGTGTATTAACTATAAGTACACATAAATAAAGTACAAATACAAGATAGTACATAATAATATCATGACATAATTTGAAAGTAGGTGATTAACCCAAAGAACGGAAATTGGGTTAAGAAGTTCCCTTACCTCATGTCCAACTTGACTCGACCGTTATTTAACCTCCTGAATAATAAACTAGAGTTAATTTATAATTTCTTAAGAACCTTTTTCAGGTTTATTATTCCTTTTATATCACTTATTACCATGTTATGAACATTATTTAATTATTTATGTTAATAACGGTCGTTTTGTCGATCTTTGGTACTTGAGTCAAAAATATACTTCTTATAATTACAAGTTGTTCATGTGGTAAAATATACATTATATCTAGAATTATATTCATGATATATATATCATATATATCCAGTATATACATTCATTCTTAATATTACGTAACATTTAGAGGCAAGAAATGAAATGCACCGTTCATGGAGACAGTAAGCCGTACGTACGCATGAACGCTAATTTCATTTCTATTTCATATTTACTGGAATGAAATCATAATTATATAAAGGTGTATTATAATTCCAGTATAATATCATATATAATATCATTTAATCCATCCTTTATACGTCCCACATATGGCATTAACGATTCAAATCACTTTTAGGGGGCGGCAGTCCGCACTTCCTAAAATGAAATTATCGCATTTACCCATAATGGAAATCATAAAGGTATGCCATAAATCAGAAATACAGAAGCATAAGGAAAACATAAACATAATATATATCATATATAGAAATATTTTCATCATAATGGCCACCATTAGAGGTGTTAAAAGAATATTGAACAATCATCGTTTCGTGAGGCAGTATTTTTCCACCCACAGAAAAAGTATGTTCTTTAACCATTAGACAGAGGTGTGTGTGAGTGTAAATAAAATACTTATCATAAAAACATCCTATTATATTTTAGATACTTGTTTTGTTACAAAATAAAGTAATAAAAATATTTTAAGGGGTTGGAGAAGCAAAATAAAACAAAAGAACATAAGAGAAGACATTACCTTAAAATCGGGTAACACTTTTTGATTTGAGACAAAGGATTCCTTGGGAAGACTTCTGACCAAAGTGAGGATTCTAGGAGTAAGAGAGAAGTTTAGAGAGTATTTGGGTAGAGGTTATCCGAGCCAAATGGCTTGTAAGGTGTGAATAAGGTGGTAGAGGTGGGGGCCTTTTATAAGAGGAGAAGAGGGGCACTCTTGGAAGGTCATGAAATGTTACATTATTATGAAATGATTTTCGGATTTCAAAGGTCCCAAAATTATATATTTCAAATATAAGGTGATAAGGTTTCGAAATATACTCATCCAATAGGTTTTTGACAAGTTTAAGTCTTATATTTTACATTATCTTTCCATTTTATTTAAATCGTTAATTAATGAGGTAATCACTGCATCATCATGGTGTGATAAATAAATTTATATACTTAATGCCTAAAAATTATAAAAAAATTACCATGATGTAGGAAAGATTTTTATCATTACAATTAATATTTATAGTTGAAAAGTTATTTTATATAAACCCATGTAATAATTGTTTTAGTAAAACAACACATGTTTGTGACAATTTTATTTTTACTTTAAATAAAAAGTTATTAATGTCATTTTCTTACCCAAGTGGCTCCATGGGGTCACCAAGTTGACCCATGGATTGTCTTGGTCGTCCATGAATCATAAAATAAAGGTAGGACAAGTGTAAAGGTAATTTCATATTTTTATAATATCATTTTTACCTTAAATTTCACTAATTACCTTTAATCGCGATTAATAAAATTTAAAAGTTACTATTCACCAAAAAATTATTCTAATCCCATTGAACCACATTTTTCTTCCTAATGACAACCATGTATGTCGGATTTTTGAAAATCAAATCACAGAAGTGTTAATGTTTCATTTACATGAAAAATTAGTTTTTAAACTACCACTTAGTGGTTTCACTATTCATCAAAAATTGAAGTTTTTCAGAAAAATTCAAAAATTTCACCCTAGGCTAAATTCGATATTCCAAGTCCAAAAATGAAGTCCATTTTGAAAGATAAAATTTTTAAAATTTCAAAAATTGGGTATTACTATTCATAACGGCTACTTTGATTGGTCATGGTGTGTTAGAATCTCGAACTTGCGTACAATGCAAGCTATTGCATTATTTAAATATAAGTGTATCGTGAAATCTTGGGGTTTTACATTCTACCCTCCTTCAATAAATTGCATCCTCTCCATTTGAAATTTTTCTTTGAAAATAAAAGGTTGAAAATAGAAAATACCTTTGTGGAAAACCCACATTGTAAATTGGGTTAATGAAAATATAACTTTAAAAGAAAGACAGAGAAGTACAAAGGTCACCCGAGATAGCCCATACTAGGATTCTATGAAAATATGGATATGGAGGAAAAAAAACCATCAAGGTCTGATGGAGAGTTGTAGAAAACAGGTTTAGGAGAAAGTTAACTACAAGAAAATCACAAACTTGTGATTGGTTAAACGATCATTGATTCCCTAGTAGGAAAAGTTAACCGAAAATGTTTTTGTTTTAAGTTACCTTTTATAAAGTCAAGGAATTTATTTAGGAAATTTACTAAGAACGTAAGGGAATATACATACTTGTCATGTAGACTTTAATTCTTTAATAAATGTTTACCACAAATCCATCTTTCACTCAAAAAGATAATAGAACTAAAAAATATTATATTTATCCTAATCGTATAAGGTTCCAAATATTAAAACATACCATTTAGATTAGGAAAACTATTTTGTAATAACCAAGGACTTCATGTAGGCTAGTGGTAGGTAATAAAGGCATGTTGCACTATGGTTGTGGGTTCGATTCCTGCAGCTTTGTCCGACGTGACGGGTTATCCCCCAACCTGCAGGTTGTCCTTTTCCTAAAACTATAGTATTATAATATTCCAAAAATAATATTCAGAAATTTTTTAACCTTAATCAATACTATCCAAAGTTAAACTTAATCTATTCCAACCTTTATAGTTATCCAAAATACCTCTGTTGAGACTTTCTCTAAAAGGTCTCTAAATTCTAAAATCAATTCATCAGATTCCCCAAACAGAGTAAAGTTTCTCTTATTGTCAGATACTAAAAATATGATTACCTTCATCATATTAAAACCTTAATGAAAACAACAAGTATTGTAGTACAATCCTTATATATATATCACATTATTCTTATAACCATAATATAGTTCTTGAGTCCAAAAACACAAATACAATAATTATTCGACTTCATCTGTAGTAAGAACATAATCTTTTCCTTGATCCCTTGGCCTTTTCTGAGGTAATTTTCCATGACGCTTAGGAAATGAATTTTTATAATGCCCCATTTCCCTACAATTATAGCATTCAACATTGATAGCCTATTTCTTTCCCTTACAATCACGATCCTAGTGACCTTTTTCGCCACATTTATAGCAAACTCTCATTCCTTTTAGGAAAGTACCGGGGTGATTCTTACAACAATTATCGTATAATGGAAAATCCTTCTTTCCCTTTTTCCCTTTATCGTTCTCTTGTTCCACCATTTTCTTCTTCTCTTACTTTACTTTGTTGTTATAAGACTTAGAAAATTCATTTTCTGTCTTGATAGCACACGAGACAATATCTTCGTACGATGAGAAGGATTGTGATAATAAAGCTCAACGGAGAAATGGTTTTAACCCATCAAAGAAACAATCAATCTTACTTCTTGGGTTACGTATATAATCTACAGCATGCCTCACTAATCTTGTAATGTTAGACTCATACTTTGCGACATTCTCATCCTCCTTTTTACTCAGACTCAGAAATTGCATTTCTATATCTTCTCGATGGTCATGTGGAAAGTATTTTTCTAAGAAAATTTCCTTAAACTCCCTCCATTCCATACTTGATACTTCTTCATCTTCCTTTGTGTTTTAAATCAGCGACCACCATTTATCGGCATCTCCAGTGAGGCGGTAAACTACCATGACAACCTTCTCCCTTTCGCTACTCCCCAAGGTGTGGAATATTTTCTCTAAGGAGTTTATCCATTTCTCAGCTACTAATGGATTTGTACCGCCATTAAATTTTGGTGATTGTTGCCTCATGAAGCGGTCTAACATTGATCCTCCATGTTGCGGATCAGGGTGCTCCATACGAGTAAGGTTATTATTCATAACCTGAGTGAGTTGTCCCAGTATGGTGATAAGTTGATCAGCACCAGTTGTATCACCAGCTCCACTATAATTATCTTGATCGGGAGGGGAATCCCTACATGGAGTGCGTGCATTGATACGGTTTCCATTCCTTCCACTAGCCACCATTTCTAAACAATGCCATAAACTAGATCAGTTTATGAATCAAAATACATAATTACCTACTTATAAAACACTTAAAATAAATTGAACAGTTTATGGATATAATCCATAATCATAAAAATGTTTTCTTTGAGGAATTATATACTCATAAACCCTTCACAATGGTTTGTAAGGAAAATGAGAATTATCCTAAGCATATCCCCTAGGAGTGTCGTAACCAAGAGTGCAGCAATGCCCATTGTCGTGCACCAGTTCCCGTTCGAGTCTATCTCAAAGTAGTGTTTTCAGGTTTTACCCCTAGGTACATCTGTTCCAGAGCCGCCTCTACCTGCTCGCATCCAGACAGGGATGTATTGCTCAGAAAACTCACAAAATCTCAACAACATTAAAATTCTAGGAAGTTCTTCTATACTAATCCTCAAAGACTATCTTATTACTATGTGCTCTAATCAGAGTTTATCTAAATCTAGCTTCCAAGGTTAGTACTAAACTGCCTATGATACTAATTGTAATGCCTCAACCCCAGTTACCCAGAGTTGGTGCATTATTACATAACATTGGCATGATCACAAAAGATCAAGTCTCGAAAGACCGATTAGTTTAGTAGCCTTGTAAACACTAGACACATTCATAAGTATTACATTAAATCATAAAGTAAAATAAAACTACAACAACATCTTGTCTTCATATCCCCTCATACTATCCCAATAGGTCATTCTTAATATACTTCTTCACATCCTGGAAAAATTAAAACATTGGAAGCAGTGAGCTCAGATGCTCAATAAGGATAACAATATAGCAGAAGCTTTCATAAATAAACATTAACATTTAAGGAAATGTATAACTAAAACAAAAGCCTTTTAAACTTAAACATCATCATAATATGGCAAAAATAAAATGAAATAATTCCATTTATTTATTCACATGGATATTCTACTAGTCAAATAATCAGATGAAATATCAATAACCACTTTCATAATGATGGAATGCATAATGCCAGACTATCATAACCACGTAGTCAAGACCTCGTACCAAGACTACAAATAAGATTTTATCAAGGCCTCATTCCAAGACACTAGTTTGTCTCATGAGACCTACCGATTCATCGAGGAGATATAGCGGGATCCACCCATCACTTATTAAGTCCAGTGCATTCCTTATATGAAAAGGTTTAAACGTATCATAAACCATAACATAATCGTATCACATAAAACATTTATAAAGGAAACATAACATTTCCACTTTTTAATCACAAGATATCAATACAACACATTGATATAAAAAAAACATTATCAAAACAATATTTAATACCAAAATAAAATAAAAGTAAAACATGGTATTTATTTTTCATTTAAAAAAAGTTATGGCTTTTAGAGGAAGCAGAAACTCAAATAATGGTCACGGCGGCGGAGAAGTCGTTGTCGCCACATATGTACGATAGGAAAAACATTCCTTTTTTTCATTTAGTAAAACGCTTTGTATCAAAATATTTCTTTTTAATAAAAGTAAAATTCAAATGGGTTTATACACCGTATAAAAGAAAGTTGTGTATAAAACAAAATATGCCTCAATGAAAGGAGATTGAGACGAACTCCCTTACAAAGATCATTTTTTAGATAAAATAGATCTATTATGTGTATTCACTATAAGTACACATAAATAAAGTAAAAATACAAGATAGGACAAAATAATATCATGACATAATTTGAAAGTAGGTGATTAACCCAAAGAACGGAAATTGGGTTAAGAAGTTCCCTTACCTCGTGTCTGACTTGACTCGACCGTTATTTAACCTCCTGAATAATAAACTAGAGTTAATTTATAATTTCTTAAGAAACTTTTTCAAGTTTATTATTCCTTTTATATCACTTATTACCATGTTATGAACATTATGTAATTATTTATGTTAATAACGGTCGTTTTGTCGATCTTTGGTACTTGAGTCAAAAATAAACTTCTTATAATTACAAGTTGTTCATGTAGTAAAATATATATTATATCTGGAATTATATTCATGATTTAGATATCATATATATCATATATATCTAATATATACATTCATTATTAATATTATGTAACATTTAGAGGTAATAAAAGAAATTCATCGTTCATGGAGACGGTAAGTCGTACGTACGCATGAACACTACTTTCATTTCTATTTCATATTTAATGGAATGAAATCATAATTATATAAAGGTGTATTATAATTCCAGTATAATATCATATATAATATCATTTACTCCATCCTTTATACGTCCCACAAATGGCATTAACGATTCAAATCACTTTTAGGGGGCGGGAGTCCGCACTTCCTAAAATGAAATTATCGCGTTTACCCATAATGGAAATCATAAAGGTATGCCATAAATGAGAAATAAAGAAGCATAAGGAAAACATAAAAATAATATATATCATATATAGAAATAGTTTCATCATAATTTCTACCATTAGAGGTGTTAAAAGAATATTGAACAATCATCGTTTTGTGAGGCAGTATTTCTCCACCCACAGAAATGGTATGTTCTTTAACCATTAGACGGAGGTGTGTGTAAGTGTAAATAAAATACTTGTCATAAAAACATACTAGTATATTGTAGATACTGGTTTTGTTACCAAATAAAGTAATAAAAAGATTTTAAGGGGTTGGATAAGCAAAATAAAACAAAAGAACAAAAGAGAAGACATTACCTTAAAATCGGGTAACTCTTTTTGATTTGAGCCGAAGGATTCATTGGGAAGACTTGTACCCAAATTGAGGCTTCTTGGAGTAAGATAGGGAAGTTTAAATAGTATTTGGGCAGAGTTTGTTCGAGACAAATGGCTTGGAAGGTGTGAATAAGGTGGTAGAGGTGGGGCCTTTTATAAGAGGAGAGGAGGGGCACTCTTGGAAAGTCATGAAATGTTACATTATTATGAAATTATTTTCGGATTTAAAAGGTCCCAAAATTATATATTTCAAATATAAGGTGATAAGGGTTCGAAATATACTCATCCAATAGGTTTTTGACAAGTGTAAGTCTTAGAGTTTACATTATCTTTTCATTTTATTTAAATCGTTAATTAATGAGGTAATCGCTACATCATCATGGTGTGATAAATATATTTATTTATTTAATGCCTAAAAATTATAAAACAAATTACCCTGATTTAGGAAATAGTTTTATCTTTAAAATGAATATTAATAGTCGAAAAGTTAACTTATATAACCCCATTTAATAATTGTTTTAGTAAAACAACACATGTTTGTGAAAATTTTATTTTTACTTTAAATAAAAAGTTATTAATGTCATTTTCTTACCCAAGTGGCTCCATGGGGTCCCCAAGTTGACCCATGGATTGTCTTGGTATTACATGACTCATAAAATAATTTTAGTACAAGTTTAAAGGTAATTTCATATTTTTATAATATCATTTTTAACTTAAATTTCACTAATTACCTTTAATCGCGATTAATAAAACTTAAAAGTTACTATTCACCAAAAAAATTATTTTAATCCCATTGAACAAAATTTTTATTCCTAATGACAACCATGTATGTTGTATTTTTTATAATCAAATCACAGAAGTGGTAATGTTTCATTTACATGAAAAAATAGTTTTTAAACTACCACTTAGTGGTTTCACTATTCATCAAAAATTGAAGTTTTTCAGAAAAATTCCAAAAATTCACCCTAGGATAAATTCAATATTCTGAATCCAAAAATGAATTCCATTTTGAAAGATAAAATTTATAAAATTTCGAAAAGTGGGTATTACTATTCATAATGGCTACTTTGATTGGTTGTGGTGTGTTAGAATCTCGAACTTGCGTACAATGCAAGCTATTGCATTATTGAAAGAGAAGTGTATCATGAAATCTTGGGGTTTTACACTAAACCCTCTCAATACTGAGAGATCAAGAGTATAACAAACTTTAAATCTGATATATTTTGTTGCTATCAAAGTCAAGTGACATAAGATGATCGGTACATTCACACTAGAATATAAAGAAATATTAGTGTTTCATTGAGAATAATGAATCACATGTGGTTCACTATTAGTGGAATTTTATACTTGAAACCACATGGTATAAAAATAATACAACTCAGATGATAATTCAAAATATCAATATCAAAATCAATAGAATAACCCTATACTAAGTTATATTTCTTATGTTAAATTCATTATAAATTTAACATGAATAAACCTCTATTTTTGTTCTAACATTTTTTTAAATATCACACATTATTTTTTTTTTGTCACAATAATCCTTGACATGAAAATTAGTCAATAAACCATTGTTTTTAAAAAAAAGATGAGTTGGGAATGACCTCTATATTCTCTTATCCTACATTAGGAACTTACATCACCAACAAAAACCTTCCTTAAATTTTATTATGTAATGTAATCCCTTTTTGAATTAGTATCTAATAGAGAAAGATTCATACTAGTGTAATTACTGTATATTATTGGAATATTTTTCTTTTAATTCCCAAAATTAAATCGACAATATACTTCAATTTATATGGAAATAACCAGATAGTTCAATTTATATCAAAGGCATGGTGATATTTTCTTCCATTATTATAAAATAGAAAAAACTTTTATTAACTGATTAATTTAATTTCATATCACTTATTATTCCCAAAACATATTCTTTTTCAACTTAAGAATATATCATTTTCGGTTTTTACCATACATAAAAGTATGTGATATAGTATAGATGTTAATAATAATCTCAAATCTAAGGATCAATACACACATTTATAGATAGAAATATGTAATGTCTAATGAACAAATAGAATTACTAAAGGATCTAGCCACGTTAATTCCCTTTCATGGAGATCACCAAGTGTGAACTTCATGAGAATAAATTTTAATGTATTATGATACCCTGACACCGTATATCTAATCATTATATATTTTCCATCATACAGATGTTATCTAGACCATAGGTAATATTTTTATAAACATTATTATATCATCACTAGGTTTTAATTATAACAGGAAAATTCTATTACCATTTGATGAGATGAATCATCTATGGAAATTATCATATTAATTTTATATAGAATAATAATCATTATGCAATGAATTTTTTGTTACTATTTTTAAAACTAAAAGTATAAAGTTATTTTACTCTATGAAAACAACTCTAATATAATCTTACTTGAACTAGATCCAACTACTAACAACCATCAACCGGCTAGATCTCATATAATCTTTACGCTTCTTACAATATAAAGCTTTAGCCAATAGGGCTTCCAAATTTTGTTTTTGGTTACTCTACTAACAGAATATTCACCCCTTTGATAAAAATCCCTCAAGTGATGATAATTAAATTGTATATGATTTATCCATTAATCAAAATTGGGCTCTTTTTATGGAACTAAAACAATAGTATTATCATAGTATATAATGATAAGATCATTACTACTTGATATAACACAATGATCATGAAATTCAGGGTGGGAGCCAAGCGATTAACACACCCCAAAATTCTGTATGAACCCCAAGTTAAAATCCAATAAAAGGGATATTTATGGGGTGCTATATCAGTATTATAGTAGACACCATAGATGTATAGTAGTAGTTGTAAATATATGTCTGATTTTGGTCTTTGGTCCATTTTTTTGCACCTACGGGTTGTAGGTCCTTGGTTCCATCATTAACCTTTGGGACATATGGCCTACAAGCCAATTGAGGCCTACATACCCTGAGATTTTGGGCCATTTGGCCATGAATTGTTCTCACCAGAATAAAATGATGCAGTTTATAGAAGAGGAATCCAAGAAAGTAGAATACACTAGAGTATATCTAACCAAATTGGAAGAACGATAGGGTATGTCAATAACCATCAGTACCAGGAACTGTGCATATCTATATGGGGAAATTCTATATAATCATCCATGAATAGGGGTGCTAATAACCTTTAGCAAAGAAAATGATATGGTTGGGTAGTTATAGATTAGTAGGGTATTTGGGCCTTTAGGTCATGTATTAGGCCTTGTGCCTATAGGCCTTTGAAACATATGTTGTTCATTATACCTATGAGCATATTGGTCTTATAAGGTTTCCACCAAAACCTAGTTAAAAATGGTATTAACCAATAAATAAATAAAAATATAAGGAAAATACAATATCCTAGATTAATTTGTGAATCTACACTACTTCTTTACCCTATCATAATAAATAATATTCTATTGTAGAATCACTGCCCATTGGATTCTTAAAATGCTTCTATCTCTTATCCACTCCAATAAGGGAAAAAATATATCCTGGTTGTGATTTTACACAATTATAATTTATTTAAAAACTAGAATATATATATTATATATATATGTATCCCCTAAAAACTATTCCCTTATCTCCTACACACACTAGAAACATATATTTTATATGCCTCATGTATTATTGTATTTTTTTACTCTAGGATTAGTGCAACCACACTGAGAAATTGGGGGATGAATTAATATGAGTGAATTATTACAAATTAAAACATTTCTCACCCAATTTACTCAAAAAAACCGATGAACTAATATCACTCTCTCACACATTTAGTTTAAATGTATGTAATGTAAGTAGGAAATAAAAAAATTGCATATAATAGGTTCAACTTGAAGATGGAAAACTATATACCTAGTGTATGATAGTTTTTATCCAACTCATACCCAATTTATCTTTTTTTTATTTTTTTATTTTTTAATAAAAATGAATATTTATAAAGAGTTCATACTTGAACAAGAACAATCATTGGCAATAAAAAAGAATACATCCAATCACTAAGTTGCGGTATTTAATCTATAAAACCAACTAGGCCCCATATGAAAATTCCACAGTTTGTTGTATACCATTTAATGTGTGATAAATAGTAAGGTCATGTCTCCATTGTACTGGTAATATATTATATTCTTCCTTATTTGAAATAATATCAAGGATGCCCCATAATTTTATAGGCCATATGATATATGTATATTATTATCTATTCTTATTGATTTCTATTCTACGACCTATAATATATTCTGTAGATGCAAGGTGGACTCCATCTCTCTCTCTCTCTTATCATCCTCCTTCATCTTATTCTTCAATGTATAGTAAAGATCTTTGTCATTAACTATTGAATCTATTCCTAGTTTTTTTATAATAAATATATTCAATGATATGAGTTTTGAATCTCTCTCTCTCTCTTGATCTTCAACAACTTTGAATATTTGGATTGTCCCAACATTATTTTCTCTCACTATCAATACATATTTTCAATTTTAGATTCTCATAATTTTTCTAGACATCACTTTCATAAAAATAATATAAAAACCATTTTATATTAAAACATCAACTCCCTATCATTCTCATTATTCAAAATTCAATTAAACTGGTCAGGTATAATATCTTTATAAGACTCAATATTTAATTTTCAAAAAATATGTAAAAAAAAATTGAAATACTAGTATAAACATAATTCCACGTCATTAGGATAACATGTAGTGACATTAACATGATGTGAAGAAATTTCTAATGATGTAACCTATTTTTCAATTTTTCATGGTTAAATCATGAAATATTTTGTTATATAGTGACTAATATTTCCACCCATTCCATTGGTGTGGAATCAATTCATTGAATATAATATTGGGGAATATTTATCCTATAACACTCTATTAATTATGAACCATGACATGTTCTTATCCACATAAAGGGACTGCATTTAAACTTCCATAAGTATCTTCAGTATGTTTTACATCCATAAATAGATTTGTGGCATGATCTTCTTCCTCAAGATTCATTATTGAATCACATTATTCATTATTATTCACCAAAACCAAAATCCTTAATCATGATGGAAAATATAATCATGATATTTAAATCAATGATGAAATAATCTAGTATTATTTAAATTAAACCCTACTCTAAATTAAAGAAATTAAACTTCCAAAATTATATATTGACTTCTGAAAATTCCTTACATATTGACCCTTATGTAGCATAGAACCATTACGTGTGGATTGAATAACCATTACATATCTTATTCTAGTTCATTCCTAAGATAAATTTCATTCTATGAAAAAAAAAATTACATATAACCCAAAATATTGTGTATTTTTTAAAGGATATTACATAACACAGTGCGAATATTTCCTTTGAATTTTTTCAATTAAATTTATAATATATTATTTTTTACTAGGAAAATATTAAATTTTATTAAAAATAATTTACATATGAAAATAAAGAATTTTACTTTTCTTCATTTTAAAAATATATATAACTTCACTAAAAACACTTCAAAATTACTTTCGAATAACTTCGAATAATATTCAATCATCACCAATATAATTTCAAAGATTATATAGTCTATAAATACTCCTTTTATTATTTAAGTGTATATTCCATTACCGCATCAAAAATCAACACTACTTGAAACATCATCCAAATATATTCTTCATGCAACACTAGTCTTCACAACATGATGTTACTTATGATAAAACTTTATATCTAGCTTTCATGCCTTCTTCCCAGAGATAAAATTTTTGGAAAGACTGTGGAACTCTTATTCCTTAATGACCTTAAATATTTATAAATTTATTTTTTATATTATCATCAAATTATCAGTTTCATAATTTAATAATATTTTTTATCTATTAATAATGGTTAAATAGTTAATAAATGTCGATAGAAACAAAATCCATTTTTCGATATTTTAAAGATTATCCAATAATCTAATGGAAACATCAATTAAATATTCCCCCTTTTTGAAAAAATTCAAATAAAATAATCAAAAATGAGAGAACATTAATATTTGAACATCAATTTGATCTTCAATATTTTTCAACTCTAAGCACGATGACATATTTCTTGGGAATTTTACTAATTATTCATATCTACATCCTTTAGTACCTAAATATCATTCCAATATTTTATTACTCAACACATATTTACATTATTTTTATTTACTTCATGATTATTAAAAAAATAAAACACAAAACCAAGTGGGTTAAAAAATATACCCCAATATATTTTTTCCAATACCAATTTATAAAAATGCTTGTTGATATGTTTCTTTAATTTTCTTCTCCACCCATTATTGTAATAAATACAAATAAACTTAATAGTAGATGGTATTAATTCACGTAAATCAATTTTACTTCAATTTAGCAACTCTATGTATATGTGAGTAAAGAATGGTTTAGAAAATCAAATGAACTAATCTAGAAAAAAATCCTTCCAGAACCAAATCAGAATATGATACAAACTCGAAGTAATTTTCTCAGAGGTTGTTCAAATATATCTAGGTTGATTTTAAATATCAAATATATTCTCATTAAGTTTTTAAATGAATTTATATACAAATAATATATTTAGATATTTTAAAATGTCTACTAAATAAATATCATGGGTATCAACTCTATTCCCATCATTTGGATTAATTAAGTATTTTCTCCTCAAAATTAAATTTATTTAAGAATTTTCTTTATTGTGTAATGCATACTTATATTGGAGAAAATTTTTATCATCCTCTAAAATTTAATTCAATTAAATGGATTTCATATTTGGAATCATCATAATACATATTATTTATTAAGTTAAATTTAATTTTAGGGAATCAAAATAAGTTACCAATGTAAATGATTAATCACCATGGTAAATGTTAAAATGATGTAAATTTTTTAAATAAATAGGTAAAGCATTATAGTATAAAAAACTTGATATCTAAATGGGTGTTTGAGGTCTTTCTAAAAGGAAACCTTCACCACCCCACTTATCCAAACAAACAAATAATATTATATTATTCATAATATACCAAAACACTCACTTAACCTCTTTAATACATCCTATAGGTTTTATTCTCACTAAAAGGCCAATATAATAAGGCCCAAGGAGTTGTCTAAAGATAGGTATGCATGGAAGATGTAATTTTTTTAACAGTTCTATTTGAAGTTTTTTCCCCACATCCTCTAAATATATATTCCAACCATACTAATATAATTAAAATAGTATCATTATTATTGATAAATTATATCATTTTAATTGAATATCCATTTTTCACCACCCTAAAACCCATTAAAAATTTAAAATATCTCTTGAATTACGTTTAGTTCACCGTTACTATGGATGATGTAATTTATTTTTCATCCCCACTTTACATGGATGATTTTAAAAATGGATTTAATATCCCTTTGAATTATCTATTTAATATTATTGTTTCTATCAAAGTCTATACAAATTTTTCTAGTGAAACCTCCTTCTTATTAATATAATTCATTTTTTACAAAAGATGAAACTGATGGAGTGTAAACCAATTATTTTAAGGTGTTGTGATATTTTTTGTCATTCAGGAAAGCCATGATCGTGATGGTAGAGGTGCCCACTACGATGGTCCCTCCTCCACCCGTAGGTGATGGAACTTATATGTATAAAAAATGAGTGGTTTCTTGTTTTCTCCCCTTTTCTATCCCAGACCTCCTTCTTGTGTCTCCTCATGCTCTGCTATGCCGGAAAGTTCCATATTTTCTTGATGGATTCTCTAACCTCTAGATATCGACTGCAGGGATCACTGAAACTTTGGTACCCCTTAATCTCACTTTTATTATTGGGTTTAAGTAGATACGTCCATTAGTTTATGTGTTCGACAGGTATGTCTTCAGATCATGGGATTTTTAGGAGAGGGATATAATGGGTCTTCTAGACTGCCACCATATTATGATTCATTAATCTTTAGAGCATGATCTAATTAAAGCTTGTTCAATTTCTCCTTTTAGTTTCAATGAATTATTCTTTTGCCTATTTAGATGGTCTTTAGACTTTAATATGAAATGGGATCCTCCTTCAATGGAAATTTGGTTTAGTTTTCCCAATCTTCCCTTACCATTTCAAAACCCATATATTATTATAATGATTGGTAACCTTGTTGTTGGGTATTTGTGTTCAGATAGAAGAACTGATTCTCTTTGTCATCCTGTTGACCTGTGTGTTTATGTTGATATGGATGTGTCAAGAGTTTCATTTGACTATGTTTCAATTACTATTGGTGAGGAGTACCAATGCCAGAAACATTATATCTATGAATCATGGACTGAGTTTTGTTTGGTCTACTAGCGGCTGGGTCACTCGATAGAGAATTATCATTAGGGGTCTTAGTTTCCCACAAATAATATGGGTAGTAATAGTGGAAATGAATTATAGGTTTGTGATGAGGTTGGTTTATAAGAACATATGCCAATGGGTATGAATAGTAGAGGTCACGATGTTAATCTTATACTAATGAATGTCTCCTATAGATTTTGGAATGAACTGGGAACTCCTCAGTAACTTCTACATATAGAGGAGGAACGTACCACTGGTGATTTAGTGGATTGCAATGTGTCAATTGAGGCTTGTGATGGTTTGGTGAAAAATTATGGCAAATCTGCTGGTTTGAGTTAGTCAGGTGCTTCTTTGGTGAAGCAGACAATGGTGCCTCAAGATAACCTGAAGGTCTCTAAGGACTTTAACTAGTTGATATAGGACATGTAATGTCCACACTTGAAATTAATAGAACCCCATTTAAAGTTCAAGGTAGTTTTCTTGATTTTTCTAGAATAGTGCTGATCGAGTAGGAAACCATGTGAAGGTGAGTAAAGATTATATGATATAGATGGATGGAAGTGAGAAGGATATTACTGCTACTTATTTTGAAGAGTTTTTAAGTTTAGTTTTTGGTTATTTTTATAGTGGAACGTAGGGGTATGTTATTTATGTTTCCCATAAAACCATGTTTTGGAAGTCAGGGGGTTATAACCTAATGATTCGGACCTCAATTCCTTTGAAAAACAGTTTTCAAGGCCTTGTAGCGGAAGGTTTGAGATCTGATCAAACCAACTCCATCTATGCAGATGGGTTCTATGTGAATTTACCCAATGAAAATGGTTCTAGTCATTCTAATTTTGAAGTTCCAACATGATGAGTAATATGAGTAATAGGAGGAGGAAGGGTAGGAAGGATTACTCCCCTTTACCACCACCTTTGGAGACTCAATCTGAAAAAAAAAAGATAAACGTGAAGAAGACCGACATCAAGGTTATGTACTAGTGGAGTCCAAGTGACCATTGTGATCAATCATTGGATATTCTATTGAGTACTAATTGAGATTTTTTCAAGTGTGTTTTTTTTACTCAATGATATTAAAGAGGAGGCAGCTAAAAAATAAGGAGGTAATTAAGGGTGACCCTCAATGAGAAGAAATACAGTTGGCTTGAAAAGAAGGACCTGATTCTTGTTGGGGGCTTCCAAAAAGGGATGATCGTCCTTGAGGAGTACATCCAGTCCTATGATAAGTGGACCTATAAGTTTGAATATCTGATAATGGATGTACGAACTACTAAATTAACATATATTTCATGGAATTGTTTTTGGGAAATTGATTCATGTAATCTCAAATTTCTCTTCAATGACTGTTTTATCTTTTTTTGTTGAATGCGGGGTTTCTCACGTTTTCCATAAAAGTGTTTGATATAATAAAAATTATGTTTTTAGTCATTTATTACCAAATATTTAATGGTTTTCTTGACTCAATTTCTTTTTCTTTGGGTATTAAAATTTTTCTCCAATTATCCTCTTATAATGTTATTTTATTTTTCCAATTATTTATTTTATAATGTGTTTATATTATATATATATATATATTATACTTATTTTCATAAAAATTATCTTTATTGATGGATTTCGTTTTCTATAAAAATATGAGGTTGTCAAGAATAATTCTCATTCTTTATAACCGGTCTTTTTTTTCAGGTCCATATCATATCCTACCAATGATTCTCACTTTTCATATAATTGAATAAAAATATTATTTATCTTATCTATTAATTATATTTATATTTAAAAAATTTTAAAAATAAAATTTTCAACTCATTCTTTGATGTGGATTTTTATTTAAAACTAGACAAAAATATATTAATGTAATTCATTTTCTGGTTTGTATATTTTTTAAACACCACTCCATATTTATTTTCTAAAAATTATTTATTTTCAATGATCCATTATTGGGGAAATTTTATTTTTTTTTATTATTTATTCTTTTTAATTTATTTAAAATGAGTTTTGAAAGTGACTTACAACTTTTCCTTTTACATGAAATATAAAATTGGGTTTTGAAATATTTTTTCATGATTTCACTTCCATTTAATTCATTACTACCATTAAATTTACATTTTATAGAGATATGTTCATGTTCAACCTATATATTATTTTATACTAATTTTGAGAGGTTGGATCTTGGGTATCAACTAATCTACTCTTGTTTTCATATTATGAAATACCATTTTAAAATGATAGGAATCACATTTTATTAGCATAAAATTTTCATGAAATTTTTATTGATTTATTTCATGTGGCACACATGAGTATGTATTATCATTATGTGTTGTGGGGGGTCCTGTATATCCTTATAATTCATTAGTATAACTTGTAAGATAATTATTGTAAAATAGTATTAACGTACTATGGAAAACAGGTATTGATGCCTAATACACAATGTAATATTAATCTTAGTAGATAACCTTGACATATGTTATGATTTTATATGATTATATGTGTTCCATGTAACACCCCGAGCTTCCACGATACGCCTCTCTTTCAATAATGCAATAGCTTGCATTGTACGCAAGTTTGAGTTCTAACACACCGCGACTAATCAAAGTAGCTGTTATGAATAGTAATATCCACTTTTTAAAATTATAGAAATTTTATATTTCAAAATGAACTTCATTTTTTTATTCGTAATATCAAAATTAGCCTATGTTGAATTTTTGGTATTTTTCTGAGAACTTCCAATTTGTTTTATGAATAGTTAAAAATACTTAAAAACAACTTTTTTTAATCAAAATAATTTATAGTGATAAATTATAATATTGAGTGGTTTTAAAGTATAATTAGAATATATTTTTACCATTTTATCCAATGGTTGTCATTAGAATTAATTTCACTTTGAAATTGGACATAAACTATTGTCAATCTTTTGATATATATTGTTTCTTAAAAACACGCTATTTGTTGTGACAGCGGGAATTAATTATGAAATTAATTAATGCAACTTATATGTTTGGAATTTTGTAAAATAGACATCATTTTTTAATTCGGAATATCAATTATAGCTTAGGGTGAAATTTTGGCATTGTTCTGAAAAACTTCAATTTTTGATGAATAGTGAAACCACTAAGTGGTAGTTAAAAAAATGATTTTTCGTTTAAATGAAACATTACCACTTATGTGATGTGATTTTCAAAAAACCGACATACATGTATGTCATTAGGAATTAAAATGTGGTTCAATGGGATTAAAATAATTTTTTGGTGAATAGTAACTTTTAGGTTTAATTAATCGCGATTAAAGGTAATTAGTGAAATTTAAGGTAAAAATGATATTATAAAAATATTAAAATACCTTTACAATTGTCCTAACCCTATTTTATGTTTCATGGACGACCAATACATTCCATGAGTCAACTTGGGGACCCCATGGAGCCACTTTGGTAGGAAAATGACATAAATAACTTTTTATTTAATGTTAAAATAAAAAGGTCACAAACAAGAGTTGTTTTACTAAAACAATTTTTAAATGGGGTTATACAAGTCATATTTTTTACTATAAATATTCATTAGAAATATATAAAGATTTCCTACATCATGATTTTTTTTTTATAATTTTTATACATTAAATAAATTAAATTATTTATGATACCATGATGATGCAGCGATTACCTCATTAATTAACGATTTGAATAAAATGAAAAGATAATGTAACCTCAAAGACTTACACTTGTCAAAAACCTATTGGATGAGTATATTTGGAACCCTTATCACCTTATACTAGAAATATATAAGTTTGGGACCTTTAGAATCCGAAAAATCATTTCATAATAATGTAACATTTCAATCTTTCCAAGAGTGCCCCTTCTCTCCTCTTATAAAAGGCCCCCACCACTACCACCTTACTCACACCTTTAAAGCCTTTTGGATCCGCCAAACTCTGACCAAATACTCTCCCAACTTCCTTCCCTTACTCCAAGAAGTCTCACTTTGGGCATAATTCTTTCCAAGGAATCCTTTGGCTCAAATCAAAAGAGTTACCCGATTTTAAGGTAATGTCTTCTCTTATGTTATTTTGTTTTATTTTTCTTATACAACCCCCTAAACTCTTTTTATTAATTTATTTTGTAACAAACAATGTATCCTCAATATACTAGGATGTTGTTATAAGAATTATTCGAGCTACACTTACACACACCTACATCTAATGGTTAAAGAACATACTCTTTCTATGGATGGTGAATTTCTGCCTCACGAAACGATGATTGTTCAACACTCATATAACACCTTCAAAGGTGGCCATTAATATTTCACTATATTTATATATGATATCTAATATGTTTATGTTTTACTTAAGCTTTTGTATTTTTCATTTATGGCATACCTTTATGGTTTCCATTATGGGTAAATGCGATATTTCCATTTTAGGAAGTGCTGACTACCGCCCCCTCAAAGTGATTTGAATCGTTAATGCCATATGTGGGATGTATAAAGGATGTAGTAAATAATATTTTATATGATATTATACTAGAATTATAATACACCATTATACTATTATGATTTCATTCCATTAAATACGAAATAGAAATGAAAAAGCGTTCATGCGTACGTACGGCTTACCGTCTCCATGAACGGTGCATTTCATTTCTTACCTCTAAATGTTATGTAATATTATGAATGAATGTATATACTGGATATATATGATATATATGATATCTACATCATGAATATAATTCTGGATATAATGTATATTTCACCACATGAACAACTTGTAATTATAAGAAGTTTATTTTTGACTCAAGTACCAAAGATCGACAAAATGACCGTTATTAACTTAAATAATTACATAATGTTCATAACATGGTAATAAATGATATAAAAGGAATAATGAACATGAAAAAGTTCTTAAGTAAATATAAATTAACTCTAGTTTATTATTCAGGAGGTTAAAGAATGGTCGAGTCAAGTCGGACATAAGGTAAGGGAATTTCTTAACCCAATTTCCATTCTTTGGGTTAATCTCCTACTTTCAAATTATGTTATGATATTATTATGTCCTATCTTGTATTTGTACTTTATTTATGTGTACTTATATTGAATTCACATAATATATCTACTTTATTTAAAAAAATGATCTTGGTAAGTACTTCGTCTCAATCTCCTTTCATTGAGGCATATTTTGTTTTATACACAACTTTCTTTTATACGGTGTATAAACCCCTTTGACTTTTACTTTTATTCAAAAGGAATATTTTTTATATGAAGCATTTTACTAAATGACAAAAATGAATGTTTTTCTTGTCGTACGTATGCAGCGACAACGACTTCTCTGCCTTCGTGAGCACTATTTGAGTTTCGGCTTCCTCTACAAGCCATAACTTTTTTTTAAAAGAAAAATAAATACCAGGTTTTACTTTTCTTTTATTTTAGTATTGAAAATGGTTTTGAAAGTGCTTTTATTATATCAATGTGTTGTATTGATATCTGGTGATTGAAATGTGGACATTTTATGTTTCCTTTATGCATGTTTAATTTGATACGATTATGTTATGGTTTATGATATGTTTAAACCTGTTCATATGAGGAATGCATTGGACTTAATAAGTGACGGGTGGAGCCCGCTATAGCTCCTAAATGAATCGGTAGGTCTCATGAAAAAAACTAGTGTCTTGGCACGAGGCCTTGACAAAATCTAATTTATAGTCTTGGAACGAGGCCTTGGCTACGTGGTTATGATAGTCTGGCATTATGCATTCCATTATTATGAAAGTGGTTTTTGATATTGCATGTGATTATTCGACCAGTAGAATATCCGTGTGAGTAAGTAAATGGAATTATTTAATTTTATTTTTGCCATATTATGCTGAAGTTAATGTTTAAAAAGGCTTTTGTTTTAGTTATACATTGCCTTAAATGTTAATGTTTATTTACGAAAGCTTCCGCAATATTGTTATCCTTACTGAGCATCTGAGCTCACCCCTTTCAATGTTTTAATATTTTCCAAGATGTGAAGAAGAATTTTATGAATGACCTACAGGGATTGTCAGAAGAGGATATGAGTGTGGTCTATGGAGACTTTTTTATTTTAGTTTTTCACTTTATGATGTAATGTAACATTTATGAATGTATCTAGTGTTTCCAAGGCTACTAAACTAATCGGTCTTTCAAGACTTGATCTTTTGTGATCATGACAATGTTATGCAATAACGCACTGACTTTGGGTAGCTGGGGTCAGGGCATTACAGTTGGTATCAGAGGCAGTTTAGTACTAACCTTGGAAGCTAGATTTAGATAAACTCTGATTAGAGCACATAGCCCAAATATAGACTTTTAGGATTAGTATATAAGAACTTCCTAGAATTTTGTTGTTGTAGATATTTTGTGAGTTTTCCGAGCAATAAATCCCTCTCTAGATACGAGCAGGTAGAGGCGGCTCTGGCACAGATGTACCTAGGGGTAAAACCCAAAAACACCGCTTTGAGCTAGACTCGAACGAGAACTGGTGCACGACAACGGGCCTTGTTGCACTCTTGGTTACGACACTCCCGGGGGATATGCTTAGGATAATTCTCATTTTCTTTACAAACCACTATGAAGGGTTATGAGTATATACTTCCTCAAAGAAAAAATTTTTATGGATTATATCCATAAATAGTTCAATTTATATTAAGTATTTTACAAGTATGGAATTATGTATTTTGATTCATAAACTAATCTAGTTTATGCCATTGTTTAGAAATGGCACCCAGTGGAAGGAATGGAAACTGTATCAATGCACGCACTCCGTGTAGAGATTTCCCTCCTGCTCAAGATAATTATTGTGGATCTGGAGATACAACTGGTGCTGATCAACTTATTACCATACTGGGACAACTCACTCAGGTTAGGAATAATAACCTTACTCATATGGAGCACCCTAATCCGCAACGTGGAGGATCAATGTTAGACCGCTTCATGAGGCAACAATCACCAACATTTAATGGGGGTACAAATCCATTATTAGCTGAGCAATGGATAAACTCCTTAGAAAAAATATTCCATGCCTTGGGGAGTAGCGAAAGAGAGAAGGTTGTCATGGCAGTCTACCGCCTCACGGGAGATGCCGATCAATGGTGGTCGCTTATTCAAAACACAAAGTAAGATGAAGAAGTATCAAATATGGAATGGAGAGAGTTCAAAGATCTTTTCTTCGAAAAATACTTTCCACATGACCATTGAGCAGATATGGAAAGACAATTTCTGAGTCTAAGAAAAAAGGAGGATGAGAATGTCGCAAAGTATGAGTCCAACTTTACAAGGTTAGCGAGGTATACTGTTGATTATATACATAACCCAAGAAGTAAGATTGATCGTTTCTTTGATGGGTTAAAACCATTTCTCCGTAGAGCTTTAGTATCACAATCCTTCTCATCGTACGAATATATTGTCTCGTGTGCTATCAAGACAGAAAAGGAATTCTCTAAGTCTTATGACAACAAAGTAAAGCAAGAGAAGAAGAGAACTGTGGAATAAGAGACGGATAAAGGGAAAAAGGGAAATAAGCATTTTCCATTATGTGATAATTGTGGGAAGAATCACCCCGGTACTTGCCTAAAAGGAATGGGAGTTTGTTATAAATGTGGATAAAAGGGTCACCAGGCTCGTGATTGCAAGGGAATTAAATAGGCTATCAATGTTGAATGCTACAATTGTAGGGAAATGGGGCATTATGCAAATGAATGTCCTAAACATCTGGGAAACTTACCTCAGAAAAGGCAAAGGGGTCAAGGAAAATCTTATGCTGTTACTACAGTTGAAGCGGAATAATTAATGTATTGGTGCTTTTGGACTCAAGGATTATATTCTGGTTATAAACATAATGTGATATATATAAGTATTATACTGAAGTACTTGTTGTTATCATTAAGGTTTTAATATGATGATGGAAATCATATTTTTAGTATGTGACAATAAGAGAAACATTACTTTGTTTGGGGAATCTGATGTTACAATTGATTTTTGAATTTAGAGACCTTTCAGAGAAAGTCTGGACATAGGTATTTTGGATAACTATTAAGGTTGGAATGGATTAAGTTGAACCATGGATAGTATTTTTTAAGGTTAAAACATTTCTGAAGATTATTTTTGGAATATTATAATACTATAGTTTTAGGAAAAGGACAACCTGCAGGGTGGGGCATAACCCGTCGCGTCGGACAAAGCTGGAGGAATCGAACCCATAACCATAGTGCGACAGGCCTTTATTACCTACCACTAGCCTACAGGAAGTCCCTGGTTATTACAAAATAGTTTTAGTAATCTAAATGGTATGTGTTAATATTTGGAACCTTATACAATTAGGCTAAATAGAATATTTTTGAGTTCTATTACCTTTTAGAGTGAAAGATGGGTTTGTGGTAAAAATTTATTAAAGAATGAAAGTCTACCTGACAAGTATGTATATTACCTTAAGTTATTAATAAATATCCTAAATAAATTCCTCAACTTTATAAAAGGTAACTTAAAACAAAAACGTTGCTGGTTAACTTTTTCAACTGGGGATTCAATGACTATTTAACCAATCACAAGTTTGTGATTTTCTTATGGTTAACTTTTTCGTAATCCAGTTTTCTACGACTCTCCATCAGACCTTGATGGTTTGTTTTTCTTCCATATCCATAGTTTCATATAATCCTAGTATGGGCTATCTCGGGTGACCTTTGTACTTATCTTTCTATCTTTTAAAGTTATATTTTTATTAACCTTATTTCTGATGTGGGTTTTCTAAAATGGTATTTTCTATTTTCAACCTTTTATTTTCAAAGAACATTTTCAAATGGCGAGGACGCAATTTATTGAAGGAGGGGAGAATGTAACACCCCGAGCTTCCACAATACGCCTCTCTTTCAATAATGCAATAGCATGCATTGTACGCAAGTTCGAGTTATAACACACCGCGACTAATCAAAGTAGCCGTTATGAATAGTAATACCCACTTTTTAAAATTATAGAAATTTTATATTTCAAAATGAACTTCATTTTTGTATTCGTAATATCGAAATTAGCCTATGTTGAATTTTTGGTATTTTTCTGAGAACTTCCAATTTGTTTTATGAATAGTAAAAAATACTTAAAAACAACTTTTTTAATAAAAATAATTTATAGTGATAAATTATACTATTTAGTGGTTTTAAAGTATAATTATAATATATTTTTACCATTTTATCCAATGGTGGTCATTATAATTAATTTCACTTTGAAATTGGATATAAACTATTGTCAATCTTTTGATATATATTGTTTCGTAAAAACACGCTATTTGTTGTGACAGCGGGAATTAATTATGAAATTAATTAGTTCAACTTATATGTTTGGAATTTTTTAAAATAGATATCATTTTTTAATCTGGAATATCAATTATATCTTAGGGTGAAATTTTGGCATTGTTCTAAAAAACTTCAATTTTTGATGAATAGTGAAACCACTAAGTGGTAGTTAAAATAATCATTTTTCATTTATATGAAACATTACCACTTCTGTGATGTGATTTTCAAAAATCCGACATACATGGTTTTCATTAGGAAGTAAAATGTGGTTCAATGGGATTAAAATAATTTTTTTTGAATAGTAACTTTTAAGTTTAATTAATCACGATTAAAGGTAATTAGTGAAATTTAAGGTAAAAATGATATTATAAAAATATGAAAATACATTTACACTTATACTACCCCTATTGGATGTTTCATTGCCGACCAAGAAAATCCATGGGTTAACTTGGGGACCCCATGGAGCCACTTTGGTAGGAAAATGACATAATTAACTTTTTATTTAATGTTAAAATAAAAAGGTCACAAACAAGAGTTGTTTTACTAAAACAATTTTTAAATGGGGTTATACAAGTCATATTTTTTACTATAAATATTCATTAGAAATATAAAACTATTTCCTACATCATGATATTTTTTTTATAATTTTTAGACATTAAATAAATTAAATTATTTATGATACCATGATGATGCAGCGATTACCTCATTAATTAACGATTTGAATAAAATGAAAAGATAATGTAAACTCAAAGACTTAAACTTGTCAAAAACCTATTGGATGAGTATATTTCAAACCCTTATCACTTTATCCTCGAAATATATAACTTTGGGACCTTTAGAATCCGAAAAAGCATTTCATAATAATGTAACATTTCAATCTTTCCAAGAGTGCCCCTTCTCTCCTCTTATAAAAGGCCCCCACCACTACCACCTTACTCACACCTTCAGAGCCTTTTGGATCAGCCAAACTCTGCCCAAATACTCTCTCAACTTACCTCCCTTACTCCTAGAAACCTCACTTTGGGCATAATTCTTCCCAAGTAATCCTTTGTCTCAAATCAAAAGAGTTACCCGATTTTAAGGTAATGTCTTCTCTTATGTTATTTTGTTTTATTTTTCCTATCAAACCCCCTAAACACTTTTTATTCATTTATTTTGTAACAACACCAGTATCCTCAATATACTAGGATGTTGTTATAAGAATTATTCAAGCTACACTTACACACACCTACATATAATGGTTAAAGAACATACCATTTCTGTGGATGGCGAATTTTTGCCTCACGAAACGATGATTGTTCAACACTCATATAACACCTTCAAAGGTGGCCATTAAGATGTCACTATATTTATATATGATATATAATATTTTTATGTTTTACTTAAGCTTCTGTATTTTTCATTTATGGCATACCATTATGGTTTCCATTATGGGTAAATGCGATATTTTCATTTTAGGAAGTGCGGACTACCGCCCCCTCAAAGTGATTTGAATTGTTAATGCCATATGTGGGCTGTATAAAGTATGGAGTAAATAATATTGTATATGATATTATACTGGAATTATAATACACCTTTATACTATTATGATTTCATTCCATTAAATATGAAATATAAATGAAAGTAGCGTTCATGCGTACGTACGGCTTACCGTCTCCATGAACGGTGCATTTAATTTCTTACCTCTAAATGTTATGTAATATTATAAATGAATGTATATACTGGATATATATGATATATATGATATCTACATCATGAATATAATTCTGGATATAATGGATATTTCACCACATGAACAACTTGTAATTATAAGAAGTTTATTTTTGACTCAAGTACCAAAGATCGACCAAATGACCGTTATTAACTTAAATAATTACATAATGTTCATAACACGGTAATAAATGATATAAAAGGAATAATGAACATGAAAAATGTTCTTAAGTAAATATAAATTAACTCTAGTTTATTATTCAGGAGGTTAAAGAACGGTCGAGTCAAGTCGGACATAAGGTAAGGGAATTTCTTAACCCAATTTCCATTCTTTGGGTTAATCTCCTACTTTCAAATTATGTTATGATATTATTATGTCCTATCTTGTATTTGTACTTTCTTTATGTGTACTTATATTGAATTCACATAATATATCTACTTTATTTAAAAAAATGATCTTGGTAAGGACTTAGTCTCAATCTCCTTTCATTGAGGCATATTTTGTTTTATACACAACTTTCTTTTATACGGTGTATAAACCCCTTTGACTTTTACGTTTATTCAAAAGGAATCTTTTTTATACGAAGAATTTTACTAAAATACAAAAAGGAATGTTTTTCTTGTCGTACGTTTGCGGCGAAAACAACTTCTCTGCCTCCGTGAGCACTATTTGAGTTTCGGCTTCCTCTACAAGCCATAACTTTTTTTAAAAGAAAAATAAATACCATGTTTTACTTTTCTTTTATTTTGGTATTTAAAATGGTTTTGAAAGTGATTTTATTATATCAATGTGTTGAATTGATATCTGGTGATTGAAATGTGGACATTTTTTGTTTCCTTTATGCATGTTTTATTTGATACGATTATGTTATGGTTTATAATATGTTTAAACCTGTTCATATGAGGAATGCATTGGACTTAATAAGTGACGGGTGGAGCCCGCTATAGCTCCTCGATGCATTGGTAGGTCTCATGAGACAAACTAGTGTCTTGGAACGAGGCCTTGAAAAAATCTAATTTGTAGTCTTGGCACGAGTCCTTGGCTACGTGGTTATGATAGTCTGGCATTATGCATTCCATTATTATGAAAGTGGTTATTGATATTGCATGTGATTATTCGACCAGTAGAATATCCATGTGAGTAAGTAAATGGCCTTATTTAATTTTATTTTTGCCATATTATGCTGAATTTAAAGTTTAAAAAGGCTTTTGTTTTAGTTATACATTGCCTTAAATGTTAATGTTTATTTACGAAAGCTTCCGCAATATTGTTATCCTTACTGAGCATCTGAGCTCACCCCTTTCAATGTTTTAATATTTTCTAGGATGTGAAGAAGAATTTTATGAATGACCTACAGGGATTGTCATAAGAGGATATGAGTGTGGTCTATGGAGACTTTGTTATTGTATTTTTTTCACTTTATGATGTAATGTAACATTTATGAATGTATCTAGTGTTTCCAAGGCTACTAAACTAATCGGTCTTTTGAGACTTGATCTTTTGTGATCATTCCAATGTTACGCAATAACGCACCGAATCTGGGTAGTTGGGATCGGGGCGTTACATTCCACATACCTATGTTATATTCTATGACACAAGACTACTTCTTATGTTTTTATATTCTTATTCCATGGTTCAAGTTTGAATTCTTGTTTGGTTATGTTTATTTTAACTTGTCTTATGGAAAACAATTATTATTTCATGATTTTTTAAATAGATATTTCTCCCGTGATCATGTTTTATTGTATTCTTATTATCTAACCATTTTTCACTCATTGATAAGTTTTCCTTACTATGTTCTTGAGTTTACTTCTTTGTTTTTCCCTTTTTTTAAAAAAATTATATATAGAAATATTTTTAGAATAAAGTTTTATATAGATAAATTTGTAGGAAATGTTAAAGTAATAATGTGTAATATGATTATAGTATAAAATGGACAAAAACATTGGGTTTTAAGATTATGTGATTAATTTTTTGATTTAATGTATAAATTGTGAAAATAATGTAAAATATATGCAAGTCTAACATAGTTTATCTCAGTTGGTATCAAATATAGTTCGTAAAGAATATATTTTCAGCATGAGATTCGAGAATGTGGTTCTAGGGAATCTTAGTTGGTCTCAAAGTGAGGATTAATTATTATTTTTATTAAAGTAATAAATCATTAGTTGAAACCATATTAATAAGTAAAATATATGAAATCATCCTATAATTATGGTAAAATAAAAATTTCATGGTTTCTTAGCATTTAAATCCCCATTTTGATCCTATAAGTGGATTATGACACCCCAGAAACAAATTCCACTCAGAGGTTCCTAGATCCTAGTGATCCACATGGCCTCAAGTGCATCTGCTCTAATTCTAGCTGGTATCAACAAGCAGTGATGGCCTATGGTGTGTCTGTGGGGAGATTATTCCCTAATTACCAACAAGTAGAATAATGGATAAATAAGATAATATGTAAATAGAAGAAGTAGTTTAAACGGACTAATAACATAGTATAAGAAGACATGAATAACAATAAAATAGGTGGAAATTTTATAAATATTTAATAGTTGATGATTATTTATGACGTATATCTAGAAAGTTGAAAAACATGGATACAAAGAAACCAAAATTACTAGCTATAAAAAAGTACTAAAAAATAATCCAAAAACTATCTTCATCATCCCAATCTCTAGCTTGGTCATATGGTACAATCTCTATATAAATAAAGCAATAAATGATGTGTTCGAAGAGTTATGATTCCCTTTATTAGCACCTACGAACAAGTAATCTACCTGAGTACCAATGGTTTACCAAATATAGTGTGAGATAAATCTTATTAGGACACTAGAAACAGTGTCTATAACATCTTTCCCATATAATATAAAATGAAATAGTGTGCAACTAGGCATATAAAAAATCAAATAAGTATGTTAACATAAATACCTATGTTCCTATTTCACCCCTCGGTAGGTGTATAAACCTGAAACAAGTTCAATAATTAGTTATTTCCAGTTTATATAAATTTTTCGCGTGAGGTCATACAAACACTAACATCCTGACATGATAAGTAATTATGATGGATCCAATGAATATAAATTCATCCAGATAATATTAATAATTAAGATGTTCCAAGGTGATAACCATGGAAACCTTGACCTCATGGGATAATCCATACCAAGTAATAATTACAGCCTGGAATTAGGGGTAAGAGTGTAATCCAGGAAGTATCATCCAAGGAATTCAACAATGATGAATCTAACTGAGTAAAAGGAAAACATCCAAGGTAAACTGGGATAAGAAATGGCTAGACCCAAGGATGTAACCATGGAACCTCATGTTTATATAATAAATTCTAGATCGAAGGAGTGTATCCAATTCATCCTATAAATGATATAGAAGGGATCCTACAATGTCATATTGGGCCTCCACTAATAGATGATTATCGGGTTCCATGGGGGGTCTCAACCTTGGAAACCGACATCCTTGAATCAGAATGATGTCCACGAGTTCTAAAGAATTCCATGAGTAATCCTAAAGATAAAATGATTTTAACCATCCTATAGTAATTTCAAGGTCTATATACAAGGCATCATAAAATAAATTAATTTAATAAATTAATTTATGTGATAACCATTCCATTTATTAAACGATTAGGTTCTAGCCATTTCCTTTCATCAGTTTGAAAATGCTAATTTGGAATGCAGCCATTTCATTTATTTCATATTAGATAACCTAGTTCTCCCCTTTAACATTCCAAACATGACAAGGATGGGATCAGTATGAGAAACCATGTGCAATTCATTTAGTATAACTAAGGCCAAGTGATATCAATAGTATAATTTCCAATTCAACCATTTAATCATTCATTAATAAAATTTAAGTACTTACCATAGGTGAGTGAAGTTAAAGAAAACATGGTAATAACCATTTAATATTTCACAATTCATTTTATTATGGGAGGCTTTCCATTATTAAGGTTAATCCAAATCCCACCTGAATGGTGGCTCAGACCCACATGTCAAAACATTAGAAACTTAATTATCGAAAACACCCTACAAGGGGTGGTCTTTGTTGATGTGCAACCTCCACCATTAGATATAATTAATAAAAAAAGTCTTAGAATACAGTTCAAATGACTATAAAAATAAAACATTAACTAATAGGTGACCACTGATGAAATCATCATGCGCACATGAAAATTTAAAAAACAAAAAATCTTGAGGTATGAGTTATAGACCACCTACCTCATACTTTTATGAATCTCCTCATCTAGTATCAGCCTATAACATGTCTTGGATTGTATGAGGTATGAATAATAGTTTATCTCCCTAAAAATAAGGTATATGTACCTTCATATAAACATTTTTGTCAATGGGAATAAGAATAATGAATGATTAAAAAGGAATTAAGATCTTACAACTGTAGATCCTATGAGACAAATGATGCTTTGATCAAACATAAAATAAATCTTAAAGATCAATTCCTACTTTAGACATTCAAAGTATCACCAAATTGAGAAAATAAGGGTATCATTCATTGGAAATGGAATAAGATAAACTGGTGTTTTAAATTATATCATTTAAGGGAAGTTTGGTAAAATCGCCCAAAATTGGGCATCTCATGGTTTAGCTATATGGTTTTACAAACCATGATCCAGCCATGAATGGTCTAGTATAAGAAGGGGGAACCTTTATTGTTAGACCATAAGGTTCAGGAAACTATGCCCCAACCATGTGAATCACCTCTGTAATATTTTTTTTTCAGTTTTCAGCAAGGTAATACAGCCTCTAATGCATAGATAGGGAAACCCATATTCCCCATAACACCCCATTATCCCACAATTCATGGTTAGGAGAGGCCATATGTACTGTCTCACATAGATTCTAAATACTGTGTATCAAGGGTATTTCCTCCACTGCGTGGGGTTCCGAGCTCCGAACAATCTCTTGGAACCCATAAAACCTTGGTGAACTCATTACAAATCCATATTTGGTGCAAAAAAATAATTAGACAAAATATTAAAGTATCTATACCTGACTATAAAATTAAGTTCCTACAATCCTCCCCCATAAAATAACTCTTCCTCGAGATCATTTTCCTAGGGTGGAAAAAATCATTATGAGAACAACTCCTGCCACTGGGAACATATATTGGAATCTCACTACCTAGTTTTGTACTGTAAACGGTCATGCTGACATAACACCCATAACAATGTGACACACTAGCCTTATAGAGCCTTCATTCTCTGTTCAATGATGTGTATTAAATAATACTCAAACAAAAAATCATCATCTATCTCAAATTGATCAATAAAAAATGTATGAAATGGGTCATCATGATATCAGTGAAGCTATGAAATGTGAAATCATCGTGTATATCATTGTACCACTAAGGTAGCAGTAACTGATTGGATACTTTCTCAGCTCCCTCTAAAATCTAAAATTGCGGGAAAAAGTGTGGTGATAGCTTCTTTTACTTCTATATATGTATTTCCCCTAGCCTACGTGATGCCTGAAAAAAATAAAAATTCCCTACCTCGAACTCAAGAGGTCATTGGTGATGATCGATATATGATTTCTATCTAGAATGGGCAGTAAACATACACTTCTTGATCAGTTGAACCTTATATTAAGTCTAATGTGTAATACCATGACCTATTAGAGTTACCCCACTAACCTCAAACAAGCACAGGTATGAATGAAATGTCTTACCATACAAGTCCTCAAAAGGAGGGATATTACTTCTTAAATGAGAGAAATTATTATAGGAGAAATTGATGAGATTTATATGATTCTATTAAGAACCATCAAAATCAAGGAAACATTCCTAGAACATGTCCTCTGACAACTGTACCATCCATTTTTACAATCCATCGTTCTATGGGTGAAAGACTATGCTCGGAAGCACCCATGTAAACATAGCCTTCTGTAACCCCTTCTAGAACGATGATGTAGAATAAAAATCACAATAAAATGATAATAAGAGGGACCCCATGAAGTCATATAATTTCATTGATATAATATCTTACTAGCTCATCAACTGAGAAAGTATCCCATATTGGAAATAACTGAGCTACATTCATTGTCCAGTCAATAACTACCCATACAGTGTGACTACATCTAGGTGAACTAGGTAAGAAAACTACAAATTCCATGGAAAAAATATTCCCATTTCCATTCCAGGATTGGTAGTAGCTATAACAAGATAACAGACCTATGGTGATCCTTCACCTGCTGATAGGTAGAACACCTAGTGATAAAACCTAACATTTGATGTTTCACCCCAATAAACCAATACTGGCATCACATATCTCGATACATCTTGAAGATTCCTTGATGAAATCACTACCAAAAATTTATCTTATACCCATGGTTTGAAATCATTTGTATATCCCACAAAACTGTGGGAAACTGAAGCATCAGTATAGCCATTAGCTATACTCATGGTTCGAAATACCTATACCTGTGGTTTTCAAACCATGGGTATAGACTATACCCATGGTTATAAATATGTTGGTACTCAAACTTTGGGTATATCAATGACCTAAAACCATGGTTTAAAAATGTTATATCCATGGTTTGAAACCTTGGGTATAGGATTAAAAAAAATGCCACACAAATGTTTCAAACCCTCACTGCATCTACCCAAATGAAGTCCTTTACCACTACACCATTGATACATATGGGTATATATATTGTTTTATATATATATATATATATTATAACCCATGTTTATAGGTAAAAAACTAGGGAAATAGTTTTGTCGACCGATTTTTTTTCCCATGAAAACATAGGGGAACCTATACCCATGGTTCAATAAAACTATGGGTATAGGTTTCACATATAGCCATGGTTTTAATGAACCATGGGGATAACCTTCAGAACTAAAACCTATATGAACTATTCATCAAAACCATTGGTATAGTGGAACTTATACCCATGGTTTCGTGAAAATCATGGGTATAGGTTTTAGTCTCAAAGGATATCCCCACAATTCATTAAAATTGTGTGTATAGGGCCACCTATAGTCATGGTTCAGTGTAAAATGTGGGTATAGGTTTTCCCATGGAATTCCCATGAAATTTTTTGTCTTCCTATGTGTATGTGGGAACCCTATTTTCATGGTATAGTAAGAACCATGGATATTTGTTAGAAAAAATGACTTATACCAACGGTTCATGAAAACTATTGGTAAAGGTGGGACTGTACCCATGGTTTTTTGTAAAATTGTGGGTATGGTCATATTTTCCATTAGTGACTTCCCAATAATAAGTATGGGACTCTCTCATAAATTTCTATCTTGTATCTATAGGAACCCATAAACATATATGTATACACAAGACGTTGTCTTTGTCCACAAACCAATTTGGAGGTGGGTCATCTCCTAAAATACTATCATAGAGAACCAAGCCTTCATGATCTAAAAATTTCCTTATCTTCACCTTCTCAAGGAGGTTGGAGGTAACTATTAGGGCTGAGAGATAGGACTTCTTGTGACTGTTATGAAACTCTAGATACAACTAAAAAATAAGGACATCAATTTCCATTCGTCACTATATTCATGTATGAATTATTCCTGAGTTTTATGACTCAGATCATCACCTACTGAATTTCCATTTCTATGAATTTAGGAATGATCAGAGTCAAAGGACAACAAATATTTAACTAATCTTTACTCTCTGAGATTCACTTCAAAATTTGTAAAGATTTATTTGAGGCCATTGTGGTCCATGTACACCATAGATAACTAACCCAAAATATAATGTCCCTAGAAACATAAGGAATGGACAACTACTACTAGCTCAAGGTCATCCATCAGATAGTTTTTATCATGAGACCTCAACTTACAAGATTCGTGTACAAAAACTCCATCCTCTTGCACAATCACTACTCCTAGGATTGTTCCAAATGCATCACAAAATACTATATAACCTCTTCTATCCTCTATAGAAATCAAAATTAGTGTTGATACAAGCCTCCCTTTCAACTCTTGAAATCATTTCTCACACTCTTATTACCATAAAAACTTAACATTTTTCTTTGTAAGACCATTAAAAGGTAAAATAAGGCATGATATGTTATAAATAAAACTCTTATAATATCCATCCATCCCCAAAAAAAAACTATGTGTACTAGAAACGTTCTTGTGATGCTCCTATTAAACTTCAACACTCAACTTCTCTAGTTGAACATAGACTCTGGATTGCAAGATAATATGTCCCAAGATTTGAACCTTTTCATCCCAAAAGTGGATATTCTACTTCTTGGCATAAAGATGATGCACTCTCAGTTTGCTCCAAATGATCTTAAAGGGCTTAGCATGGTCACCATGAGTTTGAGAGTTAAAAAATATATCTTCCACAATGAACATGACAAAAAAATCTAGATAGGGGTGGATAATCCTATTCATTAGATCCATAAAAATATAGGGAATGTTCTTAAGACTCATTGGATTAACAAGGTACTCATACAGACCATACATGTTACAAAAAACTATATGAGGTATGTCTGATGTCTTGGTTGGAACCTGATGGTAGCCTAATCCCTAGTCGATATTAGAAAACACTCTATCTCCTTATATATGTTCAAATATACCATCTATTTGTGAAATTGGATTAGTGTTCTCAACCATAATATAAATAAATCATCTGTAATGCACACATAGACAAAGGGTCCCATCCACCTTCTTAACAAATAATGTGGGTGAACCCCAGGAGGATTTGATAGCCCATATAAAATCCTTGGCCTCTAGATCCTCCAACTACTACTTGAGATCATATAACTCCTTATGTGACATCCAATAAAGAGAAATGGTCATTGTATATACTCTTAGTATGATCAAATCATAAAATCCACCTCTCTCTCAGGAGGTATGCTAGAAAAATCATTGGGAAATACATCATTGAAATGATATACTACAAGAATAAATTCATCCTAATGTAAACCCAAATATTCCATGAATATATTGGAAATATCGGTTGTCCATTGACCAAGACCAAACTACTCTATTCTAGATCTACTAGACTAGATATCCCACTCACAATTATGTAGATATCCACTATCTACTGGTGATGTAAATGACCCCCTATGGAGATATCAGTCTACTGTGGCATGATACAAGACCATCTAATCCAATAGAATAATGAAATAAAAGCCTGTCATTTAGAGAACAAAGAGGCCCCATAAGAATGGGTAACTAATAACCTTATGGGGACAGTCCATTCACTAGTGTATTCCCTCTAACCGTACTCCCAAATGTGTATCCAGGGTCATTATAGCCTAGTTAAACTATATTACTATCTTGAGACTTTACATGATTGATAAATATACAAATGAGTGAGATGAACCTATATCAAATAAATAAGATACTATAGTGGAGGATACCAGAATATTTCCTTGTATTGTAGATGTTACTGCAACCTAATCCTCTAGTATCCGCTTTAGTGAATGCAACTAACCTGATCCATGACCCAATGAAACAATTGGACTACCGTGATCATGAGTGCTCTAATGGCATTACTTGTTATCTTAACTCTTGCTACCATGGCCATGACTGCATCCTAGGCTTGTTCTACCATATCTAATCAAACCCCCTTCCTCACAGGGTGTAAAATAACTCACCCACTAAGGTGGAGCTATTACAGATATTCTTCTTCTAGAAGTTGATGGAAATATCTGAATGAATCAATTAAGATCTCCTATATGGGTGTAATCCATACAATATAGAGGGTATCTATCACAATGAGGCCTTATGTTTCTCTATAATCCATATTGATGACACACTTTACAACTACAGGTAAAGGTAATTTGGAAATCACTTCCCTAACGAGAATCCTTGAGGGACCTCTTTCTGATATTGAAAGAACTATTGGCCTACCTTATCACTAATCCTCTTGGAATGGTACTATCACATTCCCTCAGGTTACCCTCGGTGATAAGAGACTGATTAGATATCTCATAGAAGTTAGATAGGGAAAACATATTCACTTAAGTATGGATGGAATATAAAATTTCATCCTCAAGGTGTCTAACATGTGAAAGCTCATCAGTGGATAGAAGTGGTGAAAAGCACTACAACTCAGTGAAACACATAGAATACCCCCTAACAGAAATATTAACCTACTCAAGATTCAGGAACTCTTTGTCTTATTAATATTGTAAAGACCCGTAAAATTCAAGGAAAATTTTTTCTTAATTTTCTTTAGAATTTTACAAGAGCGCGGTTTCAGACGGCACCTGATTCCGAGGCCCGGAGTGCCCGGAATTAATTTCCGAAGTTTGGCTCGGGTACGTTCAGTGAACGAACGAGCGGGAATTCCTAACTTTTGATCCGGTGCTCGGAATTGAAATCCGAGGGCACCGATGAACTCGCAGCGCCGATATTCGCTTAAAGAGACCTTTTCGGGAGTTGCGTTTGTTGCGAGTTGAAAATTAGTTTTGGGGTTTTCAGTTGAGTTAAATAAAATTTGTGTAAGACAAATTTTATTTTAACTTATTAAAAACCTACCAAAGGAGGTTGGAAGTGGGACCCACACCCACTTAACCTCCCTTGGGAGGATTAAGTGTGGTGGGGCCCACACGAACCCCTAATTCCTTTCAAATTCCCTAACCCCTCTAAACCCCCTCTTAATTACGTAACTCTTCCCTACTTTATTTCTTGCCAACCTATCTCTTCATTTAATTTTGTCAACTCTAGGTTTAATTAATGAATTGAATTCAACTTTTGAATTTTTGAAAGGTTGGCAAAGTGAAAATAAAATAAGGTGTAGCTTATTTTATTTTGGGTTGATCGTTTGTCTTCTTGAGAGGTGGAGAGCTCCTCTTCTTCTTCTTCAAACTCAACGAAGAACGCGAAGAACGTCGTTCTTCAACGAAGAACTTCTCCGTCGAAGAACACGATCCGTCCGCGACGCCGTATCCGCGACGCGACGTACTTCTTCTGCGTCATCTCTTCCGCGACGGTTTTCCGCGACGAACGCCATCGACAACGACTCTTCCTCCGACGTCAAAGGAATCGACACCGATATTCCACGACTCCGTCAACGTGCGACTATCGAGGTAGAGGTTCTTGAGTTCGTTGTTTTCTTTATAATTTGACTTTCCTCAAGACTTGACGAGGAACGCTCTTTTTCCGACGAAGAACGCCGCACCTCCTTTCTTCGTTCACCGTGACAACGAAGGGGACGCCACCTTCCTCGGACAACCTTCGTCGGTGTACAAGGATTCGCCAACGACGTGCCTCTTCGGACGCGCCTCTTCGTCGTTGAATTTGACGAACGACGACCACGTCGCCCGACCTCCGCGACGTCGTCTTCCGCGGAACGTAGAACAATCTTCGAACCTTATACCAAGGTAGGGGATGTTGATTTAATATTTAATTATCTCTTTCTTGCTCGTGGATCGTATAACTAACGTGGGGATGTTGATTAATTTTAAGATGCGTTATTGCTTAACGTGAGGGGGCCGGACCGCATGAACACGGCCGAACCCCCTCCATCGTTCATGTTGTTTAATCTTGCGGGCGGAAGCAAGGTGGCGTGGTGCCGTCGCACCACGCGGATAATTGTACGTTCAACTTACGCGATGCCGTCGCGCGCGCACCTTGGAAGAAACAACAAGAACGCGACGCCGTCACGCCGCGTTGAGTGAACTTCAAGCACGGCAAAGGGGGCGCGGTGCCGTCGCACCGCGCCGGATGACGAACGCCGCGGCCGGTTCCGGGCCGCGGCGGGACGAGGAGACCGCGGCCGGTTCCGGGCCGCGGCGGAAGAGAAGACCGGCGGCCGGGCCGCCGGCGTCGGAAGTCGAAGGCGGGACCGGAATTTCCGGTCCCGTTGGTAAAAACCGGCCGGCCAGCTGGCCGGCCGGATGACTTAAAACCGGGGGAATTAATTCCCCCGGCCAATACTAAAAACCCCCCTCTTTATGAGGGGGGCGTTTCTTCAAAGGAGGGGGGGGCAGCAGCCCCCCGGTTCGTGTCCAGCCGGCCCCCACGTGCGGGGGGGCCGTTTCATGAAATTGGCGCGGCACAAGGCCGCGCCGCCTATTCAATCAGCGGGGGATAAAATTCCCCTGCGCGGCCTCCTTAAGCGGCGCCAGCGCCAGCCGCCGCGGCCCGCCGCCGCGCCACCGCCGCCGCCGCAGCCCGCCGCCGCCGCCGCCGCCGTAGCCCGCCGCCGCCGCCGCCGCCCGCCGCCCGCCGCCCCGGGGGGGGGGGGGGGGGGGGGGGGGGTCGGGCCGGGTCGGCCCGGACCCGGACCCCCCCGTTTCGAACCAGATTTGGTTTTTGGCTCATAACTTGAGCCTCGGACCTCCGAATGACGAACCGTCTGCGGCAACGCGATCCTTGGATCGAGACGGTCGTTTCGGTATATCGCACTCAAGGTTTCGGGTTACTTTGAGTTCGGCCGGGTTGGTTCGTTCACGAAACCAACCGGGCCTTCGGAGCGGAAACGCTCATATCTTGAGCCACGAACGTGCGATTGACGCACCGTCAGTCGCGTTGTGTTCCTTTTAGTGAGTCAGATCTTTTGGCATACTCCGCCCGAGGTTTGGACGCCGGTGGAGTACGGTCGGGTTGGTTTTGCCTTAAAAACCAACCGGGCCCCGGAGACGAAAATGCCAATAACTCACAGACCGGGCGTCCGATTGACGCGCCGTCTGTTTCGTTGACTTCCTCTTGATGAGACGGAACTTTTGACATACTCCGCCCGAGTTTTGGATGCAGTCGGAGTATGGCCGGGTTGGATTGTACCCGAAATCCAACCGGGCCCCTGGAACGGGAAAGCTAATATCTTACAGACAGGACGTCCGCTTGACGAGCCGTCAGCAGCGTTGGTGGTTACGTTGAGTATCGGTCCCTTTGAGTGTACCCTATGGGAGTTCGGGGTACAGTTGAGATACGGCCGGGATTGGTTCGCACACGAAACCAACCGGGCCCCTGGGACGAAAAGGCTAATAACTCACAGACCGGGCGTCCGATTGACGCGCCGTCTGTTGCGTTGAGACCCCTGTGACGAAACGGACTTTTGAGATACTTCTATGCGGGACTTTGTGATACTTGGAGTATCGACCAGTAGCTCGTGGGGCGGACCCTCCCGGAGACGAGCGTGCAGAGTACGGAGACCGTGTAGCTGGCTGAGACCTGACGACTGCTTGACCGACTCGACTTGGAGTGAGTCGACTAGCCCAGTGGACGGAGCACTACCTTCTGAGGTGCAGACCCATGGCGGACGGAGCACTACCTGTGTGACAGTGCAGACCCGCGGTGCTCGTCCGGAGAGTACCTCAGCAGGCTACTAGGGGGTGTGCACTACGGTGTTTGGGTGACATACCTCGGCGGGAAGCACTACTGTGTTTGGGTGGCTGGCCCGCAGTACTCGACAGGAGGAGTACTTCAGCTGTCTTAGGTTAGTGAGCAGTACCTCGGAGTCGTGACAGGACCACTGCACACTCCAGAGACGGAGCTCTTCAGCAGTTACAGTTTCGATAATGAAAATCCTGGTTTGAGCTGAGACTTTTGACCTTGTGTTTACTTCATGATTGAGATGGGTCACTTGCTAACTTTGGTATATGTATGGGCATATACCCGGGTAGTGGTTATCCGTCGTTTCACAATCCTTGTGTTTCCTCATGATTGAGATGGGTTACTTGATAACTTAGGTATATGTATGGGCATATACCTAAGTAGGGTTTATCTGTTGAGATCTTCTTGTGTTTATCCTTGTTGGTTTTAGTGAGACCTTGAGGGTCTCGGGGTCCCTACTGAGTATCGTTATACTCACCCCTGCACGGGCTATGCCCGCACCTCGTTGTGTTGGTTGCAGACGACGGACAGTGCTGACAGAAGCCGAAGGTTCGAGGACTGGACGGTACCTGGAGGTGGACTATACGACGAGGCGGTACCCGGAGGTGGACCACTGGGCGGGACATACTCGGAGCGGATGGCGGGACCCGAGGAGCAGAGGAGCTATCTGTACCCACCCTTCAGGTGGGATTTCCAGTGGACATCTCAGCGTAGCAGCTTTACTTTTCAGTCGCTGTTTTCCCTTTTTGAGTTGTACTTTACAGTTGGGCTTGTATTTCCGGCCCCTTTTTACTTTTCAGCTCTTCTTTTTGTACTTAGTGTTTTACTTCCGCTTGCTTACTCTGTGGTGTTTGTTTACCTTACAAAGGCAATGCCTTCCCTTTTTCTGGGATTTACGCCTTGGTTCTAGTCGCCAGCCCCTGGCCTATGGAAGGCGGGCTTGGGGTAGTCACGGTACGGACCCCGAGGGCGGGTCGTGACAAATATCTCACCATCTGAGGAAATAATTACTCATAGAAGATAGTCTGGAAGTCAACCCATTCCATTCCCTGGTAGAGACCAGCATGGGTAATCACATCCCACTAGAATGTAGATGAATATCATAGAATATACATAGAAATATTTCCCCTATACTCTGTATATGTCTCCAGATGCTCTAATATAGACAGGGTTTCTGTTAACCAAGACTCAACATCATGTATACTTCCATCCCTTGAGAAGGGAGGAGGATGTTGCTGCTAGAACTCACGCTTCAAGTCAGCCATTGTAGGTGAAGGCCATTTAGCACCTTTCATTGATTTCATCTGGTATAGGAAACTATCATAAATATGAGTTTTAGTGACTAGATTAGGTATAATAGGTTGTGCTTAAAGTGTCTCTCTTGGGGGTAAGACTGGCGTCTTGGGGCCCACTATGTCTTGAGCATGGTCATCACCACCCTCCTGGCGCATGACATGAGGATGTTGTGGTATCATTGGTCTAACAATTCTAAGATAATACATCATAAAAATCTTGAATTAAATAGACAAAAACAATAGATTGGGAAAATGAAATGAAATGGATCACTACCCATTATATACTACCCCAACTATATTATTAAAAGGCCAGGAAGTGGTATGTACGAATGTTTAAATCACAAGGGTTCTTATAGAATAAGTTTAAACTATATATTGCCTCATAATTTATTGCAATATGAAAATATTTACTCTTTGATTTTACATTTTCAAATTTTCATATGTCATGGTATATTCAAAATGAGTCTCCATTCCACATGAATAAAGGCCCACACACCATATCTCTAAAATCGATGTCTAATAAATTTTATTCTAAATGACCAACTAGGTAAAGTACCCTTTCCAATCAGTGAGTCCCTATACACCACATGAATTTAAACTAGAAATCACTCATTCTTATCCAAAAAATATAACAACCATAGTATAACTACAAAAACATCACTTAACAATCACAGGCATGTCAATCAATGAAATCAGTGAAATACACCGATTTGGCATGGCAATAGGCATAATATGTGAACCCTAACTGCCTAAAATGATGCATGAAAAATGTTCCTTACCATCATATCGTTGATCCAAGGATGAAAAAAATCTATATTAAAAATAATAATAATAACCACAACACTATATGTGCATCACACAATGGTGAAAGGATTAAAGGACCCCGGAACACCCTGAGAGGGGAGGGGTGAATCAGGGGGTCAAATTTTTCTTGTAAACTGATGTATCATGTTCCCATGTTGGTAGAGACCTATTAAACCTTTCTAAAGAGGGTGTGAAAAAAATAAACAATCACATGAAAAGAAATGATACATCAATTCTACTTGGTTCACCACTAACGGCTATGTCCAAGGAGCATACACTGACAATGTGTCAGTCATACAAAAACCATTAATCTTCACTAGTTGTGGATTACAAGTGTTTAGAAAAGTACATCTATGTTAGGCACACTGCCTTTACATTGTTTTAGGGATATCACATTGCATCCCTTAGATCACTTCTGTTGACTCCCCCTTGCTCACTACATTGGAAGAATCTTCACTTAGTTTAATGACGTGATAGTCACTTCAATAGTTTAAAATAAAATCATGCATCCTCAAATGTAAATGGATGCTCTGTTGAAATCCCATAATCACTTCCAGATGTAATTTATTTTCCCTTACACTAATATGTATGAAGATTAATTTCACAAACTGATTTGGCCAATTTTTGGCTTCCTTGGTTGTTTCGCGTATAGCTGTTGTTTCCACATACCATAAAAATTTTCACGTACTATCTAGCTCCTCTACGTACCGTCTATCTCATCTGTGAACTACGCTACTCTGCGGTCCAACCTTCTCTATGTATTTCTCCACACCTCCATGTATTGTCTTGCTCTGCGTACTTCCTTGCTCTGTAGTGTACTGTAAGAGCTTCCTGCACAAACCACACACTCTTCTACAAACTATTCTCCTTATATAGATTAGACTTTCCACGTACCGTCTTCTCCTCCACGAACAACTTCATACATCTCTGGATTTATTCCCAAAATTTTAATCTTCAATATCATTATCAAACAAAGGGGATTACTATTCCTTAAATAGGCACATAACTCCTCAAATTTCGGTAATCTGATTTACCCAAATTTTCAATGTGGGACAATCGAAAATCCATCTTCGTACTAACAGCCTCCACCGTATACTGAAATCCTCTGAACTTCGAAACTTCATCATGTACCATAATAATTCTACGCACTATATGTCTATCATTTTGCGCACTACATATCTTCACCAAGTACCCTCATTAAGAACCATTTTCTGTAGCATTTTTCAAACTGCATGCCTTCACCGCGTACCATTACGGCGAATTATTTCTAGTTCTGTATAGTGTTCCATGTACCACATGCCTTCGCCGCATACCACGCACATTCACTATGTAATGTACACCTTCACCGTGTACCTCCAGCCTTCACTGCCTACCTTTACTACAAACGGTTACCAAACTCCCAATTTTTATGGCCCAAAAATTGGCAATCACTAGGAAACTGTGCCACCTTCAATAATGATTATAGCCTCAATCGTATGACCTCATTCCTTGAAATCTCCCTAGTCATATGTGTCTAGATTGATAAAAAACACAAACCACAATCCATTATTATCAAACAAAATCTTTGGTTCCAACAATCTCCCCCTTTTGGTTTGTTGGCAATCTTCAGATAAATTCACTGATGCACCAGCCACGATCAAAACCTGAATCTTTAAGAAACAACTCATCCCCCACTCTAAGTCTATGTGAGAAATTCTCGTTGTGGAAAAGAAGAGATAGGGCATGAATTGAGTTCTCATTATTTTATTTTCTCCACCTTCATTGTTGTATTTAGGCCATTTTCATGTATTCAAAAAAATATTACTCTTCCAGTGAATTTATCCATTCTTCCCCAATGGAAATAAACCCGAAGACCAGTATTTTAACATTGTAGATCTCAAAACATACTCTCCCTAGATTGTATCTCCCCCATAAACCTAAAACACTTCTATAAATAGATTAGCACAGTTAAAACAACTGGGAGAGGGGAATATCCTAACCTACTTATGCACTAGGAGGTGGATGAACATCGAGGTTCAACCGATGTTTCTCAAACACAGTTGCTGACAGTGGCTTGGTCATAATGTTATCCACTTTCTCATCATTCCCACATGGTTCATTTTGATCATGCCTTTTTTAACTTTTTCCTTGTTTAGGTGACATCTAATGTCAATATGGTTCGTACGAGAATGATGAACATGATTCTTTGTAAGATCAATTGCACTCTTTTCATTTCAATAAATCACCATTGGTTATTTCACCTCATCACATATGTTAGTTAGTTTCTACTTTATCTATAGTAACTGAGTGCATGACTTGGTAGCAGATATATATTCATATTCGGTAGTACTAAGAAAATTACTTTCCTATTTCTTGCTTAACCAGCCCACACATTTCTTCCCAATATAGAATGTTCCACCAGTAGTAGACATTCTATCCACTGCATCTCTAACCCAGTCATCATCCAAAAAAGAAGATAGTTCACTACCTCTTCCTAAAACAATGTATAGCCCATAATTATATGAACATTGAATGTATCGCAAGATTCTTTTCACTTCCGCCATATGTTCTTCCTTTAGATTACTCTGAAAGTGGGTTACAAGGCAAGTTGCAAAGACAATATCTGGTTGTGTCACTGTTAGGTACATTAGGCTTCCAATGATTCTTTTGTACATGGTCAGATCCACAGAAGTCCCATCCTCATGCTTCACAATCTTTGTTACAACCACAATCAGAGTCGACATTAGTATGGAATCATGTATATTTAATTTCTTCAGAAGATCTTTTGTATACTTTTTCTAAGAAATGAAAGTGCAATCCTTCTCTTGAATCACCTATAATCCTAAAAATTATGTGAGTTCCTCAATCATGGACACTTCAAATTATGATTTCATGTGATTGAAAAATTCATCCACTGATCCATGCCGTCTTCCACCGAAAATAATATCATCCACTTATACCAATACCATGAATTGATCCTTTTGTGAATTTTTCACGTAGAGTTTGTGATCTAATCCTCTTCTTTTAAACTCAAACATTCTCAGATAAGAGTCACTACTAGAAAAATACACTATACCAATGGTTTGAAACCGTTGGTATAGTCCTCTAAACTGTTGGTATATCCTATACCAATGGTCTAGAGAACCATTTCCAAGTAAGCCATGGAGATAGGTCTATACCAACGGTTTTCAAAACTGTTGGTATAAGTAATATGAAAAATCTATACTAACGGTTGTATAAAACCGTTGGTATATATATTTCAAAAAAGACGCATTCTGTTGGTTTTGATCCCAGTACCTCCAGTTTATGATTGAACGACATAACCAATAACCTAACTTGACTTTTGTGAACATAATTTCATAAATATATATATGTATTATCATAAATATTTTAAATTTTGATTTATTTAATGTTATCTATAAGAATATTCTATAAAAATACATGTAACTATACCAATGGTTCTCAAAAACTTTGGTATAGACCTATACCAATGGTTTTGAGAACTGTTGGTATTGGGGGGACCTATACCAACGGTTTGGGGAAAACTATTGGTACAGGGTCTCTATTATGGACCTATACCAATGGTTTGGCCAAAACCGTTGGCATAGGTCCATATAAGTGACCTCTACCAACGGTTTTCCCCAAACCGTTCGCATAGGTCCCCCCTATACTAACGGTTTGTCCAAAACCGTTGGTATAATTCCATATTAGTGACCTATACCAACAGTTTTGGCCAAACCGTTGGTATAGGTCCATATAAGTGAACTATACCAACGGTTTTCCCAAAACTGTTGGTATAGATCTTATTTCTAGTAATGATTCCAACAGTGAGTACCACACTCGTGGAGCTGGTTTCAGACCATAGAGATCTTTCTTTAGTTGTCAACCCTTCAGTTCATCGTTGCCAAGAAAAAACCCTATAGGTTTTTCAATGTAGACTTCTTCTAATACTCCATTTAATAATGTTTTCTTCATATCCATTTGATACAATTTATAACCTCTTTAGATTTCCATGGCACAGAATAGCCTGATTGACTCCAGTCTCTCTATAAGAGAAAATGTCTCCTCAACATCAATACCTTCGATTTGTGAATATTCTTTATAGACCAATCATGCCTTATTTTTTATCACATTTCCATGTTCATCAAATTTGTTCTTGAAAATCCTCTTTGTACCAATGACATTATGACCTTCAGGTCTTTTGACAAGATCCCAAGTCTAATTTTGGTCAATCTGATCTAATTCTTCATTCATCGCTTTTACCCATGACGCATCCTTTACAGCCTCTTCAAATGAGGATGGTTCTGTAACTGATAGAAATTAAGAATGTGAATTATTCCATATTCTCCTTATTTGTGTAGGTGCATTATGATCCCCGATAATGTTGGACTGATCAATCTCTGATCTTCAATTTCTATTTTGTGGTTCATATTAATTATATATCGTTATGGATTCCTCTTCTATTTATTCTTCAGAGTCAACATCATGATGTGACTCCTGAGAGTTTTTTACTCCTTCCTCTACCTCTGTTTTAACATTTGTTCCATGTTCACATCATTATTAATCTTCTATCACATCAGTATAAGAATTCCTTGAAGCATTTTTTTTTGTTTTCAATGATCTTTACATAACTTCTTCCCAAAATTCTTCCCAAGAGATTATTGAAACATTTGTAGGCTTTGTTGTTCATTGATTATCTAAGAAATATTCATCTGTATGCTTTGTCTCCATACTTACCTTGATTTCTTTTTTTATTTCGAATAAAAACTTTTCTTCCAAAAACACGCAAATATTTCAAAAAGGTATTCCTTCCATGCCACAATTCACAGGGTATCATTTTATCACCCATATGTAGACCTGTTCGATTTTGAATATACACTACTTCTTGTATTTCCTATTTCCAGTAATGTTGAGGAATATGACTCTCGATCTTAATTATTCTAGCCATGTTGTTTACCAGACAATTACTATGCTCAACAACTCCATTTTTCTATAGAGTTATCACATTATCTACCTCATGTTGTATCCCTTGATTCTATAGGTAATTTTCAAATTCAATGTATGTGTATTCCTATCCACTTTCAGACTGTAGGACTTTGATCATCTATCCAGTATCATTATTGGTGATTCGACAATAGGTTTTCATACAATCAAGCACTTGTCGCTTCATGTGTATAATGATCACACATTCCATTCTACTATAATAATCAATGAAAAGAACAGGTTTCCTTTCTCCATGAGTTTCGAAAACATTTATTATGGCACATACATCTGTATGGATGAGCTCAAGAAGATTTGATGCTCTTTTTTTCTTTGGTCGGTAGGAATTGTAGACCAATTTCCATCACATGCACGCACCACAGGTCTTTTCTCGTTCAGGCTTTAGATTAGGGATATCCATGACTATCTTCTTATTAGATATCTTTTCCAAGTCTTGCTGATTAATGTAACCCAATCTTCGATGCCATAAGTTGTTTTCCTCTTCAACTGTTAAGTATAAAATGTTCTCTTTGCTGTCAACTTGATATAATTTTCTATTTGATCTACAGCCTTTCATGAGTGAATTCCTAGACTTTCCACTTATAGTATATCCATTCTGATTGAATGTCACAATAAGACCTGAGTCATAGAGTTGACTCAAACTAAGAAGATTGTGATGCATACCATCCACATAAAGGACTTCAGTCTTCTTCATCTCTCTAGTAGCTAGCTCAGTACTTTCACTGCCTTCTTTCTTTAAAGAACCATCATTACCAGACCTCACTGTTCCATAAACCTTTTTCTTGACATTCATTAATAGGTCTACATTACCCTTCATGTGGGATGAACATCTATTATCAAGAATCCAGGAGCTTTTTTTCTTTGTATCTTTGAGGGATACTTATTCAAAATTGGACTTTTCAATTTTCCTCTTTTCTTTCCATGAGATATTGGATTGAGACACTAATGATCTCTCAATTCTCTCTTCCATGTACATGGGTTATTTATATTAAAATTCTTATTCTAGAGGAGAGAACCTATTTGAAATAGAAACATTTTCTGGTTGATGTGTTTTGAATCGTCTCTGAGCATTGAAAGACTTTCTCCTGTCATACCTATGCCTACAATACACAACTTTATAGCCAAATTTAGAATAGTGAAAACAATATCCATAGAAATTATTTCTTATATAAGAATTAGGATATGAATATGTTCTTTTTTTTGAACTATTAACTCTTCCCCATTCATATATCTCCTTGCCTCCTCCCAGTATGACATGGTATGGCCCAGATAGCCACAAAACTAACACTTCATGAAAGTAAATGTCTTATCACATCTATTTCTCCTCATGCCTTCTTCCTCCAGAAAATAGTTTGACAGCCTATACTTTCTTTAAAATCAAGGATAATCTCCAGTTCTCATTTCAGTTTGATTTAAGGGTTTATTTTTCATCACTTCTAGTTATGGTAGTTTTCAACAAGATCAAAATTCATCTTTTTTTTATTCTAGTTTACATTATTTATATTATTTAGCATTTTTGAATCACAACAAATTCCAATATTTCCCCTAAATGTGGGTCTTTGATCACTCGGGATCTTTTCAACTCCATCATAACCACGTTTTTCTCTCTCTAGTAGCTCAGCATTTGAGAACCTTTTAAATTGTATTTTCTTCTTTTCTTCTTTTGAAATTGATTCACTTTAGTTTTTACTTCTCAAAGTAACAACTTCTTCTTCGATTCCTTCAGCAGTCCTAGAATTATTCTCTAGTATCGAGCTAAGTTCATTGATTACCTTTACTTTTTCTTCAATTCTGAGTTTTAGTTCCACAAAATCATCAGTGATTTCAAGGATTTATGATTTAACATTCAACGGTTCTTCCAGACATTCAATTTATACTTCCAGATGATCAATATATTTTGATGATTCTACCAACATTTCTTTCCAATTATTATATCTCTTACATATAATCTCAATCTTACCAAAATAATCCTTAAGTTACAACCTAGGATCGGCATTATTAGTCAATGGATTATCTCCATCTTTATCTGTCAAAGGTTCCAACTTTTAAATGGTAGACATCATGGAGGCATGGTTTCCAGTATTAAATTTTGGTTCATTTCCTTACAACAATCACTATCACAATCTTTCTCCACATAGGAAAAAACTATTCTTCTATAATTTCTTGGGAAATTTGAAGTTTCACTTTTTGAAGAATCTATTCTGAGGCTTCTTCCTGTTTTTAACTTCTCTTTCTTTGTCATCAAATTTTCTTGAGCACTGAGAGGCAATGTACCCAACTCTTCCACATAAAAAACAAGTCATAGGTAGTTTTCTTTCAAATTTCCATGTTCCCATATTGAGTTTCTTTGGAAATGAGAGAAGGAGTTTTGTTTTTCTAATCATCTGCATCACAACTATCTCTTGAAACATTTATTTTGTCCATATATTTGAATTCCATTTCCTTTCTCACACGAGTCATAGCTTCTTCTGGTTTGATTATCATTTCATAAGCTAATAGATTTCTCAAAAGATCATCCAATGAGATTTTGGAGGGATCTCTTTCCTCAAGGGCTGACACCTTTTCATTTTAAAGGGGTGTAATTCTTCTCAATATTTTCTTAACTATGTCAATGTCTTTGATTTCATCGCCCAGACCTCGGATTACTCCTACAACTTCAATAATTCTTTTGAAAAACGAGTATGCATTCTCATTAGGGTTCATATTAATATCCTCAAACATATTTTATAGAACATGAAGTTTTTTCTCCTTCAATTTTTTATCTCCTTCATAAATATTTTCTAGTTTATCCCACATTGACTTGGAAGATGTGAAACTAATTACCTTTAGATAAATATAATCAGAAAGGGCTGTAGTGGGATCATTTTGTTCTTTCGCATCAGCATCAAGAAATTTCTTATCTGTATCCACCATCGACAGTCATGTAGGAATAGTGACTTGTATTCCCTGTGTAGTTGCAAATAAGACTTCCATTCCAATAGATCTTAGGTGAGATCTCATATTGTTTTTCAATATTTGAAAATTACTTCCATCAAAGAGGGGAACTCCCCTAACATTGATTGGATTCTCTATGATAGAATAATAAAGATTCAACAGTAGCAAGCTTTAACCTATGATACCACATGAAGCACCTAGGAACACCATGAGAGGGGAGGGGTGAATCAGAGTATCAAATTTTTCTTTTAAAATGATGGATCTTGTTCCAACATTGGTAGGAACCTATAAATCCTTTCTGAAGAGGATGTGTGGAAAATAAAAAATCACATTAAAATCAATGACACATCAATTTTACTTAGTTAACTACTAAGGGATGCATCCAAGGAGAATACACCAACAGTGTGTTGGTCGTACCAAAACCACTAATCTTTACTAGTTTTGGATTATAAGAGTCTAGCACAGTCACTTTTTTCCAGGTGCACTGCCTTTACAAGGTTTTAGGGATAGAACACTACATCCCTCAGATCACTTCTGGTGACTCCCCCTTTCTCACCATTTTGGAAGAATCTTCACTCAGTTTAACGACTTGAAGGTCCATTCAATGGTTTAGTATCAAATCATGCATCCTCAACTATAAATGGATGCTATTTTGAAGTCCCATAATCAGACATAGATGAAATTTATTTTCTTGTACATTTATGTGTTATAAAGATTATTATCTCAAAATTATTTGGCCAATTTTAGGTTTCCTTGGGTGTTCCGAGTACTGCTGCTATTTCTGTGAACCACAGTGATTTTCGCGTACTTTCCAGCTCCTCCGTGTACCATCTAGCTCCTCTGTAAACTACACTGCTCTGCATTCTGCACTACTCTGCGTATTTCTCCACACCTCTATGTAACATATTTCACCGCGTACTGCATTTCTTTTCCATGTATTACGATATCTTCCTGCATGAACCACACACTCTTCCATATACTATTTTCCTTATGCTGACGAGTCTCTCCACGTACCATCTTCTCCTCCATGAACCACTTCGGACTTCTCCATATTTCTTCCCAAAATTTTAATCTCCAATATCATCATCTAAAAAAATTGATTATTATTCCTTAAATAGGCACATAACTCCTAAAATTTCAGTAATATGATTTACCTAAATTTTTAATGTGGGACAATCAGAACACCATCTGCATACATACAGCCTCCACTGTGTATAAAAATCCTCTGAAATACGAACCATCATCGCGTACTATAAACCTTCAACGTACCATATTTCTGTTAGTCCACATACTACATCTCTTCACCATGTACCAATGTTGCAAACCATTTTCCATAGCATTTCACGAACCGCAAACCTTCACCGCATACCTTTGCTACGAACTGTTTCCAGTTCTGTGTATCATTCCAAGTACTGCGTGCCTTCACTGCCTATCCCACACCTTTACCATGTATTGTGCGCCTTCACTGTATACCACCCGCCTTCACCATATACCGTTGCTGCAAAACAGTTACCAAACTCCCAATTTATGAGGCCCAAAAATATGGAAAACACTGGGAAACTACGCCACCTTCAATACTACTTTAAGATTCAATCGTATGACCTCATTCCTTGAAAATACCCTAGTCATCCATGTGCAGATTGACATCAAACACAAAACATATTCCATTATTATCAACAAACAGCTTTGGTTCCAACAAGGATATCAACTATAATATGAAAAAGAGAACAAAAACCGTAATTCAAGAAACTCAAAATTTACCCTAAACATGAGCTAGTTATTCCCAATCAAGACTTATAACCATGTTCCAAACCTTTTATAAAAATTTTAAAATTTTCAAAAAATATTAATGTACAAAATAAACCACTCTAATACCAATTTTTGACATCTTGGACCTGGATTCCAGTCAGATGTGCCCCCAGCTCAGTGGGACACATGCCTTAAGAACATCCCCCAAACTCCAGTTGATGTGGACTAGAAGCAAGGTCCTTTGGTGTGTCTATGGGGAGACAATTCCCTCATTACCAGAGTGTATCATAGTAGATAAATAATATAATAGGTAAAGAGAATAAGCAATAAAAACAAAATGATAACACAGAAGAAGTAGGAAGGAATAATAATACAATAGGTCTAATTGATATAAATATACAATAGTTGATGATGATATATATCATGTATCTAGAAATCTGGAAAACATGGATACAAAGTATCATACAATAGGTCCAATAAAAACGTATAAAAAAGGAATCCAAAAATGGTCCTCAGTGTCCCAAGCTCTAGCTCAGTCATCTTCTACCAGCTCCATCCTAAGCAAGCAGGAAATCATGTGTCTGAAGCGGTATGCTTCCATTTATCAATAAATTCATACAATTTTTCTTCTTTTATGCCAATAGAATCCAATATATGGTTTAATATAAATCAATGTAGGACACTTCCAATAGTATCAATAACATATTATCCATGTAATATAATCTGAAACAGTATGAAAGCATGCATATACAAAAGTAAAGAAATACTGTAAACTAAATGCACAAATATATTCTGTATACCTCGGATGGTTTCTGAACATTCATCCAATACATTAATTAATTAGATCCAGTTTATGTACATTGGTCACCTGATGTAAAACTAATACTGACATTCTAACATGATAAATAATAGTTAAGGATACTAGGCATAACAAGGAATCCTGATAATATTAATAATGAAGAGATTCTTTGGTGATAACCATGGAAACCATGACCTCGTGGGTCGAACCAACTCAAGTAATAACTATAGACTAGCTTTATGGGTAAGAGTGTAATATAAGAAGCATCATCCAAGTCATTCCAAAATGATGAATTTAACCAATTCCAAGTAAAACATCCATGGTAAAATGGGATAAGTAATTGCTGGAGAAAAGGATGTAACAAACATGTCTCATGTTTGTAGAATTCATATTGGATCCATGTAGTGTATCCAAGTAATCTTATTAATGATATAGAAGGGATCCTATGGTGTTATACAAGGCATCCACAAATAGATGTGGATTGAGATTCATGTTGTGTCTCAACCTAGGAAACCAACATGCTTGAATCAGAATTGCATCCATGAATTCTCAAGTAATTCCCTCAAGAATCCAAAATCTAACATGTGCCTAACCATTCCTATAGTGTTGTTAGGTTCTATATAAAAGACAACTTACAATGAATTTATTTAATAAATTTATATAAGTGAAAACCATTCCATTTAATAAGACATTGGGTTTAATCCATTTCCTTTCATTAGTTTGAAAGGGATAATTTGGAATGCAACCATTTCATTAATTTAATATTAGATAACCTGGTTCTCTCCTTTTCCTTTGAAACATGACAATGCTGAGCTAACGATGATCAACCATGTGAAATTCATTTTGTATAGTCTGGTCCATGTTATATAGATACTAAACTTTCCAATTCAACCATTTATCAAATATTTTTCAAATTGATGCACATACCTTTAGCATGTTAAGTGAAAGAAACCATGGTACTAGACACCTAATAACTCACAATTAATTTTATTAAGGTAGGGTTACCATTATAAATTTCCAGATGAAGAACACTTGAATAGCGGATCACACAAACATGTCAAAACACTGAAATTTCAATTATGTAAAACACCCTATAAGGGGTTGGTCATCATTGAGGTGCCAACCTCCAATGATAGATAAAATTAATATCATGAGTCTTAGAATAAAATTATAACGACTATAAGAAATAAGCGTTACTTTAACAAGAAATTCTCAATGAAATTGTCACTCACACAAAGAAATTTATAAAATGAAAAATCAGGGGGGATGAGTTATACACCACCTACCCCATAATAGTTTGTGTCTCCCCATATAGTATCAACCTATAATTTGGCATAGATTGGAAGAGATGAAAAATGGTTCAACGCCTTGAAAATAGGGAATATGAGCCTTCATCTAAATAGTGTCATCAATGTTTATAAGAATGATTAATGATTAAAAAGGAATTAAGATCTTACCGATGTGGATTCATTTGGACAAATGATGCTTCGATCAGACTATAGATTAATGTACGAGATAAATTCCTAGTTTAATCCTTCAAAGGGGATGAAATGGGAGAAATTTAGGGGCTTCCTTTGCTGTAATAGAAATAGAATAATAGGTGTGTTTAAAATTACATAATTTAAGTGAAATTGGGTAAAATAACCCAAAATTCGGCATCGCACTGTTTGGCCACATGATTTTCCAAGTAGTGAACCATATATGCATGGTCTTCTATAGAAAGGGGAACCTGCATGGTTAGGTTGCACAGTTAAGGAAACCACATGCTAACAATTTGAATCACCTCTGCAATATGTATGCAGCTTTCAATATTATTATGCTTCCCCTGGAACATGGTTAGGGAAAACCATGTACCCCATAACACCCCACCTTCCTACACCACATGGTTAGGAGAGACCATGTGGTCTAGCTCATAGGGTTCCTACTATTCATTAGACCAGTGTATTTCCTCCACCGGTCAGGGATCTGAACTCTGAACATGCTCTATACACACACAAAACCTTCCTGAACTCATTAGAAATCCATATTAGGTTTAATATAAATAATTAGATAAAAATTTATATGATCTATACCTAAGTGAAAATAAGTTTTATACATGGATGTTTGATTAAGAATATATTAACTAGGGGTAATAATCCCGAAAAAAGTTGGTTAGGTATTGAATCAATCATTACTTAGTTTAGAAAAAGCGGTCCTAATTACTTTCCTTGTTTGAAACTCCTCAGTGATTTTATTTGGCTGATACACATAATTTTTACAAACCATTTTGAAGGATTTGAATATATTATTATAGAATTTTATAATTTTATGATGTAATACATATGTATTTACGATAGAAAAACTAATAAGAAATAAATTGTGGAAAACCAATATTAAAGTCCATAAAATTTATATGTTAGGGTGTACATGTCATTTAGAACTTATTCCTACTATATAGATTTTTTTCCTTTTTATATGCTTATTTAATTAAGTATTATCATCCCTAACTTCCCATTATTTTTATAGATATATAGAAATAGGAGGAAACCAGTTAACAATGGGTGTGAATTGAAATGTGATGGTTGTTCTAATAGGAAACAAAATAGGATAAGATCTTGAGTAAAAAATATAATAGTTATTATTAACTAGATATCTTCATTTATGATTTCCAACATGAAACTAAATGAAATTTAGAATACATAAAATAATAGAAAAAAATAGTATCATGGAAGTCTAAGTGAAAACATCATGGAGAGATAATATTCAACATACTATGTGTTTAGAAGGTTGGAAGAAGAAACAAGGGAAATTTTAAAAAGGAATTTGATGGAAAAGGAAGAAATAAATGAAGAAACAAAAAATGAAAAATAAAGACTTTTATTAAAGTGAGAAAGGGGAAAATTTATTCGTAAGGTACAACTGATAATTCAACTTTTTAAAACTAAGGATCTTTGAAATTATGAAAATTTATTCCACAATTCAATGGTTGATGATGATAATCGATATCAGAAACCTCTTAGTTCAATAGGAAAATGGAAAACCTATGCAATCAAACATGATGAAGTGGGTCATAGAAAAAATTAGTGTATGATACACTCATAATACACTCTATAACTAAGAATGTTCTACTTTATTATATTTCAATCCATTATTTTATATATACAATATTTTCTAAAGGAATTGGTGATTAGATATTAAATTATCTTTAAAAACTCATTGAGGGGTGATGATTTCATCCAATGTCTATAACTTTTATCCTATTGAATTTTGTGGGAAAATATTTCTTATTTATTTTTTTATTACTAATTTTGAGGAATTATATTTAATCTATCTTCATGGAAAATATATTAATTACTGTAATAATAAAATTAGATTTTATATCATATATCAACCCATGATCATCTATCAGTGCAAGAATGACTATGAACTCTATATGAGAATTTATCCAATTATATGGGACTTAATACTCATTCAAGATATTATTTTCCATGTATTACCCAAGTTAGTGAGGTTGATATCTTATTAGAAAATATATATTGAGACTTTTCTAAATTATGAAGACACCATCGGTGTAAAATAATTAAAATTATGAGGACACAATATATTTTGGGGGGATTAATTATCATAATTTTAAGTATTCATTTTATTTCCTTAATTTACTTATTCCAATATTTATAATATATTTAAACTTAAATAAAAAATACCATAAAAGGATAATATTATTTTACCTTATATTTTTATGTAATGTAATATTTTCTATAGGATTGATATAGAATATGAAAATATAAACATGATTTAATTATTTAGTTAAAAGAAAATAAATGTAAATGATATATACTCAACATATTTAATCCTATATAAAATTAAGTATTGGTTTAATACCATCATCTTCTATAATGAAAATTATTATTATTATATGATTGAAAAATACTATTATCCATACACATATAAAAAAATAAGATAATTAAAAAATGAATTAAATTATTGGATGAACATAAAAACTATAGAAAGATAAAACTATTATAAATCATAAAATATGAGGGTTTCATAAGAATCGTGATTTATTTTATCTACTATTTTTGGTAATTTATATATAGTCATTATAAACCAATTTTTTACATATATTTTTACAATAAAGAAATATGTAACATATTTGATATTTTTTTATATGTATAAATAATTATTTATCATCAATTTAATAGAAAAAAACAATGACCTAAAATCACTCATAGAAAATAAAAACGTTTTCTCTTTTCTAAATATGTATTTTTTAAAATATTTTTATTTAATAATTTTGAATAAATATATTTACAAAATTCAAATAATTATTTTAGTAAAATGGATTGCTTAAATTATATTAATAAATAGTAAAATAAGAAAATAATATCTAATAAATAACATAGGTATTATAAGGAATTATCTTTTATTGATTTATATTCAATGAAATGCCTTTTACACTAATAAAAATATTTTATTATATGTTATATGTTTTTATTTATATTTTTTATTATAATAATAATATTAAAATTAATGAAATTTATTTTTATAAATATAAATTAATACTCATTCATACATTGATTATCAATTTATTTTAAATGAAGTTAAAATCTTGTAATGTTAAAAATGGATATTTTTCAAAGAATTGGATTTATGTGAGTAATGTATTAATATAAATTATGGAAATGAACAAAAACAATTAATAAATATTTTGATAAAATATTTTTAAAATAAAATAATATTCATCTAATAGTTTTTTCCTATGCGTATAAAAAAGAATAAATTCATTTTTTGATTAAAAGTACGTTTTCTACAAATAAATTTTCATATTATAAGTTCTTTTATTAAAAATAATTTTTTTTCAATTTTTGAATATTAAATTGAATAAATTAACTTCATTTATTATTTATATGTTTGAAATTATATTAGGTTTTTATTTTTGGAATATTCTAAATTTTTGTTTTTTGAGTGAATAGTAAAAATATAGTTTTTACAAATTCCATAAATTTTGGGAAATCATTATAATATATACACATATTACAAATTTAAAAAACTTTTTTCTAGATAAAATGATTTTATAGAGTTAAATAATTCTTTTAAAAAAATATTTTTAATTTTTAAACCTATGATAAATATTTATCGATATAAGCTACATTTTATTGTAATAAAAAATTATTTTTGGTCCTTTTAATTTAATAAATTTTCCATAGGATACCATTCAATTTTGGATTAGTTTGAATGATAAAAAACCCAATTTTTTAAAATCATAATCCAGAAAATATTAGGGGTATTAATTAAATTGTTAATATTTTTTCTAAATAAGTATCATTATACTTAAAAATATATTTTTGTAAGAATTTTTTTATTATGTTGTACATACTTGTATTGATGTTAATTTTTATCACTTATAGAAATGTAATACAATAAAATGGTTTTCATTTTTTGAACTAACATAATAAATATTAGGTGACAAGTCCATTTTTATTTTATGTAATAAAAATAAATTATCAAGGTAAAAAAATTAGTCTCCATGGTAAAAGATAAAATGACATAAAATTTTTAAATCAAGAGGTAAAGTATCCAAATATCACAAAATATTATCACTAAATGGGTGGATTAAGGTCTTATTCACATTAAACTATCTATTCCTCTTTAATTATATATTTTCGATAAATCAATATTCAAAAAAATGTCACACCTCTCACCTATAAAAAGTCCTCTTCGCCGCCCTACTTATCCTATCACCTAAATAATGTTGACATGAAATAATCCTTCCCAAAACCCTCTCCAATTCTCTTTCCCACATCCTAGAGGTTTTGGTCTCACAAAACAATCTACTTAAAAAGGCCCAATGGGTTCTCTAATAGAGGATATCCAATGAAGAGGTAATTGTTTTAACCATGTTATTTCAATTTTACTTCTTATTTAAACACATATATTATATTATAAGGATAAAATATAATTAAATTATTGTAATTATATTATATATAAATTTTATTATTTTAATGAAATATGGATTATCTTTTTCCTTCCATCCATTTGAAAAAGAAAACATCATCCACATTATAGTCATTTCACCATCATTATTGATATCATATTACATTTTTCATCACTCCATTACATGGATGGTTTTAAAAATGTATTTATTTAATAAATATTAAATTTATGAAATTATAAATATTATAAAAATATAAATTGTGAATAATATTAGTGATATTAATAATAAATAAACAGAGTGACTTTTACCACCCAAAAAATAGGCATACTGATACATCTTTCTGAATTTGTATATATTTTCAAGAACCCATTTATCCATATAATTTTTTGGATATTGGAATAAAAAATAAAATATTACTATAAAATTATTTATATTAGAAAAATAATTTATAACACATTTTACCACGTTCAACACACCAATGTAGTTTTAGAGAAATTTACTGAACAATCCCATGTGACCGATGTGAGAAAAAACTATAAAATAAATGAATTTAATAAGATAATAAATGGAAATAAAAAAAGTAAATATACATACAATTTTCTTAATAATGTATTTAATAAAATTAATTTGGTTTTTAAAGAGGGTATATGCACATACAAAGCATGTTTGTATATGAGGTAGATGTTCTTTGTCTCAAATTTATATTTTTGAGACATCTTTTATATTGTGTATCATAATTTATTTTATATGGTGTAATTAATATCTTGTTGAATTATATTTTTAATAATTATGATTCTTTAAAAAAAATTCAAAATATTTTCTTGATCCCACCTCTATAATATTATGTTTTTTATTACTAAATCTATATAAGGGTTTTCTCGAATCAATTCCATTTTTCTTGGGCCATAAACCTTTTCCTTAAATATTATATCATAGTATTATTTTATTAGACCAATTATATATTCATTATGGTTTTTAAATATTTTCTCTAATAAAAATAAAACTAAAAATAAAATCTTCATTCTTATAGACTTGTTATTCTATGACAATATGACATTTTATGAATAATTATCATTCTTTATAATGGATATTTTTGTTTCATGTTTTTATTTTTTTCTTATCAATGATATTCACATTTATTATTATAAATTAAAAAATATTTTTTATCATTTGTATTCCTCACATTGACCATTATCTCTTTCCAAAAAGAAAATTTAAAACTCTTTTTTTATGTGGGTGTTATAAACTACCTAAGAAGCATAAAAGGGAATTCATTTTCACATTAAAAAATTTTTATCTACCACCCCACATGTATTTACATATGGTTTATTTTATCCAGGAATAAATATTTGGGGATTATTTTAAATTCATATTTTATATATTATCCCTTTCACTTTCTTGAAAATTAATTTTAAAAATGACTTCTATCTTTAGATTTTATGATAATGATAAAGACGGTTTCTAAGAAATATTTTTCATGACTTTTCGTACATATTTATCTCTTCCTATGAAGTATCATCCTGGTATGGAGTAATTTTCATAATCATCCTATAAATTATTTTACACTCCTTTGGGTGGATGGATTTTTGGTATCAACCGCACTACTCTTGATGTCATGTTTTTTATACTAATTAGAAATGATATGAATCCCATTTTATTCCCATTAAAGTTTCATGATATGTTGTATTATAAATTTCATAAGGAATTTATATAAATTATTTATCATCATATTATGGGTTGGATCCAATATTTCTCACAAAATTCAGTGGTTAATGGTTTTATATCATTAGATAGCTATAGAAGAAAATTTGGGATACTTGATTCACTATGGGAAATAGGTGGTGATTCTTGAATCACCGTGTTATGATGGTATTGGTATCTTACCATGAAATATATTTTGATTCCTTCATATTATGTTTTTTCCATATCCCTATGATATGTTCAAAATCTGATGATTTTTTTATTGTGTTTCTATATTCTTATTCCATGGTTTATATTTGAATTCTTATGAGGTTATGTTTCTTTAAAATTGTATTATCAATAAATCTTATGATTCTATAATCATTTTAATAATATGTTTCTCACATGATCCTATTTTATCACATGTTTATAGTTTAACCCTTTATGAATCATTTATAACTTTTCCATTACTGAGTGTTTGAGCTCACCCCCTTTTTCCACTTACACGAGAAATTGTGTGATAGTGTATGTGTATAAGGAAGTCTTTTCTAGAGAAATTTGTGGGAGATTTTAAAGCTATAATTTCAAATAAGATTCTATTATAAAAATATAATAAAACTTTTGGTTATATGATTATGATATTAATTATGATATGTAATGTTTTTATTATGAAAATGATTTAAAATAATGTCTGTTTAACATGGGTTGTCTCGGTTGGTATCAAGTCTAATTTATAAATAATGTTTTTTTAACACTAGATCTAAGGGTGTAGATAAGGGGAATCTCAATTCTTGATCCCAATAATCATGTGAATGAATTTTTCATAGGGATAAATCTAGAATTCAAGGGGTAATGATAATGTTTGTTTAGTGGATCTGTAGGAATCCTTGAGGGAATATAATTTTTAGGGCTTTGACATTGGCGAAAGGAAGATCGGAAGGTTATTTGTGTTTATTTGACCATGTTAGATTATTTGGGTGGAATAAAGGATATAAAGGTGAATTGGTTACTTTTAATTGAGTTTTTTTTGAATTATCCATCAATATACTAACTCCAACCTTATTGGGACCATTGTAAAGAGGGTAAAAAACACCTTGGGTCCCCAATTTCTATATAGACTCGGTGTGATATTTGAGTGAGTATGGTTTGATAAAGTTAGGGGTTTAATGTAAATCGTTTATCAAGGGGGATTCCTAAGAAGTCCTCTATAAGTAGTATTTCTATGAATTATTTGTGATAGATCCTCATGGATGGGCTTTGTGAAGAAACCTCATGGATGGGATTCAAGAAGGTTTCTTTTTAGATTAGATTCACATAGGAGCCTATACAGAGAGATCTGTGGAGCTTCCATGAATTTAATGAATCAAAAAAAATGGCTTTTCATGGTTCTTCTCTTTTATTATATGTTAGTATTAGATTTATTAATTACTATAACATATTCCTTTGTAACTATAAAAAAAGTAATGCTTTATGGAAAATGTGAGCATCGAGGGGAAGTGGTTCTATTTATAGAAGTGTAAAATCCACCAAAAAATGAAATATTTCACTAATTATAAAACTCTAGACCATGTATTTATAGGCAGTATTTTTCTATAATATTCAATCACATATAAAGCATGTGGCTACTTAAGGTGATGGAACCATGAATGATTAGTTCTATATAGTCGTAAACGTATTCTTGCCTTGATAAAATTTGGAATCCCTAAAGTAGTGTCGTTATTGACCACCAATTACACCCATAAATAAAGTATTTATACATATATAAATATTTTATGTGAAATATTTCTTCATATTAATTTTCACTTTTCCCTTTATATTTTTTTATAAAATGAACCCCAAATTAAAATGACTATAACTTTTGATTTGTAGGTCCATTTTTTCTTGATGAGTTTTCAAATTCAATATTTTGAAATAAACTATGAACCCATATTTAGGGTTATCAAATATATAGTGTTTATAATTCCAAAAAATTATTAGAATACCCTAAAAATGTCTTTTATGGTTTCGATAGGCCTTTTCATAAAACAATTGTTGAAATACAAAGCCTACTCTTAGTGGGAGGTTGTCACCACTATATTAAAAGACTGGGCCATGTTTTTTATGAATTTTCATACATTGATATGTGAAAAATAATATGGAATGTTTATATTTAATTTCCATATAATTTTTATAAAAATATATTTTTCTAACCACACTTGACTTGTGTTATCCTAGGGAGGATCGTGTCATTGATTCTATGGAATGTTGGATGCACACATTTTTAGTGCCAAAAAATACTCCCCTTAGAATTATATTTTTTCAAAATGTATATAATTTGATTATAAGGTAATATAGGGTTCTTTTTTGTATTTGTTGAACATCTGGTAGGCTTATGGATTATAATCACAGGTTGAAGTATGATCACCAAGGATAGGTTATCAAATGTAACCACACATGATTTTACTATATAATTTCTCATTTAAATAAAAATTATTCAAATAAGACATATTAGATAAGAAAATTATATAAAAAATACAATCTATTGTAGATAAAAATATTTCAATCAATTATAAAAATATATAAATTATGATTACGAATACATAATTATTTAAAAGGGAATTTTTCAACAAAAGTAGTTTTTCTTTATATTTTGAGTTTTTATTGAAGGGATAAATTTATAAATTTTAGAAGTATAATTTGAAAAAATTAAATTCTTTTTTAAATTCTTCATGTTGAAATTAACTTAGTGTAAATTTTTAATATTTTCTAAGATAATTGATTATTAGGAAAATTGTGAAAACACTGATTTTGCTAAAATCTATCACTTTTATGAAATTATATTAACATAATAATGAATTAAATGTTTTTTAAACCCTTTATATATAAAGATATAAATTTATAAATTATAATAAAATACTTATAAAAAAATTCTTTTTTGAATTTATTAAACCAATGTGTAATGTTATGGAAACTTATGTAATATTTTTCTCTAAAAGCAATTTTTATTTTCTTATATAGAAAAATTAGTTTAATCACTTACAGAAATAAAATATATAAAAATGTTTTTAATATTTTATATCAACATGATTATATTATTTTATAAAATTAATTTATTTTTATGCAGAAAACTATGATTACTAAGATTGAATTAAATGACCATGATAATGACAAAACTATTATTTTCAAAGAATTATATTATTATTATTATAGAAATTTTATATAATAAAATAAAATAATAAATTCCCAAAAATTTAATTAATATTATTTTTAAACCAATGTACAAATATTTTAAAAACACTTTCAATTGGTAGTCAATAATATGTAAGATTAATAATACTTAAAAGGGGAAACCAATTTGTTTACAAAACAGATTTTCTAAAAAATAAATGTTTTAATTTGAAATATATTTTTATACTATTTCAAGATTTAATTGAATTAAATATAGGTTAAATTTATGTTCATAAAAATATTATTTCCTAATGGGGTTATTTTATATTTTTATTTAAACATATATTACTTATTTAAAACTAGTTACAAAGTAAAAACCAAAATGATAAAATGTTAAAATCAATTGGTAAAATGATTTAAAAATGTTTAAAACGTGTAAAAAATGGGTAATGAGGGATTTAATTATATTATATCATACAAAACATTATTATTTCTCTATTTTTGAACCATTATCCCTTGAATAGTGTCATTACATAATTGAAGAATAATGGATGTTTACAAAAGTGACATTTTATTCACTTATAAAAGTTGATAATTTACACCCACTAAAATGTTAAAATACAAAGAGTAGTTACTCAAAACCATACCTAATTTTACTATATTATAATTAAATTTCATGATAAAAATACCATATCCACCATAATTTATCCTAATTCCCTCATTTTCAAGGATACTTTCAAGAGAAAGTTCAAAGTCCCAAAGTGAGTTTTACTTAATCCTTAACCTTTTCATCTTGATAATTATCTTCCAAAAATTACCTAAAGATAGTAATATAATAAAATTAGTATTATTATTAGATTTAAGTGTTAGTATATTAATTTAACAACCCTTATTTATTCCTTCCCATCCACTTAGAAAAAAAATTACGCCAATAGTTTTTTTTACGGACCACCGCCTCCATGAAGCGACATGCTTTGTTTTCCATCATCACCTAACATAGATGATATTATAAATTTATTTATAATATAAAATTATATTTATGACTCTATTAAAATTATATAAATATAATATTTTACATTCTATAAGTGATATTAATAATAAATAATCATAGTAAACTTAACCACCTAAAATGAATATCTCAGAGTACCTTTCCTAAAAAAAGTTCATTTTATAAATTACTATATAACTGTAGAAATTTTATGATGAAAAAATAATAATGTAAATAAACCACTTTATGTTTTTTTATTATTATGTTTCACTACAACACCTTTAACCATGGTCAACATTATATAAGAGTTTAATAAAAATTCACCGAACCACCACAAATAACAAATATAAGAAAAATAATATATAATAAATAAATAGAATATAATACTAAATGGACCTTTTTAATTGAAATAAATATTAATATAGTTATTAATAAGGTATTTAATAAACATAATTTGATTATTTAGGAAGTTAGGTGTATGCACAGATTGAATTAGAACCTATGTTATGGTTTGTGCTAACTAAATTTTCATATGTTGAGTTACAAAACCTATTATTGAAATATATTATTCCATGTATAATTTATTAATAATAATTAATAATTTTTATTGTATTTTCTCCTCCTTTTAGTTTTATAAAATTCTTTCATATAACCTCATTATTTGATGACCATTACCTAAATGTTTTTGTTACCTAAATCGGGTTTCTGGGTCTCATTTTCAATTTCTTATGACATAGTTCATATATGCCCAAATTTAATTTTATATGGTGTATAAAATTCTTATTTGTTATATTATATCATTTATTATATTTTATTCATTTTATTTGAGTTCAGTTTAAAGTTATCTTTCTCATTTAAGGGTTCTGATTTAAATGTCACTCAACTCATATAGTTTCTTTTCCAAACCACTTTTTTAAATTGAGATCTCTCAAATGTGATAACCCATATGGGAAATATGTATAATATTGTATTTAAATATAAAAATAATTTTATTCACCACTGTTTATCCATAGTTATATTTCTTTACCCTTTATATTATTTGAATGTTTATATTCCTTTAAAATGATATGGATTTCAATAAAAATATTTTAAAAATATAAAGAATGTAATTTTTTTACAATATTATTTTTATCTTCATCACTATAGTTTTAGGTATATACATACAATTATTTTTATAATAATGAAAATAAATTTTATAATTCCTAGAAATTTATTTCAAAATTCTAAAAGAAAATAATTTTTCGAATTTCCTATATGGATTGTTCTCCAAAAAAAGAACTAATTTTACTGGTTTTGGGTGAACATACTTTTTTCCACCTTTCTCATTTTATGAGAAACTTTCCCTAAACGTTATTATAGTTTATAAAATAAATTATTTTTTCCTATTTTCATAAAATATTTATTTTAAAATTACTTAAAATGATCAAGGATATTTCTTATTTCCAATATAATTTTTTAAAAAACATATAAATTTTGTTTTTCATCTAAATCATTATCTTTTGACATATCAAAATATAGATCAAGGATATTATTTAAATATTACCATCCACCTTATTTTTTCTAAATTTCTCTAGTAATGTTATTTTCTACCAAATATATGGTCTATCACTGCCTTTTTTTCTTAACCACCCATTGTGAATATGAATAACCTTTCATATAATACCTTTACTTTTTGAATAGATAAATTTAATTTTATATGATTTAAGGTTTTCCAGTTAGATTCCCTATATCAATTGATTTAGGAAATTAATGAGTTAACTATATACCCTTTATCTCTATGATATAAATGTTGTATTCATTATTATATTGTTTGAAGGGTATTTACCTAGAATTTTGAAAAATACATTTGGATATCCATTTATTTTCCATGGGTTTATCCAGTTATAACTATTGATGAAATAATAAAAGATTTATTTTTTTAATTCCATTTAAAAAGTACATGAAATCCTTTTTATCCCCATGATTGTTCATGATACGTTGAATGATTTATTTCAAGTGGAAAATATATGCATGGATTATTGATGGGAGGGAAACTATATCTCCCTAAAATGTATTTATAAAGTTTATTTCCCATGGGATTAAAAGGTTACATAGGCTGATTTATCCCATGAAAAATGGTTTATGATAAGATTTATCCCAATTGAAATGGTAAAGAAGAAGATTTATCCCATTCCAAATGGTAGATAATAGGATTTAACCCAAATAAAACTCTACATGAGAGGATTTATCCCAAGACAAAGTGTAAATAATAGGATTTATCCCAAACCAATTGGTAGGTGAGAGTATTTATCTTCAGTTAATGGGCACAAATGAGGATTTATACCAAGAAAAGGGTATATTAAAGGAATATCTAAATACCAAGATGGTACATGAGTGATTATACAAAGCCTAAGATTTGATGAATGTCTTGGTTATTAGCCTTGAATTATGATTCCTAAACTTATGTTTATTCCATGACTTATGAATCATGATTTGTGATTTTTTTGGGTATTATTTTATTATATATCAAAATTATATGCATATAATCATATTATTAACACTTATGATCTTTTATTGTTATTACTTATGTATAAATTTACTAATAATATGATCTCAACCCTTTATTATGTTTCCATATACCTATGTTATGAAGATGAGTGTAACCTATGATGAGTCTGGAAGGGGTTATAATGTTTTTTGATTAAATAAAAATTTTCACATGTTTTTTAAAATAACTTTACTTTGTATAAGGTTGATTCACACTCAAATTTACCCAAGAGAAGAAGGTAGGATGGTCCTTGTAGTTTAGCTTGGGTTGTCGAATCCTCAGAGACCTAAGAAGAAACCTACAGACATTTACATTCTATGAACTATTTTTGGCTATGAAGTGGCCAACTTGGGTTGATTTCAGATGGGTTTAAAGGAAATCTAAGAGACTTAACTGAATTAAATTTAAAATAATTATTTGATCCTAGGTTATCACTTGGGGTCGATTGGACGTATTCCCTTTTCAATTATTTCACTTTCTTATATTTGATTTGAGTTCATTTAAAGAGATTCAACAACATCGTAACTTACTAATTTTATACCAACACACCATAATACCAATCACCTATACACTTGATGGATCAAAGTTTTGAGCACTTCAAGGTAAAGGTTCGTATTAGCACTTGAATTGTGTGGACTTAAATTCAACAAGGATGATGAAGTTTAAAAATCATCAAATAAATATCTCAATTAAAAAAGTGATTAGACATTAATGGGGTGATAAATAACATCTGATCCAGCCCCTTGCTACTCCCTTGGATCAACCCACAAGTGGGTTATCCCTCCATTGATTATATGGTTTTAATGGAAGCGGAAAGTAGACTCATGAGGGAAGAAATGGAGAAGTAAAAAAACACAATAAAATAACGATCACTCCGCATTTGTGTGATAATTTCACAAGTTTTGGTGTGAATAAATTCACACCTTGATCCAACGGTATAAAAGTGATATGAATAAAAAGATAATAAGAGGATAAGAATAACTTTTATTAAGAAACTAAAGTGAATTGAACAACTTACAAGTGAAAGACAAACTTGTGACAACAAAATCGCAGCATAACATTACAATTGAACAAAGCATCAAAGATGATGAACTCCTCCACCACCACTACCTTAAATAGTCATTTTGGGAGCCTTGGGTCGATCCTCCAATAGTACGAAGCATCCCACTTGATTATGGTAGGTCTAGGGTGGTGGAAAACTTGTGGAACTTGGACTTTCCACACTCTACCTGAGGTGGAAGCCAGCTTTCATCCACCGAACAGACGTGCTTGGAATACCTTCTAAATGGCCAAATAAGAGTGGGCCATAGAAGAAGAAAATGGATCCCCGAATATCTTATAACCGCTTATAAAATTTGGGCCCTATTTGGAGATGTGGATTAAGATATATGAATAGATTAGTGAACTGTTTTTCTGGGCCGCAGAATCTGGTCCAGAATTTTATCTCTTACTTGGGCCACCTTAATGACCACCATCGAGGCCAAATTAGCATTGGATCCTGAAGAGTGATTTGTTCCTATACATTTATTCTAGTATCACACGAATGTTGGGCTTCATTTGGTGTGTAATGTTGGTCCCACATTCTCATCAGTGGGCTGGTGTCCAATCTACCTTCTCTATAATTGCTTCCATTCATCTCCAAATATCTCCATCATCCTTTATGAATCCTCCATTGATCCCTGAATGAAACATGTTCATATTGAAGTTTAGATCAATTTACCAAAATATAAAATTAAAATATGGATAATTACATTCCTTAAAATCAGATTAATCATTGGGTACTTTAAATAATGTTCAAAAACGTACCACATAATAGTGCATTTTAGGAAGGAATTACAATCATAATGTGAAATGATGTTCAAAGTGTAAAATGCACTAAAATGGTTTTTATGAATAATACAGAACATTAATATTATATATATTAACAATTAATATTAGCCTAATTTAGTTGTTAATCGCACCCCCCAACTTGAGTTTTGCTAGTCCCGAGAAAAATGTATCACAACAATATGAAATTAAAATTCCCTTTTCCAAAAACATTTTAATACACAATGATCACCAAAAACCTGTATACCAAACAATCATGAAACCCATCAAAATATTTTAATACAAGATAGTTTCATAAGAAGATCCCAATCCCAATCCCATTCTTTTGTTCAAATTCATTTCCATATTTCATCCAATATTAATTAAGTATGAGGATGTGTTGTGTATCACAATAGACATGGGGGTTCATCTTTATTCAAGGGGAAAATGATTAAATATCTAGGTGTAATCACATTTCAATATTAAGATGAGTATTCAAAAAAAATTATATTGTATTTCTTTTTCAATTTTTCCATGGTAATTGAAATTGCAATCAAAGGAGTCAACCCATGTAGCATGACTTTGTCGATGACTCCCAGGCTCAAAGACCTTAGGGCATCAACTGAAGCCCACATAATCGGGCATCATCTTGAGTTAACTCAGTTAGAAACAATTCAAATTACCAAAAATAGAGATAAAATTACTAACTCTGGGCCAGAAAACTATGGAGTCACGATCCCCAAGTGCCAAAAGCCACGCATTAGGTCATTTCATTGCTCTACATGCAAATTTATTGTTTTTTTTTATTTTTTTATTGAATACTCATACTAAACATAAAATGATCACCAAACCTATGCTATTTATTTGGGGGATACCATGAACTCAAACTAATACCCCACTATCCAAAGGACGTGCATTGTGATTCTTTTTTTATTTGGATGAAAATATAAATAATGAAATATCACATTGGACAGCCACACTTTCCAAAATCTATGCTCATGAAATTATACAAGGATTAAAATTAGAATCAGGGAATGCTAAATTATTTGATATTCAGTTTCAAAGTGGTCAATGTGTATTACCATGTTCAAAGTCAAAGGAATTTTTCCTTCTATTTACACACATTTTTTTCGAATCATTTTTTTCACAAAAGCAATTGTTTTATTTCATCTCCCCTCACCCCCCAACTTAAAACAACACTGTCCCCAGTGTTTCAAGAAATGAAAATTTATAAGGAGTAGAGACAAATAAGGGAAGTTTGAAAATGAAATTGAAATATGAGGATCATGGAATGAATTCACCTAGTGGTTGAAGTTGAAATTCTTGCTGCTCCCTTTTAATCCCTTGATCTCGATGTCACTCTAAGAATTTCCTAGTGGAGAGAAAAAAACAAACAAACAAAACAACAACAAAAAACTATATATATATAATAAATAATGTGAAATATAAGTATATATATAAAAATTATAGAATAAATAAGAACAAAAATTCATAGGTCAGTGGTAAACGCGAGCCCCTGTCTCCCTTTGGTCCCAGGTTCAAATCCCCGCGGCTTCGCCGGTTGTGACGGGGTTTGCCCCATGACCTACGATGTGGCCCCTTTATTATTATTATTATATATATATATTTATTTATTTATTTATTTATTTTAACCAACAAACACATAAAAAACGAACTGATGATACATTGTCTTCTTTCTAAATTTCTGGGTAAGGTATTACTCAAGGATCACACCACGTGACACAGATGAATATGGTGCTCCCCTTTCATACCCATCCATACTCATAATAGAAGAACAGGTCAACAGTCTATTTTTTTTTATTTTTAAATATCAAAATTAATTAATCCTATTTGAAAAATAAATATTATTCAAAAAATATTGGAAACATGAAAACCACGGGTTGCCTCCTGTGCAGCGCTTTGTTTAATGTCGTTAGCCCGACATGGATCCTAAATCTATCAATTTTTTTCCGGTTCATAGGTTGGATCAGTTAACTCAACTTCTATTTCATGTTTATTGAATGATTCAATGAATGGTTTTAACCTTTGAGCATTGACCTTGAAAATTTAACCATTTGTGGGATCTTGAATATCTACTGCCCCATGGGGGTACACATGATGCACTATGAAAGGACCTAACCATCTGGACCTTAATTTTCCCAGGTGTAAATGAAGTTTTGAACTATATAAGAGCACAAATTTTCCCAGTTCAAAAGTTTTGACTATGATATTCCTAGATTGGTAGGCTTGAACTCTAGCTTTATTGATCCTTGAATTCTCATAAGCCTCCATCCTTAGTTCCTAAAGTTCATTGAGGTCTAATTTCCTATTTTTCAGCCAATGAGAGGTCATAATCCATTTTCTTAATTTCTCAAAAGGCCTTATGCTCAATTTCAACAGGTAAATGGCATGCTTTTCCATATACCAACCTATATGGTGACATTACTAGGATGGTTTTCTATGTTGTACGATATTCCCAAAGAGCATCCAAGAGTTTCTCGGACCAATCTTTTCTAGAAGGATTGACAATTTTATCAAGAATTTGTTTGATTTATCAATTGGCTAACTCAGATTGACCACTGGTCTATGGGTGGTAAGCAGTGGACACTTTGTGAGAAATTCCATATTTTTCCATGAGTGATGAGAATGTAAGATTACAAAAATGAGTTCCATGATCACTAATGATAGCCCTAGGAATTCCAAATCTAGAGAAGATGTTTTCCTTGAGAAATCTAATCACAGTTTGATGATCATTGGATTTTGTGGGAAAGGCCTCAACCCATTTTGAGACATAATCAACAACTAAGAGAATGTAGAGGTATCCCCTAGATTTTGGGAAAGGACCCATGAAATAGATTCCCTAGTAGTAAAAGATTTCAATCACTAATATGGGAGTGAGTGTCATTTGATTTATTTTTGTGATGGACCCTACTTGTTGACATCTAGGACAGCTTTGAAAAAATGTGTAAGAGTCCCTTGATAGGGTGGACCAGAAGAGACCACACTGAAGAATCTTAGAAGAAGTTTTCTTAGAGGAAAAGTGACCTCCACATGCCTCGCTAAGATAAAATTTAAAGATGGACTCTTGTTCAGATTCTGGGACACACCTCCTAATGACTTGGTCATGGAAGAACTTATAGAGGTATGGGTCATCAAACACATAGTGCCTAACATCAGAAAGGAATTTCCTTAAATCTTGAGTCCCTAATAATTTTGTAATTACTCTTGTAACTAAGAAGTTGGCTTTGTCAACATACCAAGGACAGTCACTCATAGAGTATAGGATTTCATCAGGAAATGAATCAGACACAGAAATGTGATTTGAGTTGTCTTTGAATTCCATCCACTACTACAAATACGCCCTTTATCAGCGCTAAAAAGGGCCTTTAACAGCGCTAGGAAAAGCATTGTTAAAGCCGACTAAGATAAAGGGGGGTCCCCTTTATCAGCGCTCAAAAAAAGCGCTGATAAAGACACCTTTTATTAACGCTGATAAAAGGGGTCTTTTATCAGCGCTCAAAAAACGCTGATAAAAGTACCAATTTATCAGCGCTTTTTTTAGCGCTGATAAAGGGGTCTTATATCAGTGCTTCCTTTATCAGCACTTTCGTTTTAGCGCTGATAAATGACCTATTTATGAGTGCTTTTAAAAAAGCGCTCATAAAAGTTAAAAAAATTAAAAAAAATTAAAAAAATTAAAAAAAAATTATGAAAAATTAAAAAAAATCATGTCAATCATGGGGGGGGGGCTTTTATAGCACTTGATCCCCCCTTTTAACAGCGCTTTTTATCCCCTCCATCACCCGCACGCACACCCTCCACCCTTTATCAGCGCTAGCCCCCAACATCCACCCCCATGCGTGCACCTCTGCCTCTAGTAGGTTCTAAACTCGAGACCTACCCCCTGCGCGTCTAAGGTCTTACCACTACTCTATTTTGATTTGTTTGTTATTTCATGATATCTATATATATATATATATATATTCATATAGTAATATATATTTATATTAATATATATATATAGTTATATTAATATATATATAGTTATATTAATATATATATATATAGTGATATTAATATATATATAGTTATATTAATATATATATATAGTGATATTAATATATATATAGTTATATTTATTCGTATAGTAATATATATTTATATTAATATATATATATATATAATTATATTAATATATATATAGTTATATTAATATATATATATAGTGATATTAATATATATATATAGTTATATTAATATATATCTTTATTTATATATATATAGTTATATTTATTTGTATAGTAATATATATTTATATTAATATATATATATAGTTATATTAATATATCTATATATAGTTATATTAATATATATCTCTATTTATATATATATATATATATAGTTATATTTATTCGTATAGTAATATATATTTATATTAATATACATATATATATAGTTATATGAATATATATATTTATAGTGATATCAATATATATATTTATAGTGATATTAATATATATATATATATATAGTAATATTAATATATATGTAGTTATATTAATATATATATATAGCTAGATTAATATATATATATATATATAGTTATATTAATATATAGTAGTTATATAAATATTCATATATTGGTATTTTAAATAAAATGGATATTAGTTATTATTTAGATAAATCTAATATATTTTATATGTAAATATGTTTAATTATTTATTTTAAAATTTTAATTTTTAGGTGTGAATATATAAAAAATATAAACATATAGTTATATATTTGATTATAAATAGCAGTGCATTATAAAAAACGATAAAATTTTAAAAACATAATATCAATATGAATGTAATACCTTGGAATAAATTCAGTCCCCACCAAAAAAGCCAATAATACCCCCTCAAACGAGGCTGAAAACCCACAAAATATTAAAAAATATGGGTACCCCTACTAAAAACTCGGTTTTGGAGGCCTTCTTGGCCTCTTTGGGCCTTGAAAAACCCTTGACCAGGGTCTTCCCCGGTCACAGCGATGTAGACCTCATCACAGGCTTCGATTTGATATGTGGTAGAGCTCAAACGGACACCCGGATCAAAAGTTATGTCCGTTTGAAGTTTGAGTTGCGTTTTCAACTTATTTTGGATCTTTTTTTAATTTTTTTAATTTTTTTAATTTTTTAGTCTTCAAATTGTTATTAAATTATTACTACTCCAAAATAATTAGAAAATTATTAATTAAAAATATTTTTTAAATTTTTTAAGAATCCATTTTCACTAAATATCTTATATATTAAGTATATTAAGTGTTAATGTATATTTATACTTATCTAAAATATATTTAAAAATTATATATTATATCTATATCAATATAACTATATTTATATATTAAAATATTAAAATATTTTTTTTAATTTTTTTTTTTGAATTCGACCCTTTATCAGCGCTAAAAAAAGCGCTGATAAAGGGGGGGCCTTTATCAGCGCTAAAAAAAGCACTGATAAAGGGGTACTTTTATCAGTGCTTTTGTTAGCACTGATAAAGGCACCCTTTATCAGTGCTTTTTTTAGCTCTGATAAATCCCCCCCCTTTATCAGCGCTTTTTCATTAGCACTAATAAAGGGGGGGCACTGGGAAAAACTGTTTTTGTGGTAGTGATCCTAGAGAGGTGATCAACTACAACTTTTTCAACACCCTTTTTATCCTTGATTGTGAGGTCAAATTTTTGTAAGAGAAGGACCCTCCTAATCATTCTAGCCTTAGCATCTTGTTTTTGGAAGAGGTATTTTAGTGCAGAATGGTCAATGAACACAGTGATGGGGGATCCTTAGAGGTAGGACCTAAACTTCTCTAAGGCAAACACAATAGCAAGTAACTTTTTTTCAGTGGTGGTGTAGTTTATTTGGGCATCATTTAATTATTTTCTTGCATAAGCAATGACATAAGGAGTTTTATCACAATGTTGTCCTAACATAGCTCCTACAGAAAAGTCATTGGAATCACACATAAGTTCAAAAGGAAGGTTCCAATTTTCAGATTTCATAATGGGGGGAGAGGTGAGAGAGGATTTGAGGGTTGAGAATGAACCCTCATAGCTTTCTGCCCAAACAAATGGAGAATCCTTTACTAGGAGTGCACAAAGGGGATGAGATATTGAACTAAATTCCTTGAACAATCTTCTATAGAAACCAGCATGTCCTAAGAAAGACCTCACTTCCTTGATATTTTTGGGTGATGGAAGGTGACGAATGATGTCAACCTTGGCTTTATCAACTTCAATCCCCCTACCTGAGACCAGATGTCCTAGAACTAGTCCCTCTTTAACCATGAAAAGGAATTTTTTCCAGTTTAGGACCAGATTCTTTTCTTCACATCTTGACAAGACTCTCTCTACATTCCTCATACATCCTACAAATGTATCCCCAAACATAGATAAGTCATCCATGAAGACCTCTAGAAAATCCCCAACCATGTATGAGAATATTCCCATCATGCACCATTGGAAGGTTCCAGGGGCATTGCATAACCCGGAGGGCATGCGTTTGAAAGCAAAGGTGCCAAATGGACATGTGAATGTAGTATTCCCCTGATCCTCTAAGGATACCTCAATATGATTGTACCTTGAGTACCCATCTAAGAAAAAGTAGAAGGCATGACCTACCACTCTCTCAAGGACTTGGTCAATGAATGGTAAGGGGAAATGATCCTTCTTGGTGAATGATTTTAGCTTCCTATAGTCAATGCAGACCCTCCATCCACTACTCACTTGAGTTGGAAGAATCTCTCCATCCTTATTGTTTATCATTGTTATTCCTACCTTCTTGGGAACCACTTGTATTGGGATCACCCACTCACTCTCATCTATGGGATAGATGATACCATCTTTTAACAATTTCATATGTTTCTTCCTTACTACCTCCATGAGATTAGGATTGAGTTTCCATTGAGGTTGACGACATGGATTTGAATCAGATTCCAGAACAATCCTATAAGTCCCGATGAGTGGGATAATCCCTGGAATATCATATAGGGTCCAACCAATGGCTTTTTTATGTTTCCTAAGGACATTTAGAATCATCCTCTCATGATTGGCTTCAATAGAAAAATAAATGACAATAGGATGTGTTTGATTTCCCCTAGGAAGGCATACTTGAGTGCAGCGGGAAGTTCCTTCAATTCAAGATCAGGTTGGTTCAAAAATTTTGTAGAATATTGGTACATTGGATCAATATCAATTTTGTTTCCTAGAGTTTTAGATAGGATTGATTCCCCACATATAGAATTTTCAGCTACGAGATTAGCTTGATCATATTTAGGGAAGTAATTTTGATTGGTCTCCATGAATGTGGTTTGCTGAAAGGTTTCACTGATTATTGGACCTAAGACTTCATCATAAGAGCAATTTGAAAATGATTCAAGCCAAGGAGATAAACTTCCTTCATATGAACAAAGGAAATAAATCTCATCCTGACTTAAACATCCATAAAATATTCCTTGATGTTCTATGGATTCATTATCAATTCTTCTTATCACGTTTACTTCATGAATAACCACATCATCCCCTGTTTGTGAGCTTTCATTATAGATGTTCAAGTCTAGACTCATGTTTCCAAATGTGATGGTCATGTTCCCATTTCGGACTCGGATAACAGAGTTGATTGTTGCAAGGAAAGTATGACCAAGGATGATTGGGGTTTGTTTCTTATTTCCTAAGTTTTAATGGTTGTAAAGGACAATGAATTCAGCAGGGTAGATGAAGTTTTCAACCTTTACCAGAACTTCCTTTAAAATACCCTTTGGAACCTTAATGCTACGATCAGCAAGTTGAAGTGTGACAGATGTGTGTTGGATTTCTTCTAGGCCTAACTGGTAGTACATAATATAGGGAATGAGATTGACACTAGCACCTAGGTCACACAAGGCCCTGACAACTTTTCTCTCTCCTAGTTTAACATTGATGTAAGGCCAACCCGGGTCTTTCAACTTAGGAGGAATGGTCCCTTGAATGGTGGTACTCACATTAGCAGCCAAAAGGACTTGGTCTTTATATGAAAATTTTCTTTTAAAAGTGCACAAGTCCTTAAGGTACTTTGAGTAGGAATATATGGTTTGGATTGAATTGAGAAGGGGAATGTTCAACTTGACTTGTGAGAATATTTCCCTTAATGTTTCACTTAATTCAGGCTTGGTTTTCCCCCTCATCTGTTGAGGAAACAGTTCAGGTTTTGGGGTTGTTTGTTGAAGAGTTGTTTCTTTTACAATGTTATCGTGTTTTTCAATTTGATCATTTGGTTCATTTGAATTTTCATAAAATTTTTAATCTTCAAGTGGGTTCTGAATTAGTTGTCCGGGTTTCTCAATTGATTTCCCACTTCTTAAAACATTCACAGCCTTTAGTTGTTCATGAGTTGTTTGATTACAAATTGACTCTCCCCTTGAAGTTGAGGATGGCACCACCTGAGTAGGAATGGGTTCCTTTCCAGTTTTGATGGTTTGAAGTTCTTTTTTAAGGGAATAGACTTCCGAGTTCATCCTTTCCATTTGTTTGCACAGTTCTTCTAGTAGGCTTTGTGGAATAGTTTGGGTTGGTGCTTGAGAAGATTAGTTTATCCTTGGGGGATATTTTGGAGGTGGGATGGTTTGTTGAAAATGGATCGGTGGCTGATGGTATTGGATAGGTTGGGATTGTAACTGGTTATGGGTTTGGTAGTTCTGATGGGGGTAAGGATTTTGTCCCTGTGGTTGGCTAGGTTGTTAGTTATCTTTCCAGCGGAAGCCTGGGTGGTCATTATACCTTGGGTTGAAGTTGTTTTGGTATTGAGGCTTTTGAAAGTTCAAAGAATTTACTTATGATGGGGGTCCTCCTAAAAGAACATCCTTGATGGATGGAATGGTTTTGAATTTGTCTGTCTTATGGTCATGTTTGTCACAAATTGTGAAAATAGGGTCTACAGTTTAGATTTCATTGACTTTTCTAAGGTATATCTCTTCAACCTTCCTAGAGAGTGCTGCGAGTTTAGCCCTAAGAATTTCCTCTTCTCTAAGTGTATGAATTCTAGTAGTTATTTGTGGGTTTTCAGAATAATGTGGAGTTCCCCATGTTTGGTTTTGTTCAGAAAGTCTTTCTAGATACTCGTAAGCATCATTTGGGGCTTTGTTTTTAAAGGTTCCATTACACATCATGTAAATGAATTGTTTGTTCCCTGGACCCAACCCTTCATAGAAAATTCTCACTTGTTCAGGAATAGAAAAACCATAGTGTGGAACCATGTTTAGAGTGTCTTTGAACCTCTCCCATGTTTCATAGAATGACTCTCCCTCTTTTTCAAAAAAGTTTTGGATGCTCTTTTTAAGTGAAATTGTTTTGTGGTGGGGAAAGTATTTTTTGTAGAATTCTCTTTGTAATTGGTCCCAAGAGTTGATGTATGATGGTCTCAAATTTTTTAGCCAATTTTTAGGTTGATCCTTTAAAGAAAAACAAAATATCCTCATCTTAGCTTATTCTAGTTGATGTGGGGGACACATGGTTTCTAAAATGTCATTGAACTCCTTAATGTCAAGGTAGGGCATCTCGGACTCCATTCCATGGAATGTGGGAAGGTGGTTTAGGACATGAGGTTTAAAGATGTAGTTGGAAACTCCTAGGTAATTTTGTCTAATTCATGAGGGGGAATTCGTCCAGGAAGGTGTGAGGTAGTCATTCATGGTTTGATCAATTGCATTCCCCAAGTTTGGGGTTGCCTCATTTGGGTTTCCATTTTGGTTCCCACCCGGGTTTATGAGCTGGTTTCTTTGAAGACATTCCATTGAAATGGGCTCAATTTTTGAATTTGGAGTATTAGGAAGATTAGGATCTAATGGAAAGATTCCCCTTGGTGTACTTTACTCCCCAACCCCAAGACTATCCACCCTAACTAAACGGTTTGATTGATCGCGGGTGTAGGCGGACATGCGCCAAAAGAAAAAAAACGAGAAAGGGACAAGATAAGATAATTTGGATGAGAAAAGAAGAAATATGGGGGAATATAATGGTTATTTATATGACTTACTTGGTTCCCTAACAACGGCACCAAAATTTTATTCACGCTCAAATTTACCCATAAGAAGAAGATAGGATGGTCCTTGTAGTTTATCTTGGGTTGTCAAATCCTTAGAGACCTAAGAAGAAACCTATAGACATGTACATTCTATGGACTGTTTTTGGTTATGAAGTGGCCAACTTGGGTTTATTTTATATGGGTTTAAAAGAAATCTAATAGACTTAAGTGAATTCAATTTAAAAGAATGATTTGATCCTAGGTTATCACTTGGGGTGGATTGGACGTATTCCCTTTTAAATTATTTCAATTTCTTATATTTGAGTTGAATTTACTTAAGGAGATTCAAAAACTTCATAACTTACTGATTTTATACCAACACACCATAATACTAATCACCTATACACTTTAAGGATCAAATTTTTGAGCACTTCAAGGTAAAGGTTCGTATTATCACTTGAATTGTGTGGCCTTAAATTCAACAAGGACGATGAAGTTTAAAAATCATCAAATAAAAATCTCAATTAAAGAAGTGATTAGACATTAATGTGGTGATAAATAACATATGATATATCCCCTTTCTACTCCCTTGGATCAACTAATAAGTGGGTTATCCCTCCATTGATTCTATGGTTTTAATCGAAGCGGAAAGTAGACTCATGAGGGAAGAAATGGAGAAGTAAAAAACACAATAAAATAACGATCACTCCACCGTTGTGTGATAATTTCACAAGGTTTGGTGTGAATAAATTCACACCTTGATAAAATAGTATCAAAGTGATATAAATAAAAATATAATAAGAGGAGAAGAATAACTTTTATTAAGAAACTAAAGTGAATTTAACAACTTACATGTGAAAGACAAACCTGAGACAACAAAATCGCAGCATAACATTACAATTGAACAAAGCATAAAATATGATCAACTCCTCAACCACCAATGCCTTAAATAGGAATTTTGGTATCCATTGGTCTAGACTAAAATAGTACAAAGCATCCAAATTGATTATGGTAGGCCTACGGTGGTGGAAAACTTGTGGAACTTGGACTTTTCCACACTTGACCCGAGGTGGCAGCCAGCTTTCATCCCCCGAACAGACGTGCTTTGAAGACTGTCTAGATGGCCAAATAAGAGTGGTCCATAGAAGAAGAAAATGGATCCCTAGATGTCTTCTAACCACCTGTAAAATTTATTCCCTATTTGGATATGTGTATTAGGATATATGAATAGATTAGTGAACTGTTTTTCTGGGCCGCAGAATCTGGGCCAGAATTTTATCTCTTACTTGGGCCGCCTTAATGACCACCGTGGAGGACGAATTAGCATTGGATCCTAAAGAGGTATTTGTTCCTCTACATGTCTTATATAATCAAACTAATTTTGGGCTTCATTGGGTGTGTAAGTTTGGTCCCACATTCTCATCATTGGGTTGGTGTCCAATCTACCTTCTCTAGAATTTCTTCCATTCATCTCCAAAAATCTCCATCATCCTTTATGAATACTCCATTGATCCCTGAATGAAACATGTTAATATTTAAGTTTAGATAAATTTACCAAAATATAAAATTAAAATATAGATAATTACATTGCTTAAAATCAGATGAATCATTGGGTACTTTAAATGATGTTCAAAAATGTACCACATAATAGTGCATTTTAGGAAGGAATTACAATCATAATGTGAAATGATGTTCAAAGTGTAAAATGAACTAAAATGGTGTTTATTAATAATACATAACATTAATATTATATATATTAACAATTAATATTAGCCTAATTTATTGGCTAATCACACCCCCCCAACTTGAGTTTTGCTTGTCCCGAGCAAAATGTATCACAACAATATGAAATTCAAATTCCCTTTTCCAAAAACATTTTAATACACAATGATCACAAAAAACCCATATACCAAACAATAATGAAACCCATAAATATATTTTAATAAAAGATAGTTTCATAAGCATATCCCAATCTCAATCCCATTCTTTTGTCCAAATTCATTGCCATATTTCATCCAATAACAATTAAGTATGAGGATGTGTTGTGTATCACAATAGACATGGGGGTTCATCTTTATTCATGAGGGAAATGATGAAAGCTCTAGGTGGAATCACATTTCAATATTAAGATGAGTATTCAAAAAAAATTATATTGTATTTTTTTCAATTTTTCCATGGTAATTGAAATTGCAATCAAAGGAGTCAACCCACGCAGCGAGACTTTGCCGATGACTCCCAGGCTCAAAGACCTTATGGCATCAAGTGAAGCCCACATACTCGGACATCATCTCGAGTTAACTTAGTTAAAGACAATTCAAATTACCAAAAATAGAGATAAAATTACTAACTCTGGGCTAGACAACTATGGAGTCACGATCCCCAAGTGCCAAAAGCCACGCATTAGGTCATTTCATTGCTCTACACGCAAATTTATTGTTTTTTTTATTTTTTTATTGAATACTCATATTAAACATAAAATGATCACCAAACCTATGCTATTTATTTGGGTTATCCCATGAACTCAAACTAATACCCCACTATCCAAAGGACGTGCATTGTGATTCTTTTTTTATTTGGATGAAAATATAAATAATGAAATATCACATTGGACAGCCACACTTTCTAAAATCTATGCTCATGAAATTATATAAGGATTAAAATTAGAATTAGGGCATTCTAAATTATTTGATATTCAGTTTCAATGTGTGCAATGTGTATTACCATGTTCAAAGTTAAAGGAATGTTTCCTTCCATTTACACACATTTTTTTTCAAATCATTTTTTTTTTCACAAAAGCAATTTTTTTATTTCATCTCCCCTCACCCCCCAACTTAAAACAACATTGTCCCCAGTGTTTCAAGAAATGAAAATTTATAAGGAGTAGAGACAAATAAGGGAAGTTCGAAAAGGAAATTGAAATATGAGGATCGTGGAATGAAGTCACCTGGTGGTTGAAGTTGAAATTCTTGCTTCTCCCTTTTAATCCCTTGATCTCAATGTCACTCTAAGAATTTCCTAGTGTAGAGAAAAAAAACAAACAAACAAAACAACAACAAAAAACTATATATATATATATATATAATAAATAATGTGAAATATAAGTATATATATAAAAATTATAGAATAAGGAAGCACAAAAAGTCATAGGTCAGTGGTAAGCATGAGCCCCTATCTCCCATGGAGGTCGAATTAGCATTGGATAATGAATAGTGATTTGTTCCTATACATCTATTCTGGAATCCCACAAAATTTGGGGTCCATTGGGTTTGTAATGTGGGTCCCACATTCTCATCAGTGGGATGGTGTCCAATCTTCCTTATCTGGAATTGCTTCCATTCATCTCCAAATATCTCCATCATTCTTTATGAATCCTCCATTGATCCCTGAATGAAACATGTTCATATTGAAGTTTAAATCAATTTCCCAAAATATCAAATTAAAATATGTATAATTACATTCCTTAAAATTAGATGAATCATTGGGTACTTTAAATGATGTTCAAAAATGTACCACATAATAGTGCATTTTAAGAAGGAATTACAATCATAATGTGAAATGATGTTAAAAGTGTAAAATGCACTAAAATGGTGTTTATGAATAATAAAGCACATTAATATTATATATATTAACAATTAATATTAGCCTCATTTAGTGGCTTATCAAAGGTCCTCAAAGATTCTAAACCAAAAGGTTCCCCTAGTTGGGTGAATTTAAAATGAGATGTAGTAATAATATTAAATTTATGCATGTTTATTTTGTATTAGATCAATTGTTATAAATGTTAATTTATAAAGTATGTTTTTTTAGCACTGGATTCAAGAGTTTGTTTCAAAGGTGCCTCATTTGGTATCAAATGAGTGGTTAATAATTTTTTGAGACTATTTTAGTTATTTTTTATTAGGATAATAGAATTTTAGTGAAACACTTGGATTAGAATAAGTCATAATTCTAAGTATAGGGTTACGCCACAAATTTCTATAAAGTGGAGATTATATAGTTATTTTATAAATGACATCCCTTTTTGGATAATATATGTCAATACAGGAACTATGACATATGTACCTAGGAGATAACCCTAAAAATGGTAGATTTAGAATTAACTTGATCATCACTTTGTGCATGAAAATATGGCATAACACCACACATAGTTAGTTAATTCACATTCTATGTATTGAACCTTTATAAAGGATTAGAGTATGAGGTTAACTAATAATTTTAGAGACCCTAATAAAAATATAACCATGTATAATAAAAGATAGAACTAGGAGACTCATTGGTTGAACTAAAGGTATCTTATGTTAAAAATGAATGTGTCATATGGGAATTCATTTTTAGATTCATGGTATCATATTCATATTTTGTATATTTTTATAATTATTTTGGTTTTATTTTTGGTTAAAACCCAATCATGGAAATTATGGTGAGAAAGGAATGTATCATGAAGCCACTATGTATTATAACTGAGTAAGGTAACTTATATAAATGGTTGATAATCATAGTATGTGTTGCTTATAATAGAAAAATTAAGTATCCAAGTCTTACCTATGGTGGTGGGGTTGATATCTTAATAAAATATAAATATTCATACTCTTAGAATTTATCATTAGTGAGTTATATTTATCGATCATATTCAGGTATATTCCAAGATTTATGAGGATAATATGAATCATCTATGTATTCACCTTCAATACGTGTTATTTAATTTTTTGGAATCATATATTAAAAGGAATAAATAACCTTGTAAAGTGATTTTATCTCGTGGTTGTGTTTTTTGGGAAAACTATTGGGGAACAAATGATTTATGTATAAATAACTCTTAAGTTTTATATAGCCTTGATGTTGACATAATAAAGGGTTGATTGATTCTGAAAAATTATGTTAAGTAAAACTAGTAACTTGGGGATTTCTAATTGATTCATGAAATTTTTTGTGAAGTTCATCACTGTTTTGGGATTGTGGTATATATTGACTAATGTTTGACCTTATTAATTAGTAATTAATACTATTTTAGTGTTAAATATGTTATTAAATTATAGAATAATCTTTGATTTCATTTTTTTTAATGTCTTGGGGATTAAAATTATTTTGGAAAGGGTTTATGTTTCCAAATATATGATAAGTGTATATAAATACTTGATTATTTGATTGTCTGAAATATTAACTTAGTGGAAAGACAAGTAACATAATATAGCCTAATAGAATATGGTTGATTTCATATTATAATTTATATAAAAATTATAAATTTGTTAATAATACCCTCTCATACTTTCATCTGTAATTTATAATTTTAATTTCAATTATGTAATTTATTTAAAGGTGTAGAATGTAATGAACCATGATTTTACTATATAATTTTTCCTTTAAATAAATAACATATTGATAGATCATTCCAAACAAAACATTGAACTAAAATTATCCAAGACATAATATATAATAAAATTATAATAAGATTAAAAAAATGATAGGTAAAAAAATATTATAATAAATTATGAATGAATACAATCTAGTATTATGATTATTTAATGTTTTAAATGGGAATCTTCAACAAAAGAATATTTTATTTGTATATTTTACTTTTATTTAAAATATAAATTAATAAATTTTCAAATAATAATATAAAAATTTAAATTAATTTTTGAATTCATCTTCTCATAATTAGATTCAGGTTATTTTTTGAGATATTTCTAAAATAATTGTTTTCATGGAAAATCGTGAATATACAAATTTTTCTAAAAACTTTCATTTTTTTGACATTAAATTAACACAATAATGACTTAAAAGTTTTTAAAATATTTTACATATAAAAAATATATATTTATAAATTAAAATTAATAATTTTTAAAATATAATGTCAAATTTATTAAACCCATGTGAAATTTTTTGGAAACATAAGTAATATTTTACTCTAAAAACTATTTTACTCACTTATATTAAAAATTAATTTTCATCACTTGTATAAATTAAAAATAATAAATTTATTTAATTTTTTCTATAAAAAAATCATATTATTAAAAAAAATCATTTTCATTTAGGGAACAAAATTATGATTACTAAGATTAATGTTAATGACCACAATAATGGTAAGACTGTTATTTTTCTAGAATTGTTTTATTATTGTTGTGTAATTTTTATCAAATAAATTAAATTAATATATACAAAAAAAATAAATTTATATAATTATTATTCATATTTATTAATATATTATCACTCATTCAATTGGTAATCAATATTATATATTATTAATCATTTAATGGTAAAAACCAAATTTTTCTAAAAAACTGTATTTCTATATATTAGATGTTTCAATTTAAAAGTTAATTTTATATTTTTTATAGATACAATTTTATTATATTGAGGTAAAAATAATTTTCATTACACTTGATATTTGTAATAGGGTTAATTTTATATTCTTGTTAAAACATATTATACATAGTTAATAACCAGTTACGAAGGTTAAACCAAAATTCTAAAATGTAAAAACCAAGTGATAAAAAGCATGAAACATATTTAAAATAAGTGAAAAATGAGTATTGGAGGCTTTATAGACCTTATATCACCCTAAAATCCATTATTTCACTCTTTTTGAACCATTTACCCTTAAAAAATTTCATTATATTACTGAAACATAATTGGTTTTCAAGGAAGTACCATTTTATTCACTTTTAAAAGGGGGTCAATAACACCTGATAAAAGTTACACTTATTGATATAAATTTCCTTATAAACCTTAAAAATTTTAACCTAATATATTTACATTTAAATACCTAAATACCATATTTAAAATAATTTATCCTAATCCAATTATTTCGAAGGAGAATTCCAAAAGAAATATGAAAGTAACAAAGTGAGTTTTACTTAGTCATTATCTTTTTCTTCATAATTTTTTCCTTCCAAAAAAACCCTAATAATAGAAATATATTAAACTTAGTATAATTATTTTATTAAAATATTATTATATTAATGTAAAACCCCTTATTTATTCCTTCATATCCACTTAAAAAACAAAATAACACATATTATTATTTTTTATGGAATACCGCATCCACAAAGTGGTGTGCATTGCTTTCCATAACCACATAATGTGTATGACACTAAATAGTTATTTCATGTACAAAAAAATATATTTAATACACTTTTAATATTATATAAAGATTAAAATGTACATTTTATAATTGATATTATTAATAAATGATCAGCGTAAACATAACCAACTAAAATGAACAAATTGGATCACCCTTCTTAATCTATGTTCATTTTATAAATAAAATATGTATCTATATAAATTTTATACTAATATAATAATTAAATAAATACAAGAAAAAAAATTTCTGTTTTGAATTTATAATATAACGCCTTTAACCATGGTCAACATACCAAAAGAGTTACATAAAAATTTATAAATCCACATTAATTAACTAACGCAAGAAAAAAGATATATAATAAATAAATATAATATGATATTGAATATACCTTATTAATTGAAATATAGATGAATAAGTTTCTTAATAAGGTAACTAAAAAATGTAATTTTATTATTCTGGAAGTTTGGTACATGTATATAGAAAATATTTTTCAAGGAAAGGGTTTGTGATTACTCATTTTTCATCCATTGAGTTTGAAACACTCTTATTGAAATTTTTTTCTCATTGTTTGATTTTTTATACAAAATTAATACTGTATATTTTACTTCCTCATACATTTTTTTCTTTACAATTATTTCTTATATCATCATTATCAAATTATTCTTATCTCAATGATTATATTACATAAAAGGGGCTTATTGGCCTCAATTCACATTTCTTAATATGAATTTTTTATTGTTCACCAATTTAATTTTAAATGATTTGTATAATTCCTATTTTTATTTATTTATAATTAATTATATTTAATTCATTTTATTTTAGATCCATTTCTTGTAATAATTCTCAATTAAGGGGTTTTGATTTAAATATAACTTAGGATGTAATGTTTTTTTCCCAACCTATTTTTAAAATCAATATATCTCAAATATAAAAACCCTTATGGGGAATTTGTGTAGTATTTAATTCCATTATCAAAATAGTTTTCTTCCATATGGTTATCTATGGTGATTTTTTTCCTCTCTATCTTATTAGAGGCTTTATAATTTTTTATTGTGATTTTTTATCAACCAAAATATTTAAAAATATAAAAATTACAATTAATTTTAATACTCATATTTTAATATTTGAAACTAATTTTTTTATATATGTATGTTTATATAAAAATATGAAAAATTATTTTCAACTTTCTTGAATTTCATTGATATTTTTTTAATCAAAAAGTAGTTTTATGGTTTTCCATGTGGTTTTTTTTCTGAAAAAAGAATATCTTTTAGAATTTTTGTATAAACATATATTTTCACTACATATGTCCTTTTATAAAATACTTATCCTCTATGTCTTCATGATTTACAAGAGAAATAATTTTTCTTCTAATTTCAAAAATATTTGATTTAAAATTATTTCAAAATATCAAGGGTATTTATTATTTCCTATGTGTTTTTTTCTAAAACTCAAAAAAGGGTTTTTCATATAAGTAATTTTCCTTTAAAATATCTTATGCTTGATAAATGATATTATTCAAATATTACCATAGACCTTCTTTATATGGATGAATTATTTCATATAATTTTCTATCAAATAATTTATCCATCATTGTTTTGTCTTCCATAACAATCCATTTTGTATAGGCATAAATTTTTATCCAATAAATTTCATTTCTGAATACCCTATTTTCCATTTCTATGATTAAAATGTGTTCACCTATATTCAAGTAAAAAAGTTGATTGGGGATATTATGTAAATAACCATATACCATTTATATATCTAGTATAAGTACCACATTCCTTATTATATTTATAGATGTTTATTTTCCTATAATATTACTAAATATATTTGGATACACATTCATTGTTTTATCATTTAAATAATATTTATGGAATTAAGAATGATTTATTTTTTTGATTCCATTAGAAAAGTATATAAATGTGTTTTTATTCCCATGGTTTTTCATGATATATTTAATGATTGATTTGATGTGGCAGATATATTAAAATATGATTAAAGAGTGGGAACCTATATAGATCTTTAAAACATTGGTAAATTTTATGTCTCACGATTTCAAAAGGGTTCATGGGTGGATTTTTTCCAATAAAAATGGTACATCAGAGGATTTATCCTAAGAGTAATTGTACACAATATTATTTATCCCCTAATAAATAGTTTATAAGAATATTTATATCCAGCTACACATTACATGAGAGTATTTATCCCAAGACAGTGGGTATACAATTGGATTTATCCCAATTGAAATGGTACATGAGAGGATTTACCATAAAAAACGTATACAGGATGATTTATCCCATGTTAAAGGGCACACAAGTGGAATATCCCAAGAATAAGATGGTGCATAAGTGATTAACCCAAGACTACCATGGGATAAATGTATCAGTGGGTAGCCTTAATATATAGTTTTAGTTCTTATTTTTGTACCATGAATTAAGAATTCTGATTTATGATATGTGTTCTGTTGGATATGATTTTATTTTATATCCGTATTATAACCATATACTCGTCTTATGCACAATTATTATCTTTGATGGTTATCTCTTATGTTTACCCTTACTAAGAATCTGAGATCACCCATTTCTTATGTTTCAATTTCCACAAGTTACAAATATGATTTTAACCTATGTGAAGATTATAAGGGACTCTAGTTTTGTTTGATTATAGAGGAATGTTTTCATGTTTCTTAAAAAAGTCCATGCTCTAAAACTCATCCTCACAAAAACTAAACCAAAAGGTTCTATGAGTTTTGTGATATTCTTGTTAGATGTAATACTAATGTGAAATTTTTTATAGTTTATATTTGAAAATCTCAATTGATATCAAAGTTAATTTGTAAAAGTATGTGTTTTTTAGAACTAGACCTCATAGTGTAGGTCTAGGGTGAATTGTGAATTCATTAATTTTTATGCACAAAGAGGATAGCCTAAAATTAATGAATTTGTCTTTTGTACGAGAAATAATCAACTCATAGATTTTGGAATCCAAGAAAACGATTAATGAGGTAAAATTTGACTTGGATTAGAAGGACCAAATACTCATATGGTAGGGGAATAAATTAAAAGTGGAATTTATAGTTGGATTCATGATAGGAAACATGAATGTTACCATATATATTTTGAAAACTATAGTAAATACACACCTAGTTCTTGAATTTGTGACCTACTAGTAGAATTGATTCTTAAACGGTATAAAATATAATAGGTTTATTCTAGTGTAGAGGTATTAGTAAATACTCAACATGAAATAGTAAACCTATACACTAGGAACAACTATGGATATATGGATCCAACATAAGATAAATGAGACATATATAATAAACCAAACTAATAAGATTAAAATTATGAATTATGGACTATATGTTATTCAGTTTAGAGTTTTTTGACAAAGATCATTAACCAATGGATAGATCCTCTGACCAATACACACAACAAATAGGGGTTTCTCTTAGTTTTTCATATGTCTTTAGAAATAATGAGAAAAATTTTACTTTTCCCATTGATGGATGGTGGTCACTATGATATTTATATACTTTTATATATTCCTTGAATTTTTTCTATGACTTGAATTAGAGAGGCATGTTAGGTAGAAGCTTAACTTTTTCGTAAACTGATATTTCCAAGGTTTCATCCTGAAAAGTTTTATACCTTCCCATTTTTCTAAATGCTCAAATTTTTCCAATTTCATGTGATTTTAATGCTGGGGGATTAGATACTAATATTTTTCCAAGGTCATCCTTTTTGAGTTTTCAACATAGTGATTACTGTGACCCTTTTTGTAACCAGTTTAAGGTCATGTAGCTTAGACCAATGAAGTTGTTTTTATGGTTGGATAAATTTAACCAAAAAAATGACAAAATATTATTTTAAAAAAACCTTGACCAAAGGGTGAGTTTTTTTATATATAAATGGAAATGAAAACCTAACATGAATGGATATCCTAATGATAATATAGATAATATAATGGATGGGAGAAAATATTTTAAGGCAATAATACTTAGACAATTGTGTTACGTGGTTCAAGATCAAACGATGAGGTCCATGTAACTAATATAAATTTAATAAAAGGGTACTCTCATCATATACTTATAGGATTCCCAATAGGCATTTATCGACTCAATACATTTGGTTCTTCATAGAAGATACACACCATGATATAAAGGGGAATTGAAATATGATGTCAAACTGTTACTATGAAAGTGGGTAAAGTTCACAAAGGTGTAACATTGAGCGTATTTGAATATGTCACGAAACGGATATGGTCGCCACCATTAATGGCACCAAACCCGGCCCATGGCAAGGACCGAAGGGCGTTCCCTATCCCCACGGTCTGGCACAAGTGCCCGGATATCAAACAAATCTGGTTTGGGAACGATTTACCCGAGTATGAAAGCATAAATCAAAAAAAACAATCAATTATTAGAATCTGAAATTTTCATGCTAAACAATTCTTAACAAAACCAGATCTGAATACATATGTTCAAAGACACTAAAAGTGGTCTAAAAACAAATAATGACAACATAATGACATCCTCATGGACTCCACATGACAAGGGGATCATCACCCGCAAGTCGTCCCCGCAACTCCGCCCCAACGATGGGGACTAACATCCCGAACCGCCATCACCCTTAGCCTTCCCTTTACCTGAGTCAAGAATAAGCAGGTATACTTACACCCAAGGGGTGTAATTAGGGTGTGAGCCTAATCCCAATAGGATACCACCAGATGATTCCATAGAGCATGCAATACAATGTGAACAAAACAAGCAATTTTAATACACAAGGTGAAACAGTGTTAAAATTTAAAGAAATGCAACTTTCAAATGAAAACAGTTTTCAATTCGAGAATTTCAGATTGTTAGCACATTAAATAGACATGTGAGATACTGTAATGTACTTACAAAAACAAACCACAACATGGGTAAATACCACAAATCCAATGAGCATCAAAATTGGGAACACCCCTAAGCACTAGGTTGTCTCGGGCCCTATGTACCTCGTACCTCGGTGTAGAGTAACCATAGAAAAATCTGTTCTCGTGCACGAGCCACTAGTAGGGAACATACCCATAACCTAGTGGTCCCTAATCATCATCCAAATAGTTTAGTTAGAGTTGTCGTTATCCATATGCTAAGTGGAACAGGGACAAAACCCATCCGATCCACTAGCTGTACTAGTACAAATCCGCCCCACCTAGGTACTCGGGCTTCCCCTTTTTGTGCTCAAACAATTTCAGAAAAAAACACACATACTTTTTCATATAAAATATCACTACTAGTCACAAAAAAATTGTACAGTATCTACACACATTTTATACCATTTAAAACACACAATAAAACAATTTTATTTCCAATAAAACAACCTCTCAAAAAATCACATTGTTTTGCACGCAAAGATCTTTAAGATATCCACCTTTCATACTATGTTAACACTTGTAAGTTATTAAAACAAAATTTCAGTTCAACACCCTTTAATGAAACAAAAATTCAGTTATGGGGCATCCCAAAATGAACCAATAAAAGATTTGAATGAAAAACCCCCAATTTCACCAAAAATTGGAACTTAAAATTCATTTGCATTATAAATGCAACTAAAACCAATTTTTACAGAAACATTCAAGTGAAATAAACATTAAGTTACCATGAAAACAGAAAGCTAATTCACAAAAATTGCACACACAATGTAATCACCTACCAAATTAACAAAAACCCTTGAATCTCTGTGCGAAAATCAAATCACACCCCCGCCGCACCAAGAGAGAACTAGATCAAACCTAAAACCACAAAAATTGGCCAAGAAAGTCCAAAGTTAAACCCTAGGTTCGATATCCTAGTTTCTATACATTAGTAAACTCAATTATAACCGAAGAAACCCTAAGAACAATGAGTTAAACCCAAAGTAATTTGAAAGAGGAAAGAAAAGGGCTCATTTACTTGAAGTATCTTGAAGTAATCACTCCAAAACTCCAGTATCTGAAATTTAAAAGAGCCAAAAATTAGGGTACGTTCGAACAAGATGTATTATCTCATTTGGGAACTAGAATGGAAGAAAAATATTGATAATTGATAGAGTTATGAAATAAATACTTTACCTCTTCAAATCTGGGCGATTTGAGGAACCCTAAGAATTTCGGCACCAAATCGCAATTATCCAGATCTCCAAAGAGGTGGGAGAGAGTTCAGACGCGTGGCTGGGTTAAGCCTTATTGGTTGAGACTTGGAATCACAGAAAAATCCCAAATATTTAATAAGTTATAACAAAATCCAATTTTATTTTTAAAACATGAATTGGGATTTCGGGAAGGCCCAACCCCTTAGATAAAAACCCAAATAAACCCTAGTTATAGATTTTTAAAAGCTCCAAATTACCTTGGTGGTGTTAATAGGTTAGGGGAGGTCAGTTAGGAATTTGAATAGATGAAAAATGTTGAAAAATGAAAAAGTTATAAAAGATACAAAATTTATTTTTTTAATCTGGAATTGGGCTCACGGTTTGGCCCAATTCATGAATACTCATCTATTCCTCCCTAAAACCTAGGGAAAGCCCCAAAACAAAGAAATGATGTAAATTAAATGAAAAATACCTTTAAAATATGTCTTGTATGTGACAATTCTCCCCACCATGAAGGACTTTCCTCCCCAGAAAGTCAACATGAATCTCGGTTGGAAAACAAGAATGGGTACTCTTCCTCGACCCATGACTTTCACTCCCATGTCTCATGTGTATCATTCTCATGCTGCCATAAAACCCGGACTAAAGGAATAGACTTTACTCGAAGTATCTTCTCTTGGGATTCCACTATTTTTACCAGCCTCTCAACGATAGACAAGTCAGGCTCTATCTCCAGTTCATCCCAACTCAACACATGGGATGGATCCGGATTGTATTTCTTCAACTGAGAGACGTGGAAGACATCATGGATAGACGTCAACTGAGAAGGTAAGTCCAACCTGTATTCCACCTTTCCAATACGCTCGGTGATCTCAAAGGGTCTGACATACCGTGGCATCAGCTTACCTTGCTTCCTCAATCGACGATGGCCCAGACGAGGGGCCACTTTTAAGAATACCTTGTCACCCACAAAAAACTCTAGGTCTCGACGCCTCCGGTCATCATAAGATTTATGATGAATCTGAGATGTCAATAAGCATTGCCTGATCAACTTGACCTTCTCATAAGTCTCCTGCGCAAGGCTCGGCCCCAACAGTGAAGTCTCTCCTACCTCAGCCCAACATAGGGGGGGCCGACAAGGCCGACCATAGAGCGCCTCAAAAGGGGCCATTCGAATCATGGATTGGTAACTATTATTATAAGAAAACTCTACCAATCCCAAATGGCTATCCCAAGAACCTCCAAAGTCCATGACACATGCACGAAGCATGTCCTCCAATATCTGATTCGCCCGCTCTGTCTGACCATCCGTCTGTGGGTGGTATGTCATGCTCATCTTAATCGGAAACCCCAAGGCCTTATGAAGACCTTCCCAAAATCGAGAAGTGAAGCGGGGGTCTCTATCTGAGACAACAGCTGATGGTACACCATGGAGTCTCACCACTTCCTGAAGATACAAATGGCCCAACTCATCTACTTTAGTTGCATCTTTTATCAGAATGAAGTGGGCTGATTTGGTCAGACGATCAATCACCACCCAAATAGCATTCTTACCCCGAGGTGTACAAGGTAAGCCAACAATGAAGTCCATGGTGACCTATTTCCACTTCCAGGTAGGAATGGGTAGTCGTTGGAGAAAACTGGATGGCCTTTGGTGCTCTGCTTTCACCTGCTGACATGTGTAGCATCTTGAAACAAAGTCTGCTATGTCCCGTATCATACCAGGCCACCAAAACTGCCAACGAACATCATAATACATCTTAGTGGAACCCGGATGGACATCCCACTGAGACTGGTGGCTATCTTGCATCACCACCTTCTACAGAGATAATGGCACTACTGAACGACCCTTGAAGCACAAGATGCCCTCAGGAGACGACGACCAATCAGAGGATGTCTCCCCACCATGAAGGAACTGCTTAGACCGCTGACAAAGATCGTCATTGGGCTATTCCTGCTGAATCAACTCCAATAGAGAAGGAGTCAACTGGATGCTTTCCAAGAATGCCCCTCCACTGTATTCCCTGGTCTCCACATGCATCTGAGAAAAGAGACCCATCAAAGTCCACTCATCACTAGACTTCCTCAAAGCCTGCACTGGAACTTTTCTGCTCAAAACATCGGCCACTACATTACCCTTTCCTGGGGTATAGACAATGTCAAAGTCAAACCCCTTCAAGTACTCGATCCAGCGACGTTGTCTCAAGTTGAGGTCCTTCCGTGAGAAGATATAAGCCAAGCATTTGTGATCAGTGTATACCACAAACTTCTCCCCAAAGAGGTAGTGACGCCATGTCTTCAAAGCATGCATCACCGCTCCCAACTCCAAGTCATGGGTTGGGTAGTTCTTTTCATGTGGTCGAAGTTGGCGAGAGCCATACGCGACCACATGATCATCCAGCATAATCACGCACCCAAGACCCATACCTGAAGCATCACAATAGACCACATATCCCTTTCCAGCCTTTGGAAAAATCAGCACGGGGGCGGTAGTCAGCCGCCTCTTCATCTCCTCGAACGATTCCTGACATTCTGGACCCCATACAAACTTCACCCCTTTCCGGGTGAGGGAAGTCATCGGTGAAGCAAGCCGAGAGAAATCCCGAATGAATCGCCTGTAATAACAAGCCAATCCAAGAAAACTCCTGATCTTGAACACATTCTTCGGTTTCTCCCACGACATGATTGCACTAATTTTCTCAGGGTCCACTGAAACTCCATGATCTGAGATCACATTCCCCAGAAATCTCACCTCTCTGATCCAGAAAGTGCACTTTGATAACTTCGCATAGAGGCGGTGATCTCTTAATGTACCCAAAATGATCCTCAAGTGATGTTCGTGTTCCTCCTCAGAGCAAGAGTATACCAGAATGTCATCCACGAACACCAAAACAAAGTAATCGAGATACCGATGGAACACCCTATTCATAAGTGCCATAAATACCGCTGGAGCATTGGTCAATCCGAAGGGCATGACCAAATACTCAAAGTGGTCTCACCTGCTTCGGAAGGCTGTCTTAGGGATATCTGACTCCTTCACCCTGAGTTGATGATACTCTGAACGCAGGTCTATATTTGAGAGCTACTTTTCCCCCTTCAACTAATCAAACAAATAATCTATTCTAGGAAAAGGGTATTTGTTTTTAATTGTTACCTTATTCAGCTTCCGGTAGTAAATGCACAACCGGAGGGATCCATCAGCCTTTTTTGCAAACAACACAGGAGCGGCCCAAGGAGAGACACTCGGGCGAATGAATACTTTGGATTCTAAGTCGTCCAGATGTATCTTTAATTCCCTCAACTCGGTGGGGGCCATGCGATAAGAGGGAAGAGATATCGGTTGTGTTCCCGGTTCCAGATCAATCAAAAACTCCACATCCCGCTCTGGGGGAAAACCAGAAAAATCATCAGGGAATACCTCGGGAAACTCATTCACTACATGAGGTAGTGAACCTTTGGGGGAAAGACCATCCTTTAGAACAAGAGGAGATAACTGGAAGATAACACTTCCCAACTCTGGGAGTGGAGGCCCTGCGTGACTTGATCGTGGATCCCTTTCTCCATGAAAAACCTGACGACTCCCATCCGGTGTCGTGAAACTCACATGCTATCTGTAGAAATAGATGTGTGCCTGGAAGTGTACTAACCAATCCATCATGATTATGACATCAAAAAGGTCCATATCTAAGACCAAGAGGTCCCACTCCATCTCGACCCCTGACACAGAAAGTGCACACGAGGGGCACCTGAGGCCCTGCTCCTTCTTCTTTCCCAACGGTGTCACCAACTCCATCACAAAAGACATCAACTCAGTTGGCAAATTCAGAAAGTCCACAAAATGTCCAGAAATGAATTAAATAGAGGCACCAGTATCAAAAAGTGCATTAGCTATAGAAGATGCAATCAGAACGGTACCTCGAACTATCGACGGTCCCGCCTCTGATCCTGCTGGTGACTGATCCACTGCATGGAGATGTCCAGTATATTCCTGAGGACGACTTCTAGTCTGTGGTTGTGCCCTGAACTGGCTCTGCCCAGAAGATGATCCATCCATACCACCACGACCACCAAATCGAGATCCCCCAGTCCTCAACGGCTCAGACTATGTTGTCACTCCTCTTGAATCCACTGACCTTGCCCCACTTGGGAGTGGACGTGCCACACCGCAGAAGTGCTACAAATTCCCTATACCTCCACACTGGTAACAAGGATTCGGAGGAAGAGGACATGCTAGTCAGATATGCCCAGGCCTCCCACATTGGTGGAACACGACCGATCTCGCATCAGAAGCCGCAGAAGAAAACTGCCTGGAAGAGTGGCCTGAACTTCCCCCTCCTTTATTCACATGATCCTCCCGCTTCCTTTTCTTCTCTAAGGAGCTGCCACTGCCCACTGCTGATACTGAACCATAGAAACCAGCCCTACCTTTCCTATCAATCTCCACCATGCACGCCCGATCAACAACCTCAGCATAGGTCCTCAGCTTAAACAAGAACACCTGGGAGTATATCTCTGGTCGCAAGCCTTTCTCAAACCTCTGGGCCTTCGCTTTCTCATTAGAGACAATTTCCGGAGCATACCGAACCAAATCAGTGAAACGGTTGGCATACTCCATCATAGATAGATTCCCCTGAACAAGTTCCATGAACTCTCTATACCTGGCATAATCCAACACCTCAGGGCAATACTGTTCATTGAAGACAACCTTGAAATCTCCCCAGCGCATCTGCTCATTCTTCCCAGACTGAAGCACTGACTCCCACCATTTACGGTTGGGACCCTCCAACAGAAAGGAGGCACACTTCACCCTGAGCTCCTCGGGTGTTTCCAAGAACTCAAACATACGCTCGATCTTCTCGAGCCATTCTTCTGCTTCCTGGGGTTCTATGCTACCTCGGAAGGTAGGAGGCTTGTTTTTCAGAAACTCTTGTGCTTTATCTTTTCTAGGACATGTCTCCTCTGCCCTAACAGGAATAGGAGCATGATCTGGTCCCTGTCCCAAAGCTTGGATAGCCCTAACAACAGCCTCCACGAGCCTCTAATCAATCGGCGTGGGAGAACTCTCTCCAGCTTCCTCCTGTGGGTGCATGGGAGCTTTCCGGGGAGGCATGTTGCTACAAAATGCAACAGTCACAAAACAATAGTCAATACCACAATTCTGAAAATTGCAATCAAATACATCAAATATAAATAAACTAAACACATTCCTGTAATAAAAGAAACAACTACTCCACATCTTCCTGATGTCCACATGTGGTCTGCAGCCCACACGTCTCACCTAGAAGTGAAGTCAATCAATAAATTCCAACATCCTATGGTGACTCAAGTTCTTCCATGAGAGGTGAGGGCCAGGCACCCTACTCACAACCAATACCCTGATCCCCGACAGTCCTAGCTCCTATCTATCCCGACTCATCCCAAAATAACAATATAACCCAAAAACATTAACCTCCTCTGATACCATTTTGTCACGAACCGGATCTGGTCGCCACCATTAATGGCACCAAACCCGGCCCGTGGCATGGCCCGAAGGGCGTTCCCTATCCCCATGGGCTGGCACAAGTGCTCGGGTATCAAACAAATCTGGTTTGGGAACGATTTACCCGAGTATGAAAGCATAAATCAAAAAAAACAATCAATTATTAGAATCTGAAATTTTCATGCTAAAAATTTATTAACAAAACCAGATCTGAATACATATGTTCAAAGACACTAAAAGTGGTCTAAAAACAAATAATGACAACATAATGACATCCCCATGGACTCCACATGACAAGGGGATCATCACCCGCAAGTCGTCCCCGCAACTCCGCCCCAACGATGGGGACTAACATCCCGAACCGCCATCACCCTTAGCCTTCCCTTTACCTGAGTCAAGCATAAGCAGGTATACTTACACCCAAGGGGTGTAAGTAGGGTGTGAGCCTAAGCCCAATAGGATACCACCAGATTATTCCATAGAGCATGCAATACAATGTGAACAAAACAAGCAATTTTAATACACAAGGTGAAACAGTGTTAAAATTTAAAGAAATGCAACTTTCAAATGAAAACAGTTTTCAATCCGAGAATTTCAGAATGTTAGCACATTAAATATACATGTGAGATGCTGTAAAGTACTTCCAAAAACAACCCACAACAAGGTTAAATACCACAAATCCAATGAGCATCAAAATTGGGAACACCCCTAAGCACTAGGTTGTCTCGGGCCCTATGTACCTCGTACCTCGGTGTAAAGTAACCATAGAAAAATCCGTTCTCGTGCACGAGTCACTAGTAGGGAACATACCCATAACCTAGTGGTCCCTAATCATCATCTAAATAGTTTAGTTAGAGTTGTCGTTATCCATATGCTAAGTGAAACAGGGACAAAACTCATCTGATCCAGTAGCCGTACTAGTACAAATCCGCCCCACCTAGGTACCCGGGCTTCCCCTTTTTGTGCTCAAACAATTTCAGAAAACAACACGCATCCTTTTTCATATAAAATATCACTACTGGTCACAAACAAATTGTACAGTAGCTACACACATTTTATACCATTTAAAACACACAATAAAACATTTTTTTCCAATAAAACAACCTCTCAAAACATCACATTGTTTTGCATGCAAAGATCTTTAAGATATCCACCTTTCACACTATGTTAACACTTGTAAGTTATTAAAACAAAATTTTAGTTCAACACCCTTTAATGAAACAACAATTCAGTTATGGGGCATCCCAAAATGAACCAATAAAAGATTTGAATGAAAAACCCCCCAATTTCACCAAAAATTGGAACTTAAAATTCATTTTCATTATAAATGAAACTAAAACCAATTTTTACGGAAACATTCAAGTGAGATAAACATTAAGGTACCATGAAAACATCAAGCTAATTCAAAAAAATTTCACACACAATGGAATCACCTACCAAATTAACAAAAACCCTTGAATCTCCGTGCGAAAATCAAATCGCACCCCCGCCGCACCAAGAGAGAACTAGATCAAACCTAAAACCACACAAATTGGCCAAGAAATCCCAAAGTTAAACCCTAGGTTCGAAATAATAGTTTCTTTACATTAGTAAACTCAATTATAACCGAAGAAACCCTAAGAACAATGAGTTAAACCCAAAGTAATTTGAAAGAGGAAAGAAAAGGGCTCATTTACTTGAAGTATCTTTAAGTAATCACTCCAAAACTACGGTATCTGAAATTTAAAAGAGCCAAAATTTAGGGTACGTTCCAACAAGATGTATTAGCTCATTTAGGAACTGGAATGGAGGACAAATATTGAGAATTGAGAGAGTTATGAAAGAAATACTTTACCTGTTCAAATCTGGGCGATTTGAGGAACCCTAAGAAGTTCGGCACCAAATCGTGATTATCCAGAGCTCCAAAGAGGTTGGAGAGAGTTCAGACGCGCGGCTGGGTTAAGTGGTCTTGGGTGAGACTTGTAATCACCAAAAAATCCCAAATATTGAATAAGTTATAACAAAATCCAATTTTATTTTTAAAATAGGAATTGGGATTTCGGGCAGGCCCAACCCCTTAGATAAAAACCCAAACAAACCCTAGTTATGGATTTCTAAAAGCTCCAAATTACCTTGGTGGTGTTAATAGGTTAGGGGAGGTCAGTTAGGAATTTGAATGGATGAAAAATGTTGAAAAATGAAAAAGTTATAAAAGATACAAAATTTATTTTTTTAATCTGGAATTGGGCTCACGGTTTGGCCCAATTCATGAATACTCATCTATTCCTCCCTAAAACCTAGGGAAACCCCAAAAACAAAGAAATGATGTAAATTAAATGAAAAATACCTTTAAAATATGTCTTGTATGTGACATAATATACCTGAATAGTTGTGTCATAGAATATTTAAATCATAACATAAGAATGTATGAGTTAATGGTAGATGATGACAAGTGGGAATGGGTCAACCATTAGTGATGGAGGGAATGATGGTTCCAGGAAGAATTGAAGAGCTTGTCATGGTTGGTCTTGACTCATCAAATGTTGAATTTGAGGGATCATTTTCATTTTTTTAAGGCGTGAACTTAATGACCATGAAATTTTTTCCAAATAATATTAAAAATTATATACACCAGAACTAAGTAAAGATCCTTTCATATTAAATTTAGAATTAATTTTATTAAATTAAAAGAAAGATTACCTCATTATTGGTATCTTTCATCATAGTAGATGTTAATAATCTAAAAACCATTTTATGTAATATTTCATTACACTTTTAGTATTATAGTGTATAATCCCTCTCGAAGTGAACCACACATGCTTCTATGATATCAAAATGAAATTGATGAATCACCAGGTGTTGGGATAGTCGATTTATCATCTTCTGTATTTCATCTTGATCTCTTCACATTTCTTCAGTCTTGAAGAAATTTATTTTACTCTTATCATTCTTGATAGGATTTAAAAATTAATAGGGGGATTGAAGAGGCAAATCCATTATATACAATGATTATTGATTAACATATGTTAGAATGTATAATGAGTCTATTTATATATATAGGAATAGGATTTTTAATCTAACTAATAGTATAAGTTTGATTAATATAATATTAAACCCATGTATGGCCCCATGACATGTATTAAAATAACAATATTAATTTTATTCCATAGATTATGCTAACTGGAAAATTGATAAAAATTATTTTACTATCTAGTAAATTAATATTTATTTCTGGACATGATATAGGTATGCTAGTCATCTTATAAATTTATTGAATACCCAAATAAATTAAATAATTATCCATTTAATGAGTAAATAAATAAATAATATATATTGACATAATTTAATTATTACCATGTGAAGTTCCAAAGGACATAATAACAACAGAGATGGGGTGTTGAAATAGTTGTTCACTTTTTATAAGTTTCATTACATTTTAAAACATAATACTTATGAACTGTTAATGTTTATAACCTTGTCATCTTTTTGTAAATACTAATGAACGAAAAAATAAGAAATAAATTATTGAAAACAATATTTACAAGGATTTCCCTCAGTGTGACAACCAATATCTTTTCCATATCCACTCTCATGGGTTTATTAAAATTCACTATTGGGAAGAAGTGAATATTACTTATTCCAAATCTTGTTAGACATCTTCCATCTCCTAAATGGAAATATTGTATAAACTCCCCTAAGTTTACAAGTTTTCTTAAAAAAATTGAGCCAAAACATAATAATAAATAATTTTTCAATTTTCACCATAAAAGTTCATGGGTTCGATGAACTTAAATACAATCACCTTCAATCCAATGAATCCGGTCCAATTAACATAGCACGATCAACACAATATGATACTCTCTTTCGCAATCTTCACTTCTCATAATATACTAAAAAATATCATTCTGACCTTACTCAATCTAATCAAATCAATACAATATTCTCATTATAATTTTTCTAAATCTGGTAAACAAAACATTAAAAGGTAAAAACATCTTAATTAGGTCTCAGTCCAAAAATAAAATATTAATAAGAAATTTTAAGCGCTTCACCTTTTCCACAAGTCAAAAAGGATTAAAAGTATAAATAAACTTTGAATATATTTATAATAGACTAAGAATATAAATGGTATAATTCTTGGAATAATTCCCCACTTCCTTAAATTCAAAAACTATGGGATTTATGCAGAATTTAATATCAAGTTTGACCACTTAAACTCTTCACATATATTCTTCTCCATAATCATCCTTCTTGAACTTCTTTTCTTTTCATCAGTATAATCAATCCTCTTTAGCTCATTATGATGAAACTTATATGGCATCAGTTTGATGAAACATTATTAATATGGAACTTATTTAGATCACTATAATCTGACTTAGTTCTTATAATCATTATGAACTTCCTTTATTTCTCATCTCATTATGATCTGACAATCTTCCTTATCTCATTACGATCAAACTATCCTCATCATAGTTAGTATGATTGAATTTCCTCCTTAGAGTCAATCTGATTAAATTTTTTTCTTAGATCCATTCTGATTGCACTTCCTCGCCTTCAGTCTGATAGAATTTTCGTAATGATGCAATTCTCATTACGATGGAATTCTCATTATGATGTATTTTCCTATTATGGTGGAATTTCCTATTATTATGGAAATACAAATATAGTGATTTTACCATATCGATGGAAGGTATTCAATAGTGTCTCCACTTAGAAGATTTAATATTCTTCAAAATTTATCAACTATAACTCATTTAAACTTCTAACTACTTCTCATTCTAGTACTTATGGATATTATAATAATGTTTTCTTGATCTCTTGATTTGATTTAGTCATTATGATTCTTCTATTTTTTTTCAAATTCATTTATCATGAGTGTGTTTCATGATTTATCAGATCTTCAGGATAAAAAAATCATTGTCTAAATTTAGATTATAATGAAGGAAAACATTATAACTCCTAACTTAATAATATTATTTCAAAACACTTCAGAAACATTACTATTTTTTAACTCAAAAACTTCTGAATTTATAAAAAATACTGTGTCAGGTGGATCTTGAACAATATACTGATGGACTTGATACTGATGGTGTGTCTAATAAAAAAACTTCATATTTCTTACCACTTCTGCATATGGTGATGTTCGTTCCAAAAACCTGATTCTGAAATCATGTGTCGAGAATAAAACATTATTAAATATAAAACTTTTATCTCCCTGTTTCGGGGGACTAAGAAACTTTCAAAAACTTTCAAATTTCTTATGAAAACCCATTATGATGGACTGTGTGTAATCCTGAATATCAAAAACATTTTTATACAAAAATATTAGTTTTCAAAAAATATAATAAATTTCAAAAAATAAAACTTCACAAAGGGTCCTCATTCTCCCCATTTGTATTTTTTGATAACCATTATTAAAGAATTTTCAAATTCCCATTGTTTTTTCAGAACTCAGCTTTTTTAAACAACTCATGGTATTAAAATTTTATCAAAACAAATAATTTCTTAAAAGAGAGTTTCTTGACACCGTACTACTGGATAATGTAATGTTTTTGATAGAATTACATCCCTCATAGATAAGATAATTTTTCCTCCATGTTAAGATAAACTTCCCCTCACCTTTAATCTTTTACTCTCTCAATTTACTTTAATATTAATTTACTTTATCTCTTCCCCATTTTATGACAACCATACCATTAGATTCATGTAAATAATATTAGAAAAAAACATCACAAAGTTGTTACTTTCACTCTCCCTTTTTCAACATAATCCAATACATGGTGGAGGACTTTATTATGTGGACTAAGTTGTCATCGTAGGAGGATTAACCTGAAGATACAGCCTCAACTTGACAAACCTTTTTTTTCATTGCCTTTGTGAATATATCAACAATTTGATACTTCTTTGAGTTATATTCTAGCAAAGGATCTCTAGAAACAACCATCTCCTTTATAAAGTGAAACTTTATATCAATATGTTTTGATCTTGAATGTTGGAAAATATTTTTAGAAAGATCAATTACACTATGATTATCACAATTTATCTTCATGGTTTAGAAATTTTCACATTCAAGTCTTCCAAATGAACTTACATACACAAAATTTGAGTATAATATTGAGTAACTAAAACATATTTTGATTCAGTTGTACTTAAAGTTACTAAACTTTCTTTCTTTATATACCAACTCACATGACATTCAACCAAGAAAAATGTTCCTCATGAGGTTGATTTTCTATCATTACAATATAAATCCCAATCAGCATCAGTATAACCATAAAACATCATATCACCATATCTTTTATATAACAACCCATATGAAATTGTTCATTTGACATATCTTTATATTCTTTTTCATTCCATACATATGTGATTATTTCATATTAATTTTATACCTAGAACACAAAGTCACAACATAAAAACTATTAGGTCCTAAGGCTATAAGGTAAAGAAGGCTTCCTATCATCTTATGATATTATTTCTGATTCACTCTTTTTTCAGACTCATGTTTACTAAATTTAGTGCTCACATAGATTAGAGTATAAATGTTTTTGGATTTATCCCAGCCAAACTTTTGTGACAATTCCCAGACATACATTTATTTAGATAGGATAATATATTCTAATTTTTTATGAAATTAAAATCTAAGGAAGAAAATTAATTCTCACATCATTTTAATTTCTAAAAAATTCCTCATTTCCTATGAAAATTCATTACAAACATTTTATTCATCACTAGAAAAAATTATATCATACACACAAAATAAAAATTATTGTGTTGTAGTTGAATAATTTTACATAAAAGTAACTATCAAATTTTCCTTCAGAAAATTTCAACATTGTGAATCAATTTTCATGTTTTGAATACCAATCATGTGGATCATGTTTCAAACCTTACAAATATTTCTTCAGTTTATAAACATTGTTTTAATTCTCATCAAGTGAAAACTAAATAGGTTTTTCAACATAAACTTCTTCATAAATATCACCATTTAAAATAGTTTACTTTACATCCATCAGATAAACATAGTAATTCGGATGATCATCTACTGATAAAAAAATTCCAACAGTTTCTAATATTGCAAATATAGAAAATATTCTTCATAATCTATACCTTCAACCTATACATAGCCTTTACAAACAATTATTGCTTTGTTTCATGAAACATCTCCATAATCATTCAATTTGTTTCTGAAACCCCAATTTTTCTGACAAAGTCTTTATTTTATATACTTGGAACAAGTTTATAGGTTTCATTTATTTCAATCTGATCGATCTTCCAATTCATATCATCCACCCATTATTTTTTCTAGATGTCTTCTGAAACTAAATTTGGTTAAATTTTTGAGATATGTGATGTATAATTTCATAATATCAACTTTCTTTTGGTTTCAACTAGATCCTTCAAATTTCCAATAATTTATTTGGGCTCAACATGTTTATTATGGTAAGAAATTTCAATGTTACTTTTCCAACTGAAATTTATTAATCACATGATTCTCCATTATCATGGTAAGGATGTTTTGACCTAATATCACTATCATTGTAAATCTCTAGTTTATCCTCCTTAGAATTCTCAATAACATTTTTAAGTAATTTTTATTTTCAATTACATTCAGATCATATAAGTACACTATCCTTTATAAGTGTTTGTTCAAACATTTTAAGCTTCTTCCATTGGGTGAATAACCCATAAAAATCCTTCCTCATCTTTCTCATCAAACATTCCAAGATTAGGATTTTTTTTAGTAAACATGGAATTACAAAAACATTGATGGAATTCAAGGAATTTTTTTTGTTATACCACATTTCATAAAAAGTATTGTTAGTTTTTGTTCTCAAAAAAAAGATCTATTTTGAACATGAATAGTAGTAATAAAATCTTCTATCTGATAGAAAATTGTAAGTTTGGATTCTGATAACATACTTCTTCCCATTCCCATAAAACATATATTCTTTTTTATGATAATCTATATTTTTTTTATTATAGGTAGAACTATAATGATTTTTGATTCCATGATTTCTTAGTTAAGTTTCTAAATTATTTCTTTTGAACTCAGTACCATTATCTGTTCTCAACCTCTTTATATAAACCCTTGTTTCTTTCGTAACTTGTTTTCTAAAAAACCTGAACATTTTCACATTCTATGACTCGTGTTTAATAAACATGATGTTTTTTATCTGAGAAAAATCATCAGTAAAAGTGATAAAGTAAAAATACAATTTTTTATGCTTCATCAGCCAATATAAATTAGAATGAATATGTTCTAATGTTTTGATAGATTGAATCTAAAATCTCTTATGAACTTTATTAGTCATTTTACCTTCTTAAAAAGTGAAAAAAAAATATTCTTATATTCCTATAAATTATAGAATGATTCTAACAACATAACCTTTTGATATTTTTTCATGTTTTTTTACCCAAGGTCTCCAAGTCTTTGGTGCCACAACATATTTTCATCTTCATCACTTAAGTAAAAATGGTTGTTAAATTATCTTATTTAGAAGAGATTCCCTATAGTTCTTTCTCCTTTTGTAATAACTATTATTTATTTCACACTATTTATAACACTATAATATTTTCTTCGGATAACTTATTTTTCTTCATTACGAAGTTGAATCAAACTAAGTAAGTTATGTTTTATCCAATCAAAAAATATAACTTCCTCTAATTTCAACCTTTTAATTCAATCTCAGGTGTTTGATTCATATTATATTTATAGAATTATCATTAACAAAGGTATTTTCACTTCCATCATGTTTTTCAACATGTTTCAAGATTTTTATATCACTAATAATATGTGAAGAACAATTACTATCAAGTATTCATGGTTGGTTCCATTTACTTTCTTTCAAAGTTGACTCAACAATAAAGGCACATTCCTCAATTTTCTAATTTCAATAATATTTTTGTTTTCTACCCTATGAAAACTATTCTAGATGGAGTTTCATACAACTTTCATCATGATGACAAGCCTTATAACATCTTACAAAAACTTCTTCCAGACAAATAAATTTATTTTTTATTGGAAGGTTTCTAACATCTTGAGTCTTTTCTTTTCTAACATCTTGTGGGTTAGAAAATTTTCCCCACATTCATCTGCCATTAAATTCCATTTGTTCCAACCATATTCCAAGAATTAAAAAATTATACAAACAATTATAATATCTATGACCATAGATTCTATAACACTAGAAATAACCCTAAAATATTGGTTTTCTACTGAAGAAAGATCTTTTTCTATAGAAACTATTTTGAGTTTGATAACTTCTTTCTGCTCTATCATACTCAAGATGTGGAACATATTTCCTTCTAAGTGAGTTTTATAATTTTTTAGATTTTATAGGATTATCACATTCTTTCTCCACCCAAGCTTTCAAAACACTTTTTTTTACATGAAATGTTAAAACAATTAGATGAAACATTATTTTTTTGAGTGAGGATTTCACCTTATTCATATTTTATGCCTTATAAGGAACATTTTAAGTATCATCTTTTACTTTTGAACCTTTTATGATGTTTTAATTCATCTTCCTCCAGGTAATTTCAGAATAAAGATGTTTTTATTGAAACTTGTTAACTTTTTCTTCCTCAGCTACCATCTTCTTACTGAGATCTTCAACCATCTTTTCCTATTAGAAATTCTATGTTTGTCACATAATATATCCTTGATGTATTCTTCATCCTAGTTGATGAAATATTTTTTTACCTTCAAAAAATTCTCCACAATATTTCTTCAAAATGTTTATTTCTTTCTTGGGAGTAATTTTTTTCTCAAGACATGAAATTAGTTCTGTTATGAGCTGGTAGTATCTATATGATTTTCACCTCCTTCTTCACTATCTAAGGATTATTTTTTTTTATAGACATTTAAAATAAATTTTATTATTTTTTATAAACTTTTATATTTCGAAGAATTTTTATCCATTGAATCTGATTCATACTTCTTACTCAACATATTTATCTTATTACCTGAAAACATATTTTTATATTTGTTGGATGAATTTTTTGATTTAGACCTTTTATTCCAATTTTTAAATCATGTTTTTTCATCAGAATAATCTTGATATTATCTGTATTTATTTTTGGTAAAATTCAAATAAAAGTGTTTGATTCCACCACACTCAAAACATTTTAGGGTAATTTTACATCCATACTTTCATCTTCCAATTCAATAGTTCATAGAAATAATAGAAATGATTTTTTTATTCAACTCAAAGTCCTCTTCATCATCAGATTCATATAGATTAACATCTTCAACATCTTGTATTTCCATTTTTATCATGGAATCAAAAACCATTTCATATTTCATCTTCTTTTTGAAAAATTGAGATTTCATCATTTCATAAGCATCAATAATGCTATGAAATTCATCAATAGATAAATCATTCTTAAATTATAATGAGTAAATTTTAGAATAAAACCTATCTAGAAATCATATCATAAGTTTCTTCATAATTGTATAATCTTCCATGAAATATCTAAATCCTATTATGTTTCCAACAATTTCATTTACCTTAGTGGATTATTCATAAATATTTTCTTCATCTCTCATTTAGATTTATTCACACATACTATGTGATATTTTTATATTTCCTTCCTTAAATTTAGTATTCCCTTCAAAAATAATTTACTACTTTTCCCACATACACTTTTATGATTTGAGACCCATCAACTTCATATAAAAAAAATTTCATAAGAACATAACAATATAATTTCTAGCTTTTCCAACAAGTTTTATATTTCTCTTATCAACACAAGTCATTAGGGAATCCTTTTCAATAGGTAGAAAATCAATTGTATCTATATAAATAACTCCCATGCAATGAGATGAGAGTTAAGGACTCATCATATTTTTCCATCCATAATAATATTTTCTATAAAATGTATGAATTCCTCTATTATTGATAGAATTTATATTATAAATGATAAGGATTCAATAAGAGAACCTTCACTCTTATACTAATTGAATTTCACAAAAATCGAATAAAAACTGAGATGGGGGTCGAATCAGGTGTTAAATTTTTATAAGTTTCAATAATTTTTTAAACAGAACCCCTGCAACCTATTACTGATCATATCCTTACATGTATTTATAAATACTCATACGTGAAAATGTTTTAAATTAGTTAAATCACATAAGATTTACATGTTTTATCCTCAGTGTGAGAACCTAGATCTTATCCATAGACACTCCCATTGGTCTATAGAAATTCACTATTATGAAAAAGTGAATATAACATATTTCAACTCCTGTAAGAAACCTTCTATCTCCTGATATTAAATATTATACTAACTCTTATCAGTTTACAAAGTTTTCTTAAAAACAAATGATCCAAAAAAATAATAACAAATACATTTTTCAATTTTATCTATAAAATTTCATAGGTTCGATGACCTTGAATATGATGAAATTCAGTCTGATGAACCTAGTATGATTGAATCGGTATGATTGACTCCATAAATTCTTCTCTTTCACAGTCTACACATCTCAAACTCTACTAAAAAACCCATTCTTGTCTTCCTTAATCTAATCAAAACAATATTAAATTCTCTTTATGATGTTTCACATTCCTCTAAAAAGAAATTTTCAAAAGTTTGAACTTCTAATGAGGTCTCAGTACAAAAATAAAAATTTGACAAGAAATTTGTTGCACAGAGCCTTTTATGCATGTCAAAAGGGATGAAAAGAATGAATTTCATGTGATTATATTTATAGGTGAAATAGAATATAAAATGTGGGAAACTTGAAAACTTTTTCTGATTTCCCACATTCAACAACTCTGAGATATACATTGAATTGAATATCATGTTTTATCACTTCATCTCTTCACATATATTATTATCTTTAATCTTCTTTCCAAAAAATCCTGTATTTTCATCAGTATGATGAAACCACCACATCTCATTATGATGAATCTTTCTCAACTTTGATCGAACGAAAATTTATTGGGGTGGAACTTCCTCAGGTCAATTTGATATGAGTTGGTTCTTCTTCTCATTAAGAATTGTCCTTATTTATCATCTCATTACGATCTAACTATATTTCTCTACTCATTATGATCTGAATATCATCATCATAGGGAGTTTGGTCAAATTTCCTCCTCATCATTAGTGTGATTAACTTTCCTTCATATAGACATTCTAATGGAACTTCCTTAGCATAAGTCTGATTGAATCCTCATAATGATAGAGTTATCATTATGATGGAATTCCAATTATGATGGATTTTCTCATTATGATGGATTTTCATATTATGATGGAAATCCAATTATGGTGATTTTCACATAATTATGGAAATTATTTAATGATGTATCCACTTTAAAACATTGAGATTATTCAAACCTTATACACCGTAACTCATTGAGACTTCTGAATACTTCTGTGTCAGGTATGTCTAGATCTGATACAAAATTTTTCTTGATATATGGAACTGATTCAAGCCTTAATGTTCTTCCATTTATTCAAAATATTTTTTGATGAGTATTTTTCATGATTTATGAAAACATCATGATCAACAGAGTATCGTATGACTTGAGGTTATAAGGCTTGAAACAATTCTAACTCTTGACTTTACTTTCTTCTTTCAAAAATCTTCAGCAATATTATGACTTCTTCACTCATAAAATTCATAATTTCTAACCAAAATTGTGTTTGATGGATCATGAACATCATACTGATGGACCTAAGATTGATGGTGTATCTAATCAACCAACTTCATCATTCTAACCACTTCTGCATCTAGTGTTTCTCGGCCTGATAACCTGAATCCAATTTCATGTGTCTGGAAAATGACTTTCTTTAGGATAAAACATTTCTCTCCCTTTCTGTTTGGATTTAAGAACATTCATTAGCTTTCATATTTCTTATGAAAACCCACATTGTTGGATTGGTTCTGATCTTTAATAATAAAACATTCTTATACAAAAATTATAGTTTTCAAAAAATCCCAAAAATATTATTAAAACAAAACTTCATAAAGGTTCTTTAACATGTTTATAAAAACTTATATAAATTATGTGGTCACTAATAATTAATAAAATTATTCATTTATCTTGTGAATAATATTTATTCCAATTATAAAATTGAAATATAATTTAATTAAGATCAACAGAAACACTTAGTATGTGATCCACTATTCATTACTCTCATTAAGATTAGGTAGACTCGCCTAAAATCAAATATTACTATATAGAAATGGTTTTAGGCACCCAAGAGAAATATTTTAATATAAAAAAATTAACAACCATGTATGAGCACTCAATGAGTAATATAATCCCTTTTTTCAATATCTCAACAATCAGTTTCCACACATGTGTCATAAACCTATGTAATTTATATATCTTACTTTTACTATCTAAAATTAACTCATTGTTACACCATGTCCATGGAATACGATATGAACATTATATTTCTATTAATAGGATAAGATGTAAACATCCATAAATATGGAAGGAATAAATCCTTCCTTGGCTATTAATTAATAACATGCCTTTTGTGACACATCCAACCTACCCTACTTCCCTTGAACATATGGAGTCATGGTTCTGGTCAATAAATCAATGTGTATGAGTGATGAAATGAATTAATAATAATATTAATGTATAAATACCATTTATCACACTTACATATAGGAGTATCCAGTGACACATAAACATTATGAATTTCTACTGGCGGGTCTATTTTCATAATCTCCCATCATAGAGATTACCATGTGTGAACTTCATGAGATGAAGTCTCATATAGTTATGATTGATCACACCTGATTTTCAACATACTATATTCCCCATCAAAAAAATTTATATGAACATAGAACTAGTTTTGAGAATATTGTATTGTAATTTCAAGGTTCTCATAAAAGAAGGGAACTGATATACCATTTTCAATGGGATTGATACTCTAGGATATTATTACAATGAATTCATATAGAACAAATCAAAAATATATAATAATATGTTTAATTAATAATCACTTATTTGAATATATATGTAATCCAAAACACACAAAATTGGTTCAAGAACACCAACTCCAACAGAATCCAACTTGGAATAGAGCCATTTTTCAACTAAATTCAGTCCTCTAGATCTCACATAATGATCATGATTCTATTAATTCAATGATTTAGTCAATGGGTGCTCCACATTTTCTTTTGTGGAAACTTTTCTCACTGTGACTTCAACATTTTAAAGAAATTTCCCCAAGAGAGGATACTTCCAAAGAATGTGCTTCATCCACTGATGTGATCTTGGATACTTTTCAAGATAAAATATAATAGAATTATTATAATTGAGTATGATAGGATCTTTATTTCTAGGTTCAATATAAATCTCTTAGATAAGTTTTGTATCCAAAATTATTATTCATATATCACAGAATTTGAAATATACTCACTCTCTAATATGGAATTTATAACCATGGATTTATTTGAGATATTCCATCTCATAACACCTACATTAATAGTGAAGATGTATCATAAATACAATTTTAGATCATATTGATCTTTTTGAAAAAAAGTATCTATATATCCTCTGATGACTAGTTCCTCATCTCCTTCATATGCATGGAACATATTCATAGTCCATATTATATACTTGAGGAAAATCTTGGCTATCATACAATGGTGGTCACCTAGGATGGTTTGATATATTATCACTACACTTAAGGTGTAGGTTATATCAATCATAGTATATAAAATAACATAGATGACTGACCTAGTCATCAATGTGTATGGAATCCTTTCCACCATTTATCTTTCATTATATACCTGAGGGTTCATTTTCATGAACTGTTAAATTACATATGAAATTGGAAATAATAGCTTCTTTGATTATTATATACAGAATAACATCAGTATGTTTTCAATATATGCACATTGACTTAGCCCAGGCAGTCTCTTGAATCTATCATGATGGATCATGAACCTAATAATATATGATGCTCTAGCTATGTACTTTATGGAGAAGATTATAATTAAATTGGATTTAATATACTATAAGACGGGTATTTTATTTTCAAAAAATAATATTAAATCAACATAAACTATTAATAAAATGATCACACACACACTGAACCACTTAAAGACACAAGGATCACATTCGTTATTTATGGACTAAAATTCCATTATGGATTAATCAAATTGATTTTTCCATGACATATAGGATCTATTTACTACACAAATTAATCTTTACCATTTGTATAACTAGTTGTAATCCTATAGAGTCACCAACCATTTTGGTTTTATTATATAGACATATTCCAAAAGACCCCTATTAAAGAAGGCTAATTGGAAATTCATTTTCCAAGTCTCATATTCATGGATATAAAAACTCTATTTTTTCATTGAAAACAATAAAATACATAAGTAATATTTTTAATACCAGGAGATGAGTCTGTGCAGGATTTGGGGCTCGTGGAGCCTTAGTATTGATATAATAAAAATATTAAATATATTACATCACAGGTGTCCATTTTTTTAAATAACGTAAAAAATATGATATGGAATCTCAAAAGGGAAGTTTGAGACTGCCATTAAATATGGGATATGGGTTTTCCCATATGTTTGACATAATATTTATCAGTTTTAGGTGTTTTTTAAAGATAATTTGTGGGGGGGATAATGAATACATAAATTTAATAAATAATTCATTTTTTTATTAAATTATTTTGAACTAAATCTATATATATTTAAAAATAATTATGGAAAATCTTGGGTTTAGCTATATAACCCTAGGGATAGAGAGAGATATCATGGAGTAGAGAATTGGTGAATGATAATTGAATTGTGGAACAATTATTAGTACTTAGGATTCTTCCTTCATCAATGGAGTTTTGGGATCTCATCAATGATAATAACCCATACCAATTCTTCATCATCGTTCAATCCAAACTCTAGTTAGGGTTTTGTTTTGATTTTTTATTATTTTATTTTTACCTAACTCAAAGATGACTTAATTTCCTAGAGAACTAATTTTTAAGTCAATTATTGGATTACAGTTGATGATTTTTTCTCTAGGATTTATGTTGTTTTAAATCATTATTACCCTTTTTTCATCACCTTTATGAAAATTTATTTAGGCTTACCCATAAAATGGTCTAGGATCATTATTTATTTTTATTTTTTGTGTCGTTCTCCCATCATTATTCACATGTTCATCATAAAAATTTCCTTTTGTCGGTAGTTTCACAAATATCGAGAGAATGATTGTTTCATAATTGTAATTTGGCATAATAAATCTCTATCATAGGTTCATATTTAGGAATAATGGAATTAATGGGGACTCATGATGAATATGGATGATTGAGTACTAGATCATGTTATTTTTTTCATGGTTTGGGGATGTGATGGTTTGGTGAGGTAATTGGAATTGCTGAGTAAATTTGATGTTCATAATCCAACCACTAGTGATGCCTCATGTTCATTCCATAGTAGATTCAATTTCTATGAAATATTCCATATTTGGGTCATAAGTGGAAGTGGTGAAGGTGAATACATGTGTGAATTTGTATAATTTATAGGAAATTTTATGTGGTACATAGTTTAGATGAGCACATTCAATATAGTCCCATTAATTTGGAAAATATAGTTCTGAAAAAGCTAAATGATGCAAACCATGTCATATTACCACTTTCCATGAGACATAGAGATGACATCATGACATGTACCCCTAAGGTATAAGGGAAAAAGAATATATAGGTACATAGGAATGAGCATAGTATATAGGTAAAATCAGTAACATGGGAACGAACATAGCCAGAGTACCCACACACAACTAGGTACATGGTCATAACCATAGTACACGGTCAGGGGATGTAGTACATGAGCATGTTCCAATGTACCTGGGAAAACCCAGGGTGGCCAACATAATCCAATTATGGCCTATCCACATTATGTACTTTCCCCGGGTTATATTTATGACCTCTTTATCTGGACTGTAGATATGTATCAATAGAGTACATCACCTTATCCTATCCCTATGAGGGTAAAGTGAGGCATCATATCCTAAGAATATGATATGATCCCCTTTATGGGATTGTTTTCGACGAGAGTCTAGAATCCCAGTGTGTGTCTGGATGTCTGATCCTCTATCATTTCTCTCTCCCTAGATAGGTTCATAAATCATGTGACCAATGTCATATAGTATTTTTTCCCATTCATAGAGTTTTTATGTCGGGTCTAGGAATCCCCCATAGGCCCTAGGTAAGATCCCCAATCGACATATAGAGATTTTATGAGTTTCATCATGTATATTATTTATGGAAAGTCTCAACAAGGATGACCTCCCGTATGATTAATATACATGTTACAAAGACTCTAGGAGTCAGTTCTCCTAGATGATTATTACCCTGAATCCCTATGTAGAATTTTAGGATGGCAGTATGGTCATGGACTTACTTTGAGACTTAGTGTCTATCTTGAGTATATTTGGGTTATTATTCTTGTTATTATCTTATATTTTTATTGAAATATATTCACGGTAATGATATTTCTACTCTCCTGATACTTTATATTTGGTGATTTTGGGGGATCCTGATGTTTATTTATATACTCACTATTGTATAGGATCTACCCCCACATGTCATGCCTTATGAAAACGACATGCTTTTGGATAGATTCCTAGGTTGAAGAGGAGTAGGAGGAACATATTTGATTGAGAACATTTATTTGGTTTAAGGATATGCATTTAACAATTTTCCACAACTTTCTAGTAGGTTGGACTCTTTATGGTATTAGTGGTCTTATATTTAGTCCAATATGCTTCTCAGTATATGTGTTGTACTCTGATATGGGACCTATATGTTTTCATGAATTTTGGTAACATTTAAATCTTACCTTTAAACATTATATGGGTATATGGAGTTGTGTTCATGTGTATATGTACTTTAGGAAAAGGAATCCATTGTGTGTGATATGCTTAATTGGTACTAGTATCCATCCCTTGACCTATTGAAGATAGTATTTTGGTGTCATATTTGGATTTTCATCATCCATTCTTGACCTGGTGGTTCATGTCATGATGGAGTGGTATCAAAGGTGGTTAATATTAGTACAAGTGTTTAGAGACTATCTAGATATGATGTTTTCTTTAAGAAATAAATAAATAGTGTTAAAGTGTGTAAATTTTGGATCTCAGGCTGGGGAACCAAGTGATGGTGCAACAACAAACATATCCATTCTCTAAGACTCTAATAACCTTCTTTTTGACTCAGTACATGTTAAAACTGGTTACATGGAAAAACATTGCTACATGTATCATATATTAATGGGTTATGGTATCCATTTACTTTTTATGACAACTCCCTAGATATAATCTTCAATCATGATACATCTTGTTTATTACAGGAAACCTCTATAACAATATATTTCTATAATTCCATAGTAGGATCATGATGATAATATGTATTGTAATGAGGATCCACTATATTGACATTTCCAGGATATAACGCCCCAACCCTAATTACCCAGAATCGGTGCATTATTACATAACATTGGTATGATCACAATAGATCAAGTCTCGAAATACCCATTAGTTTAGTATCCTTGGAAGTACTAGATACATAAATAAGTTTTAAATTACATTATGAAAGGAAAAACAACAAAATTTTGTCTCCTTATAACACACTCATATCCCATAGCTTATTCATGCAGGTCAATCATAATATACTTCTTCAGATCATGGGAAAAATAAAACATAAGAAAGGGGTGAGATCATATGCTTAGTAAGGATAAAAATATAGCGGAAAAATTCATAAATAAGAATAAAATTTTAAGAAAATGTATAAGGCTAAAAAAAAGCCTTTTAAACTTAAACTTCAACATAATATGGAAAAGATAAATTATATAATGCCATTTACTTACACATGGATATTCTACTAGTTGAATAATCACATGTAATATCAATAGCTAATTTCATAATGATGGAATTCATAATGTCGGACATCATAACCACATATTCAAGGCCTCATTCCAAAACTACAAATATGATTTTTTCAAGGCCTTGTTCCAAGCCACTAGTTGGTCTCATTATACCTATTTATTCATCGAGGAGCAATAGCAGGATCCACCCATCACTTACTAAGTCCAATGCATTCCTCGTAGGAAAAGGTTGAAACATGACATAAACATTTGTATTAAAAATAGCATACGAAATTTTAATAATTTGACCATAAACCATGAATGGTATAAAAATAACACATCCACAATCAATCATATCACAAAACCTTTAATAAAATATGGAAGATTATTTCATAATAAATCAACACCAAACAAGTGTAAAATCCATCAAAGGATGTTGACATAATGAAATCAAACATATTTGAGAGAAATATATATTTCTATTTTGAAATCATTTAAAAGGAATGTAATTATAAAAGAAAACATTTATTTTGAAAATATTATTATAAGATCTTAAGGGAAGCTTCAAATGTGTTATAATGAAGTGAAATGGCCACACCCGTCGTAGAAGTTAAAAAAATACTATTTCTTTAATTTGTCAAAAGGGTCATAAAGTACCTTGTTTGGAAAGAGATGGAAAGATTCCTTTCAAAACATTTTATAAAAAGTCAAAAAAGAGTATAAATGAATTTAACCCATATTCTAGTAAATTGTAAAAAGGTTTTGAAATACATTTTTAAGAAACATGGATGTGGATGATAAAGAGGACCCAGTAGATACTCACATATAAACAACTTCAGATAATAAAGAGATTGTAAAATTAACCCTTACCTTGTACTTTTCCTTATTTGAGGGTACGTTAACCTCCTATATAATTTTGAAATAATTTTTATTAAATTATAAAAAAACCACATACATAAATATCATATCATATATGATCTTCTAATATTAGTTTGCTAATGATATTTCAGTAGTATCATTGTTTCAGGTGATAACTGATTCGTTTTCCTTTATATGTTTTGTTATGAAAGTCATGTTTGTTATGGATAGGATGCATTTGATTCATATCCAGAATGATATTAAGTTCTTTAAAAATTATTTTTAATCATCAAATAATAATTATTCTTGAATGGTTACGATGGGAAACGAAACCTCATCGCGTCGTGGAGATGGTAAGCTGTACGTACGCATAAGCGACAATATCATTCTATTAGTAATGATATTATATTTAATTGGATGGTATATTATATATACAGAATAATTAACATTTTTTATTTATTATTTACATCAATTATTCTCATTATTATACACATCCAAATAATGAAGTGATGAATAACAATCTATACCACAACGTGGAGACGGTAAGCCGTACGTACGCATGTATGGTGACATTGTCATTCATAGGATGGATAGAATAATGAATATGGTTGTACCATATTTATAATAACATCATAGTATGTATAAGGTAATGGATTCATTATTTTGGTATGTAAAAAATAATGAAATATTAATTGGAAGAAGAAATGAACTTTGAAAGAGGTGATGAAGGAATTACCTCTTCTTCAGGTTCTTCCTTTTGATTTGATCAAAAGGGATACATAAGTTGGCTTTATGATCAAATTAAGGTATCTTGGTTGAATTTAAGGTAGCTAGGAGGATATTTGATCAGTTTTTTGCTGAACCAAAAGGCTTTGGATGTGTGAATTTGAGAGAAGGGGAAGTACCCTTTTATAAGAGAGGTGAGGGTCACTTTAGGAAAAGCTTGAAATATTATTTTATTATAAAATGATTTTTGGTTTCTAATGGCTTCAAATGGATTTTTTTAGATTATAAGGTGGTTATGGGTCTATATAATTCCAAAAAATAGGTTTTAGACAAGTTTAGGTCATCATATTAACAATATCTTTTATATTTAACTCTTAGTTAAATAGTTTATCTTTTACCATGTCTTCTTGTATTATTATAATACATGGTTAATAAACTTACTATAAAATTTTAAGAGAAACTCAATTGGTTCATTAATGACATATGTATCATTATATAAGTCATTTGGTCTAACCATATATTTTTAAGATTATTATTTAATTTAATAAAATAGTATTTGTTTGACAAAATCATTTATGCCAATTTTGACACTATTTTTCATTTGGTTTTTGTGAAAGTCATAACAACTTTATCACTTAGAAAAAAATTATTTAATCAACCCTAACATTTCATATTAACCTATAAAATTCTTTTAATGCCAAAAAATTCTCAATTTACATTTATTTTCATATTTAAAATATCAATTATTTTAATCTTTCATTAATAAGGTAGTTATTGCATCATCATTGTGTCATAAATAAATTTAAATATTTAATGTTTAAAAATTATAAATAAAATAAAATTATGTATTAAATAGTTTTATCCTTATAATGAATATTTATAGTAAAATTTATCTTATGTATAACCATATATTAAAAAAACAATTAGTTATTAATCTTTCAGTTTAACACTTTAAACTCTTCTTTAAGTAAAATATAATAAATGTCCTAATCTAACCCAAGAGGATAAAAAATGATCATATTTTATTAATAAGGTTTATTTTGGTCAAAATACACTTATCCAATAGAATTTGGACAAGTTCTAGGGTAATTATAATATCATTTTTACCTTTAATTACCCTATTTACTTTTAATCGTGGTAAGTAAAATTCAAAAGTTATTATTCACCAAAAATTATTTTCTTCGTATTGAACCAAATTTTACATACTGATGTCAACTGTGTCTCTTCGATTTTTCAAATTCAATTCATAGAAGCGATAAAATTATGTTTCATGCAAATTTGCAAATGGGCCTAGAAGGTGGGTAAAAGGCGTTAAAATGTTCAATAAAATATTATATTTATAATATTGTTATAAAATGTCTATAATTAATTACATTGGACTAATATATGTATTATGTATATATTTTTACTATAAGATAATTTTTTTAAAAAATAATTATTTAAATGAAAAAGTCAGCTTTTATCGACAACGTAGTGTTTTCACTATTCATCAAAAAATGAATGTTTTTAGAAAAATACCAAAAAATCACCCAACGCTAATTTTGATATTCCAAAATCAAAAGTGATTTCTATTTTACCAAATTTAAAAAATATTATTTTCATTAATTAATTTAAAATTAATTCTCATTGTCAGAACCAGAAAGCGGGTTTTTGAGAAATAAAAACAATCAAAAGATTGATATGTGTTCATGTCCAATTTAAATGTGAAATGACATCCAATGAAAAATATTGGATTAAATAATAAAAATATAATCTAATGATACTTCAAAACCATTAAAATTTATAATTTAACACTATAAATTATTTTTATTAAAAAAGTTGTTTTCAATTAAAATTTAATATCTTTTACTATTCATCAAAATATGAAAGTTATCAAAAAAACACCAAAGAGTTATCCAAACTAGATTTTTTATGTCCTTATTCTATAGAAGAAGTTTATTTTGTCAAATTGAATATATAAAAGTGTCAAATATTGGATTTAAAAATGGTTCTCTGTTTGAAGGGGGTAAAATTGCGTTTTTTGAAAAATACTTTTTTATATCTAAAAAATTGATTTTGTTATAATATTATGTCTAAGAAACACATAATATGGATGTTAAAATTAAATGGAGTATATAAAATACAAAATTCATTTAATATTATTCATAACTGATTTTTGAATGGCTAGTTTGGTAAGTCGTGGTATGTTCAAAATCGGTGTTATGTGTAGCGCAATCTATTGAATTACTTTAAAGATATAACATACTATGATATCATTAGATGTTAAATTCTCCCATCCATTAATAAATTGCATCCTCGTAATTTTAAATTGTTCTTCATAAATAAAAGGTTGAAAATAGAAAATACCTTTGTGGAAAACCCACTTCAGAAATAGGGTTAATAAAATTTATTCTTAATAAGAGAGAAAGGGAAATTAAAATTTTACCACCAAATTCGGGTTTCTAATAGGAAAACATTATTGGAAATTAGAGACACATAATTGGAGGAAAATTTAAATGTTTAAAGGTAGTGATTGAGGTCATTAATCACAATCGAGTGAATAATAAATGGAAAATTAAGGGCCTCAAAACCATCAATCTATAATGATTTAAATTATCATCAGTTCAACAAAAAATAATTTATTAGGTTAAAAAAAAATTGGTTTTAAGTTTCATTCCCTAATGATTAAGAATTAATTTTTTCGTTGAATAAAAAAATATTTTACAGGTATAGTTCCATCCTTTAAATAATTTCTACCACAAACTAATATTTTACTCTAAAAGATAATAGAACTCAAAAAATTTCTATTTAACCTATTCATATAGGGTTTCAAAAAAATTATTTTATAATTAATATTTCATACCATTTAAAAAACTACATTATACAAACTAGGACATCACGTAGGCCAGTGGTAAGTGATGCACCCTTGTCACCCTTCGGTTACAGGTTCAAGTCTCACGGCCTTGTCGGGCACAATTGGTTGTCACCAGACCTCTGGGTTATCCTTTTTATAACAATCCAAAAATAATCTTAAGAAACTATTTAACTTTAAAAAAGAGTATCCAATGTCAAAATTAATCCATTCCAACCTTTAGACTTATCCATAATACTTCTGTCCAAACTCACAGTCCAAAATATATAAGGAAGATCACATAACATACATGTGAATACCTCCATCGTGTGTTCTCTTAAAACATTGTAGTAAACTTAATTACCAGAAAACCATATTGAATACATTCATCCTTCCTCATTATTAATGTAAAACATAAAATACTGAATACACACCTTAAATTCAAAAATATTGAAAACTCCCAATAATGATGGTATAAACAACTTTTTAAACAAATCATTAATCAGTTCCAAGGATGTTAATAATACCTGATTTACTTTATCCAAATCACTTATCTCGGTATCAAGACCCTATTAAGGTTCATCTTTCCTCAACCATGTATTTTCCAAAAAGGTTAACTTGCTATTGAGTCACTTTTCTTAGTACCATACAATCTCAAATCCTCAATGATATCATACTACAGTATAATATTTATTTATTTCTATAATTCACATAACTGGTACAGCATTGATACAACACTCAAATGAAATAATTCTTCAATACAGAAGCACAAATACATTAATTATTTCATGTTTACCATAGTAACATCTATGCTTGATCTTGATCCCTTTGATTCTTCTGAGCTATATTTCCTTGATGCTTATGAAATTTATTTGTGTATTTCCCCATTTTACTCCAATCAGAACACTGAATAATAGTCTTTTCTTTATTCCCTTTGAAATATTTCTCATGATGACCCTTTTTTCACACTTATAACAAACTCCTATTCCCTTCAAGAATTTACCAAGGTGATTCTTTCCATAGTTATCACGTGTAGGAAAATCCTTATTTCCCTTCTTACCTTTATCCATTTTTCCCTCTAGCATCCTTTTCTTCTTTGGCTTCCCTTCAAAGCCATAAGGCTCAGACAATTCTTTACTTATCTTATTAACACATGATACTATTTCTCCATATGATGAGAATATGTGAGAGATAGTTTCCCTTATAAATTTTGGATTAAGACCATGAAATATATGATCTCTCTTTCTCTTTGGATCATGCGTATTGTTGGATTTCTCATTCCTTCTACTGGGCACTCTAAACAATGGCATACACTGGGTTAGTTTATGAATTGAAATTCATAATTCAAAACTTTTAAAATACCCAACATAAATTGAAAAGTTTATGCATATAATTCATAATAATAAAAATGTTTTATTTGAGGATATATTTACTCATAAATTCGTCATAATGGTCTGTAAAGAAAATATGAAGTATCCTAAGCATATCCCCCAGGAGTGTAAATAAAAATAGTGCAGCAAGGCCTTTTGTTGTGTACTAGGATACCCCGGGTCAAGCTCGAAACTCCTTGTCAGATTTTTTACTCCTAGGTACATCTGTTCCAGAGCCACCTCTACCTGTTTGTATCCAGACAGAGATGTATTTTCTTGGAAAACCCACATAATATTTACACTACCAAAATTTATGTATGTTTTTCTATACTAATCCTCATATTATATTATAGGGTAATGTTCTCTAATTATATTTTATCTAAATCTAGTGTCCAAGGTTTGTAATAAAATTCCTCTGATTCCAACTATAACACTCTGACCCTACTTACCTAGAGTCGGTGTATTATTACATAACATTGGCATGATCACAAGAGATCAAGGCTCGAAAGACTGATTAGTTTAGTACCCTTTGAAGTACTCAATATATAAATAAGTTTTAAATTACATTATAAAACGAAAAAAACAACATTTTGTCTCCTTTTAACACACTCATATCCCTTAGCCTATTTCTACAGGTCAATCATAATTTACTTCTTCACATCCTGAGAAAAATAAAACATAAGACAGGGGTGATCTCAGATGGTCAGTAAGGATAATAATATAGAGGAAACTTTCATAAATAAGTATAAACATTTAAGGCAATGTATATGAATAAAAACAAGAATTATAAACTTAAACTTCAGCATAATATGGAAAAGATAAATCAAATAATTCCATTTACTTATGCACATGGATATTCTACTAGTTGAATAATCACATGCAATATCAATAGATAATTTCATAATTATAGAATGCATAATGACGGACATCATAACCACATATTCAAGGCCTCGTGCCAAGACTACAAATAAAATTTTGTCAAGGACTTGTTCCAAGACACTAGTTTGTCTCATTAGACCTACCGATGCATCGTGGAGCTATAGCTGGCTCCACCTGTCACTTAATATTTCCAATGAATTCCTCATATGAAAAGGTTGACACATAACATAAACATTCGTATTAAAACTAGCATAAAAATGTTAATAATTTAACCATAAACCATGAATGGTATAGAAATAAAACATTCATAGTCAAACATGTCACAAAACCTTCATGAAAATATGTTAGATTTTACCATAATAACTCAACTTCAATCAAGTGTAAAATCTATCAAACATTGTTGAGTTAGATGAAATCAAAAACTATTTGAGAGAAATATCTCTCTATTTTGAAATAATTTAAATTAATGTAATTATAAAAGATAACATTATTTTGAAAATATTCTTATAATATTTTAAGGGAAGCTTTAAAGATGTTATAATGGCGAAAAATAGTCACACCCATCGTATAAGTTAAAAAAACATTCTTTCATTAATTTGTCGATAAGGTCATAAAGTAAATTGTTTAGAAAGTAACGGAAGGATTCCTTAAAAACAATTTTCTAAAAATTAAAACAAGTGTATCAATTACTTTAACCCATATTATAGTAAATAGTAAAAGGTGTTGAAATACATTTTTGAGAAACACCAATGTAGATGATAAAAAGGTCCCGGTAGATACTCATATTTAAACAACCTCCGATAATAAAGAGATTGTAAAATTAACCCTTACCGTGTAATTTTCCTTAGTCGAGGGTACAGTAACCTCCTGTATAATGGTGAAATATTTTTTATTAAATTATAAAAGAACCACATACATAAATAATATATCATATATGATATTCTAATATTTCTTTGTTAATGATATTTCAGTAGTATCATTATTTTGGGTGTTAACTGATTCGTTTTCCTTTATATTTTTTGTTATGTAAGTCATGTTTGTTATGGATAGGATGTATTTGACTCCTATACAGAGTGATATTATGTAATTTAAACATTATTTTTAATCATCAAATGAAAATTATTCTTGAATGGTTACGATGGGGAATGAAATCTCACCGCATTGTGGAGACGGTAAGCCGTACGTACGCACGAGGGACAATATCGTTCTATTAGTGGTAAAATCATATTTAATTGGATGGTAAATTATATATACAGAATAATTAACATGTTATATTTATTATTTACATCAATTTTACTCATTATTATACCCATCCAAATAATGAAGTATTGAATAACAAAATACACCACGACGTAGAGACAATAAGTCGTACCTACACATGTATGGTGACATTATCATTCATAGGATGGATAGATTAATGAATATGGTTATACCATATTTATAATAACATCAAATTATGTATAAGTTACTAGAATTATTATTTTGGTATGGAAACAACAAATAAAGAGGAAGTGGAAGAAGAAAATAACTTTTAAAGAGGTGATGATGTAATTATATCTTCTTCTAGTTCTTCCTTTTGATTTGAACAAAAGGTCTCCTTAGGTTGGATTTATGATCAAAGTAAGGAATCTAGTTTTAAGTGAAGGTAGTTGGAAGGATATTTGAATAGAGTTTTTCTAAGCCAAATGGATTTGGATGTGTAAATTTGAGAGAAGAGGAAGTACCCTTTTATAAGAGAGGTGAGGGTAACTTTAGGAAATGCTTGAAATATTATTTTATTATAAAATAATTTTCTGTTTATAATGTCTAAAAATAGATTTATTTCTTGTATAAGGTGGGGATGGGTCTTAATCCACTCAAAAAATAGGTTTTAGACAAGTTTAGGTCACAATATTAACCTTATCTTTTATATTTAACTCTTAGTTAAATAGTATAACTTTTATGATGTCTTCATGTATTATTATAATAAAAGGTTAATAAACTTACCATTAAATGTCAAGAGAACCTCCAGTGGTTCATTAATGACATATCTATCATTATATAAGTCATTTTTATGAACTGTATATTTTTTGTACTATTATATAATTTAATAAAATAGTATTTGTTTTAAAAACTCATTTATGTCAATTTTGACACTATTTGGTATTTGGTTTTTCTGAAAGTTATAACAACTTTATCAATTACAAAAAAAATATATAATCAACCCTAACATGTCATATTTACCTTGAAAATTCGTTTAATGCATAAAATGTCTCAATTTACTTTTATTTTAATATTTTAAATATCAATTGTTTTAATATTTCATTAATAAGGTAATTACTACATCATCATTGTGTCATAAAAAAATTTAATTATTTAATGTCTAAAATTTTTAAATAAAAAACCATAATGTATAAAATCATTTTATATTTCTAATAAATATTCATATTTGAATTTATCTTATGTATAACCCTATTTTAAAAATGTTTTTGTTATTAAAATTTGAATTTAACACTTTTAACTCTTCTTTAAATAAATTATAATAAATGTCTTAATCTCATAAAAGTTTATAAAAAAGGATAATATTTTATTCCTATGGTTTATTTTGGTCTAAATTAACTTATCCAATAGAATTAGGACATGTGTTAGGGTAATTATAATATCATTTTTACCTTTAATTACCCTATTTACTTATAATCGTGGTAAATAAAATTAAGAAGTTACTATTTACAAAAAATTATTTTCATCCTATTAAACCAAATTTAACATAATAATGTCAATCATGTCTCTCAGATTTTTACAATTTAATTCACAGAGGCGGTAAAGTTATGTTTTATGCAAATTTGCAAATGTGCCAAGAATGTGGGTAAAAGAAGTTAAAAAGTTCAATAAAATTTTGTTTGTCTAATCTTATTATAAAATGTCTTTAATGAATTAAATTGGACTAATATATGTATTATTTATCTATTTTGACTTTAAGATATATTTTTATTTAAAAATTATTATTTAAATGAAAAGGTTAATTTTTATCTACAACGTAGTGTTTTTCACTATTCTTCAAAAAATGAATGTTTTCAGAAAAATACAAAAAATTAACCCAAAGCTAATTTTGATTTTCCGAATTCAAAAATGATGTTTATTTTACCAAATTAAAAACATTGGAGTTTCACTAATTAATTTGAAATTAATTCCCTTTTTCAAAACTAGAAAGCGTGTTTTTGAGAAGTAAAAACTATCAAAAGATTGATATGTGTTTATGTCCAATTTAAATGTGAAATTACTTATGATGACCAATATTAGATTAAATGATAAAAATATAACCTAATTATAATTCAAAATCATTCAAATTTATATTATAACACTATAAATTATTTTGATTAAAAAAGTTTTTTTCAATTAAAATTTAGTATCTTTCATTAATCATCAAAATATGAATGTTATCAGAAAAACATCAAACAATTATCCAAACAAAATTTTTAAGCCTTGATTCTAAATAAGAATTTTATTTTGTAAAATTGAATATATATAAGTTTCAAATATTGGATTTAAAAATGGTTCTCCATTAAAAGTTGGTAAAATAGCATTTTTTGAAAAATACTTATTTTATCTGAAAAATTGAATTTTTCTAATATTATGTCTCACAAACACAAAATATGGATGTTAAAATTATATGTAGTATATAAAATTCAAAATTCAGTTAATACTATTTATAACTGTTTTTTGAACAGCTAGTTTGGTAAGTCATGGTGCGTTTGAATTCGGTGTTGCATGTAACGCAGGCTATTGAATTACTTTAAAGAGATAACATACTATGAAATCCAGGGGTGTTACACATAAGTTAGTGCCTCTATGTGGTTAACAGATCTTACCTCCACCCATTGAGAAACTGGTTTTCCTATCAATACCATCGGATGATGTTTATAGGCCGAACACACTTCATGAGTTCCAGAGAGAGATACCCCTTAGGTTTTTGGGTGAGCCAAACCCTTATGTAGTAGAGGATTCGATTAAAAAAATTTCATGATTTTTCTACCTTATTAGGACCCATGCCAATATAATGGTAATCCTGGCTATGATTCTCCTATATTGATCTGAATGGTGGTGGTAAATTATATCAAATCAAACAAATGAAGATACAATACTTTATTGTAATAAATTTGAGCATCATTTCAGTGAGGAGTCATACATAGCCACATTATGAGTAGTATGCACCAATGAGGTTCTATTGCTTCAGCAGGTTAGCATGTTAGGGAAAGAGTAATCATTGAGGTTCACTAAACTCTTTCGATACTCCAGGAATATGGATTGAGATGTTTTATTTAGTGAATAGACCTTCGAGCGAGGTTTTCATTAGGATATTAGGGATGGAGTGAAATCTCTATTAATTCCTACTTATAGTGGATTACACGAGTGAGCCATGATGGTGGAGATATATTTTGAGTATAAATCAGTGATAGTCGGTGCTGGTAGTGCGCCCCAGAGAGTTGAGAATTCGACAATATGTGTCTTATGATAGAATAAATATCATCATAATATGAATCAATTCGGAATTTAATCTCATTTCTAGGGGTCAGTAGTTTAGGGATCATGGGATGGTTCTAGTTGGCTGAGGGAGTTGAAATGTTACTCCTGTTATGGGTAGGGGAATCTTGTTTGGGATTGTCCGACCCACTGAGAGGCTAACAATGATATGGTCGATTGACCACCTAGGTAGAGGAAGTTTCTAGTGTAGTGAGGTATTCATGGTTATATATGTGGTAGTGTATCTTGAAGACTAGTGGGATATGTTTGATGTTTTGATTTGTTTCTATAACCGCCCCTAGTTGGTCCACACCAGGCCTAGTGAGTTGGTGGTCAGGGGTGATTATATCTGTAGGAAGTTGAGTGTTTTGACCTAGAGGATCCAAGGAATATTTGAGGTGTGACATATTTATAATATAATTTTTCTACAATATTGATAGATATACAAAAAAACCTATTTTCTTACCTCGTACCTTGTTCTAGGTCTAGAAATTCTAATGGAGCATTTGTCTCAACCCATGCATTTGGAGGCTCCAATCAGAGAAGATTCAGAAATCACATGCTTCAACTAACAGTGTGATATAACTCTTAGAGTAAGTAAATACTTTTGGGATATTCTTATGCCTATGATATGGCCTTAATGTGTCATTATATCAATGATTTTACTCTCCAAAATTAATGCATAGAATGACTATTTCATGAATACAATATAGTGTGTCTGAGTTGATGGGATGTGGTTTTTCATTATCGATGAGAAAGAAACTGAAAAAGTGAATAATGGCCTTATAGGTAAGATTATATAGTTGATTACTCATCAATTGGATAGTATTACCCTTGGATAATAAATCTCTTTAGGATTTCATCTTCATGGAGTAATGGTAGAGTATGATTACGTCATCCCTAAGGATGTGTTAGGCTTACCTCCTCACTGATAGATCAACTTATATATAGAATTTCACCTAGAGATAGCCCAAATATCTATTCCATCATATCAGATGTCTCTAGAAATGATTCTAGAGATTAATGTGTAGTTAAAAAACTTACACAAGAATGGATTTATGGGACCCAGTGTGCCATACTAGGCATCCCTAGTGTTTTTTTTTCAAGATGTCAGATGTGAACTTGAGGTTTTATGAGAATTAGTGTCACCTAAACAAGGTAATTGTAAATAATATGTATCTCCTTATGAGAATATATGGCCTCTTGTACTAGTTGAAAGTCGTGAGATGGTTCTCGAATATTGACCTAATTTCATTCTATAATCAACTCTGATTTAGGGATGATGATATACCAGAATGATATTATGATGTTTCTATGGTCACTATGCGTAATTGGTGATACCTTTAGGCATGTTTAAAACCCTAATAGAATTTATGGGACTTATGAACCAGATATTTTATCCCTTCTTAGATATTTTTATGGTTGTCTTCATCGATGATATCCTAGTATACATGATGTTAGAGGAGGACCACATGAGACATTTTACAATAGTTATAGATATAAATTGTGGTAACCACATTTATGGGAAGATCCCAATTTTTCATTTTTGACTCTATTGGTCCATACCCTTGGACATGTCCTCTCAGAAGTAATAGTAGTATTAGAACCATCAATGGATGATACAATTCTAGATTCAGAGCCACTCAAGAGCAAGTCAAAGGTGTGGAGATTCCTTACTCTGGCAGGAGACTATCATATATCAATGGTTAATTTCTCTAATATATAGGCACCCTTGAACTATTATACCCAAAAGAGGTTGAATTTACTTTGTAAAAATAAGTTCTAGTCATATTTCTAGGAGTTACATAAAATTTTGATGAGAACCCCAAATCATAATACTAGCAGTGTAGGTAACAAAGTAAGTGGTTTTTTCTAATTACTACAGAATTGGGCTTGGTTTTGTTTGGGTGTAGAGGAAGGTGGTGAAGGCCAATGGGTCCCTATAGTTGAGACCCTATAAGAATAATTACATGACCTATTATATTAATCTAGAAGTAGTGGTATTCTCTCTAAACATGTAGAGACATTACCTTATGTGTGATCATTTTATCATCTATTATGACCAAAGAGTCTCAAGTATATCATATCACAAAATGATCATAATATGAGATATAGGAGATTTATATAGTTACTCTAGGAATTTGAATTTGATAAATTCTATAATAATATAAAGGGGAACATGGTATAACATTATCTTATTAAGATATCTTGTTCATAGTTTTATAAAGAGGTTTCAGAGTATTTGACCTCATTGCAGTTTTCTTTAGTGGATGAGGATAGTGCAGCTTAACTCTAATTGAAGGCTTTTACCCTTAAATTTCCTCAACATGTTATGTAGGCTTATCTTGGATATAAATTTTATGATACCCTCCATGTTTAGATATCCACTAGAAATTCTCCTTATGTGTTTTATGATGTTGGGGATCACATAATCCATTTTCATTGGTGGATGATAGTACTAGTAATATTGTGAGAGGAATTACTAAGGAAATTACATTTACATATATTACCTTCTTGGTTCATCTAAGAGTGGAAAATATATATTAATACCTCCAGTGTAAGTTTTGGTGTCCAAGAATAAAGAGGTTTATAGCTAATTTTTTCATTTTGAGCCTCACTTATCAGGATGTGAAGGCTAAGAACTAGGTTCCAACCAGTTTGGCTTGACCCTTTGAGGAACTTCAGTGAAATTAGGATGGTATCTGTGTGGACTTCACATTGGGTATACCATGATCATATAGTTGACATGACACTATCTGGGTCATTATATAATTAATCACCTATTTCACTCAATTCCTAGTCATAAGAGAGTATATTTTAGTAAAATTAATGAATCCTTTATGTGTAGGATATAGTCTGGAATCCTCTAGTTCACTTGATTATTGTTTCAAACATTGATTATCACTTCACGTAACAATGATGGAGAGTACTTTTGGATGAATTTGGGACACAATTTCGTTTTATCATTGTGTTTAACACCTAGAAATATGTCTGTACTAAGCAAACCATTCAGGTTTAGGGGGACATACGTTAGGATAGAATGCTGGATTTTTTCCATAGTGGGGAGGATCGCCTAACATTGGTGTAGTGTTCATATAACAATAGTTAACTCCCCAAAATTGATAAATAACCAATAAAGGCCTTGTATGTGATGCCATGTATGTCACCACTTTTCTCGAATAATCTAGAGGATTTATCCCTTTGGTTCCCAGAGTTGGTAAGAGTGGAAAAGAGAAGGTACAAATCTTCTAAGAGTAGATGATGATTTCCTTGAATTGTCAAAAGTCTTATGTAGAATGATGAAGAATATCTTTTGAATTCAATTAAAGATACCATTTTTACATGAAGTCCTAACCTTGATGAGGATTTTGGAGATTTGACCATGGTGATATTCTATATATGAGATTCATTTACCCTTTCCAGGTACTGCATAGGGCCAGTGGTGTTGTGTACTTCTTACTTATACTGTTATAGTAAGACTGGGTATATGATGTCTTATACATGTCGTACCTGAGGAGTTATATGCATAACCCATCATAAGTTATCGATTGGTGTGATCTGGACATCAAGGATTAATATACGATCACCTATCACCGTGAAGAGATTGAGGATCGGTAGGAGAGGATCCTATGTGGGTGACAGATTCCCTTAGTGTGTGTCTGATGGAAGCATGAGAGTCTTTTGCAGAGTACCTAAGAGCATGATAACTAGATGTGAGATCAATACCCTTGCATGTTTGAGTAATATTTTTATTTTTTATTTTAAAATACTTGATGTTGGGATATTTTAATGGCTCTATTTTGACATTGTAAAAAATTAGAATATTAAAAGGAATAGTTCCTGACGATATACACTGAGTAGAATGGATTTATGGGGTCAGGGGAGCCTTTATATTTATGTAAAAAAGTTTTAAATAAATTATATCATGAACATGTAGTTTTTCTAAAAAACAATTAAAACCCCAAGATGGAATCTCAGATATAGAATCAGAGATCTCCATTAAATCTAAGATGGGGGTTTTACCCTATGGGTGGGAAGATATTTTTTTGTATTTGGTGTTTTGTTAAATAGAATTCACAGGAGAATATTGAATAAAAAATTAATTAAATAATTTATTTGTTTATTTAATTCTTCTGACCTAACTCCCTCTCTATTTAAACCCAGTTATGGGGAAATCCTAGGGTTATACACATAACCCAGAGGATTTGGAGATAAAGTGAAGTGGAGATATTTAACGAATGATGACTGGATCTTGGGTAAACGATCAGTGTTGAAGAGTTTTCCTTTTTCAATGATCTTCATGTATCTCATCAATTATAATATCATGAAATAGTTCTTCGCCAATCATCAATACAAACTTGCGGTAGGGAATTTATTTAATTTTTTCAATCTCATAATTGTTTTTCCCAACTCGAATGAAAATTAATTCCCTAAAAATTTAATACATAAACCCATTATTTGATATATTTTATGACTTTTCAACTTTTATTTATGTTTTCTTAACACTTTATTATCCTTTTATTTCTCAACTTTATGGAAATGGATTAAGGACAACCTATAAAATGATTAATTTTCATTCTTCATGTTTATGTTTTGTGCCTTTCTCCCATCTTTCTTCACATATTCAATGTCATAATTTACATTGGTTGGTGGTTCGATAAATACCTAATGAATGATCATTTCACATTAATTATTTGGTGTAATGAATTTCTAAAATAGGTTAGAATTAATTTTTAATTGACTAAATGAGTTTCGATGAAAAATAAAGATGATCGAGGATTGGATTCAGTTTTTATAATGCATCGTTTGGAGATGTGGTGGTACACTTTGACAGGAAGCATTTATTTCTAGATTGTATTTCAAGAATCCATCCACAAGTGATGGATTGTGTTTGGTCAACACCAAATCTATGTTCCTCGATAGATTCAATGGATGATTCATAGGTAGTAGTGGTCTAGGTGAATATTATTGAGTCTTTTGGGATGTTATTGGATATTTCAAAGTAAACAACTTGTAGTTCGGACGAACACATGATGTGTAGTACCCTTATTGTGGAAGATATGGTTTTTTAGAAGTTAAATATTACTTATCGTGTGGTCTAACCACACACCATGTTACCCGAAGCTAGAGGATTTACGTGTATCCCTGAAGTACATGGTCACATACATGAGAAGGTACATAGGAACAACCATAGTACATAAAGGATACTCCGTAAATGGAAATGAACAAGACCATAGTACCCAAACACAGCTTGGTACAACAGCATAAGGCATAGTAAAAAGGCATGGGTTGGAGTACGCTTGAAGACCTGATGTGGCCAAGATATTTCATTTATTCCCTATATATGTCAGGTACTTTTTCTAGTGTAGGTTTATTCACTCATTGTCTTCAGTATAAACAATAATCTATAGGGTTCATCTCCGTGGTCCATCCAAATGAGGGTATAATGAGGCATTATGTTCTGAGTATAATATATGATTCGCTCTATGGGATTACTCTCTAATAGTGTTAGGAAACCCTTATTATGGCCAGGGGTGTGATCCTATATCATTTCTCTCTCCCTATGTAGGGTAATAAATCACATGGCCTATATATCAGGGTGTTCGATCTTCTGCCTAGTGGGATAACTCAGGATAGGTTATAGGAATCACCCATAGGCCCTATGTGAGATCCCCTATCTATAAATCGATATCTTATGAGGTTCATCATATATCATCTTTATATAAATTCTTTGTGAGTATGACCTCTCGGATGAGTGAAATAATTATTTACAAGACTCTGGGAGTGATTTACCATAGGTGAGTGTTACCTTAAAGCCTTATGTAGTATCCTAGGCTTACGGTATGGTTGAGACTTTAATTTGATACTTTCGCTCTATCTTGAGTATATTTTGGTTATTATTATTGTTATTTTAACATATTTTGATTGATATACATTTATAATGACAACATTACTACTCTCTTGAGGCTTTATGTTCGGTGATTTTTATGTTTCCAACTAAGTATTTATATACTGACCCCTGCATGGAATCTTCCCATACATGTCAAATTTTATGAAAATTATAGTCTTTTCAATAGAGTCTTAGGTGACCCAAGAGTAGGTGGAACCTATTTGAGCTAGAAACTTTAGATGGTTCTAGGAGTTTCATTTGAGAAATTTTCTCCTAATTCTAGTATGTTGAAATCTTTATAGTATTAGATTGTTTGTATTTATCAATTTTTTCTTCCTAGTACAAGTGTCATACTCTAATGTGAGATATATTTTTATTTATGTATTTTGGTATTAATTTTATCTTATCTTTTAGCATTATGTGGGTGTTTAGAGAAGTGTTAATGTGTACAAATACATTAGGATATGAACCCACATGTGTGTGACATGAATACTCAGTGATTTTCTTCATCCCTTGGACTATTAGAGGTAGGATTGGGGTGTCAGATTTAGCTTTCCATTAGCCATGATGGCCCTGGTGTGTCAGGTCATGAAAATGGTAAGCTACTATGGTAAGTATAATTCTAATGGATTTTATCATTGAACTAGTGAAAATGTTTTTTGTAGTCTATTCCATTACATTTTTTGAACCATTTGGAAACTAGTCATGGCTTATAGGTATTGAATAGTATATACATTTATTTTTTCATCTGGAATACCCATTTGAAACTAATTGGATTAAATTATACTATAGGGTCTACCAAAATCTATATTTTATTCTGTTATATGGATTCCATTTAATAATTCATAGCTTCTTTTCACTGGGAAACATTTTTATCACTTAATGTTTCCTTATAGGTTATAGGATAATTATCATCAACTAATAATGAGTCACCATCCTCAGTGAATAGAGGACCTTATCTTTCAAATTCTCAAAAATCTCTTATACTCCTGTACAAAACTTTTATCTTTGGAATAATTTCTTACATGAGGATTTGTGGAATGTTTTCCAATGAATAATTCTGTTTACTTTGAACCTAGACATTATCAAACTATATCTTGCTCCCACTTTCTATTTTAGATATGTTCTCACTCTCAAGTAATATATTGTTTCTTTTCAGAATTTATTTTTTCTGGAGGGGTTGAATAGGTAAAATTCCCTTATATCCTTGGGGTATCCTATGAAGGTACAATTTATTCCTTAGGTTGAAAATTTGAATCCTAAAGAGTCCTTGAAAAATGATTCACTCCCCCACACACATATATATTAAAACACATGATTCTTTCCACTCCAAAATTGGTATGTAATTCCATCTTCCTCTTTATTAAGCACATATTTTTGTATTTTTGCTACCACTTATAATGAAAATCCCCAAATGGATAATGAAATACTCACATGATTCCTCACTGATCTCACTTTTACTTACACCACTCCCTTAAGGTATATAAGGAGTGAGTTAGGTTAAAATCAAAAAATCCATTAAATAATAAACTAATTCTTGATTATGATATTCTTCACCATGGTCTCAGTTTTATTTCTTAATATTCTTACCAAAATGGTTCTCAAGTTCATTCTTATATTATTTTAATTAAGAAAAATAATCCAATTTATACCTCATCAATTAGACATATCCATTTATACTAAAATCCTTAATAAAAGTTATAAAGTATGAGTACCCACCCCTTTCCTCAACAATAAATAGTCCATATACATCAATACAATATAATTCAAAAATCACTATAGCCCATTAAACATTTCCACAAATGTATAATTATTCATTTTTCCTTGTGAAAAACATGACATATGTTGGTCGGAGTTTAAACTCAAGAGGAGGGGTGAATTGAGTTCCTACATAAAATTTCTATTAAAAACTTTATGATAAATATCTCCCAATTTTGAAATAGCCTAGTTAATTAAGGAAGTAGATATATAAATGTTTAGTTGGTCAACAAGATTCTCAAATGTTGATTAGTCCTTAGTTGAATCAGTGAAAATCACCTATTCGACTTTTGAAACAGGTTTACTGAATTGAGAACATATACAGACTAACCAGAACTAAGTATCAGAGTTGATATAAAACAATTTTCTATTTTGAAATAATGAGGAGTGGAGAATATAAAAATAGATTATTTCAAAATATAGTACACAGAAGAATTAACCAAGGGGTTCAGTCTCAAACCGTGACGTAATCCTCTTTACTTGGTGATCACCTTCCACCAAGAAGTTTATATAAACAATAAACTAGATAAACAGCCTGTATCGGGCTTTACTACAATTTTCACAAACTATCCTGGGCTCACACCCTCTACCATAGTTATTCATGGGAAAAACAAACAACTAGACTAGACACAGCCTCTTCTATAGTTATACATGGGAAACAAAAGTGTAAGTAATGTCTGGTGTCAGGTTTTTTAGTATCCTCAGTTCAATCACATGAGACAGTGTGTGTAACAGACTAACACACACTTCTTAGAAATGTAATATAAAGAACACAATAGAGCTAATGTTATAAATATTGATTTTAGAAGGCTCCATGTGTTTGGAGTTTAGCTCTGGACTCCTTGGAGTGGAGAAATTGCAGTTCGAGTCTTTCTCAGGATGTTGTCTCCAAAACAGAGTGTCGAAACTCCATGTTCTACCTTCCAGGTACTGAGGTGTTATTCTTCATGGTTTGATAGATATTTGATGAAGCATAGAAGATAGTCTTGGATTTGTTCTCCCAAATGATCTTCATTATGCTCTTGGGTTCACAGTGTGAGTGTTGGTGTTCTTATTTTGTTCTTTAGATCTAGTGTGTAATGTTCCTTTCTCAGGCATTCATCTCTCTCATCTTCTCTTCCTGGGTCTTGTATTTAATATATGAGGTCCAAAAATAGGAATAAGAAACCCACATGTGGTCTTCCTTGTACCTCGTACTGTCTCTAGATATGGTCTCTTGATATGTCTAAAATCAGAATTAATTAATGTCAGAAGCATTAAATTCACTAAATATGACCGTTAGAATAATATTAAGAAATTGAAAATGTATGGAGTAGAAGAGTGGGTATCCATAGACTGGTAGTGGTATCATTTTTAATGGTAGGATTCATCAATAGCTTCATTAGTAGCCTTCATTAGTATCCTTCATTAGTATATTTCATCAGTAGCCTTTATCGGTAGCCTTCATCAGTAACCTTCATCGGTAGCTTTCATATGTAGCCTTCGTCAGTATCTTTCATCGATAGCTTTCATCAGTAGCCTTCATTGGTAGCTTTCATTGGTAGATTCGTAGCGGTGATCTTGAAATGATAACTCAGTGGTGAGGTTCCACAGCGGTATCCTCTATCGGCAACCTTCCAGTGGTAACCTTTATCAGAAACCTCTAGAAGTAATCTTTATCAGTAACCTCTAGAGGTCACCTTTATCGGTAACCTCTAGCGGTAACCTTCTACTTATAGAAAGTTTGCACTATAAACTTAATCAATAGAGAAGTGATATTAAAGATACATAGTTGTTACTTTATAGAAACTATAAATATTAATGAAACATGATTATCATATAAAAGAAACATGATTTGGGATTATCAAAACTATTGAGTCCAACAATCTCCCCTTTTTGATAATCATAAATTATGTTAGTGAAATTTATATGTAAGAATTTTCTAATCAGAGTTAAGCACATTTTCTAATTTATTTAGAGATGTTAGTATATATATATATATATATATATTATGCATCAGTAGTAGAAATAACATAAAATAGAACCATGTTTATTATTGTAAATATATCAGAGCATATATTCATGGGCTCCAGCCTTAAAACTTCTCCCCCTTTGTGATTAGGAAAAAGAATGAATGACAAAAAGGAGACCAAAGAAGAGTTTTGTATTAATGAAATAAGAGTAAAATATATAAAAATATTACAAAGATCCTTATCGACTAAGATAGACCACATTCAATCCACATCAATGTTATCCAAGGGAGATTTTTTTTGAGACCTGAGGTGGAAAGTTCAGAAGATGGAGGTTCAAGCCTAGGTACGGTAGTGAGCAAGGTAGGAGGAGATGTTGTAGAGGCATTAGCCGACCGATTGTGAGTAGATCTTTGAGGAATCATTGGGGTAAATCTTTTGATGGCCTATGCAGGAGTCATCAAATGGGTATCACTGGTAGAGCCTGATGCATCTAAGGAAGAAGGTAAGGCTAGAGGCATAATAATGGGAGTGCAGTCCACATGGAGGAAGGGAAAAACGAGATTTCAGAAATCCATAATAATGATTCCTTATATTTACATAGATGATATAAAATCATCCTTATTCTCTATGAATTTTTACAATATAGTATTCAACTCTCTAAGCTAGCTAACTTGATCCTTAAAATCCTGAGTGACAGGTGGGATCCTTAAGTTCACCAATAGAAGCTTGAAGTGACCATCCATCTGATGCTTAGTGTACAAAAGTTTATAATAGAAGTCAACCTGCTCTTTGATGGCCTTTTGATCATGGTAATCCTCCCTCAAATAATCTCCCACAAGCTTATGAATGACTCTTATAGTGGAAATGACCTGAGTCATATACTAAGGGTATGAGGTACTTTCACTTGAGAGCTTCTCCAATTCTTCTCTAACAACCGATCTTAAATCTTCTAGGTCAACAGGAGGATAGGCTGAATAGAAAGAACATGCACACAATGGTGCCATAGTAAAAGCTACTTTCTCCTTAAAATACTTGGTTATTCCACTGATTAACCTCTTCACATCATCATCCTGACCACTCACATGTGTCTCTATAGACTTCTTAAAGTCCTCAAACACAGCGACCATTTTCTGAAAAACACTCTTAACAAACATAAGGTCTTTGTCTACTTGATATCTTGAGGCCATATATGAGTCTAAACTCATTATCGACAGTTTCACAGACTCTACAGATTCTTCTATGGATTTTACTTGATTCTGGCATTCCATCACTTCATGTAGAAAGTTGGAGTGAATGGTAGAGATTACTCTTTATAAGGAAGATGCCACAACTTCTTGATTTAGAGCCACCATTATATCTATCCCAACAGATATCTCATCGAAGATTATCTTTAAATGTGATTTTAATGATTCTAAATCATCCTTATTCACAAAATCTTGAGGGAGAAGAACTACTGGATGAACAATAGTGGTCTCTGAAATAGAATGAATTGGAGGGCTTATGTTAGGCTTGTCATATTCAAAGTATCCATAGTTTAATCCCAAGACCATTAATCTAGGATCTTATGACCAATATTCTATTTCATGATAAATAAAAACTAAACTTGTGGAAATAAGTTCCTCCCCCTCACAAGGAGCATAATCTTAGTCAACTACATTTACCTCTGCCATTCCTCCTTGATCAAGTACATCAACAGAAGAGAATACTGCTACTTTTTCTACAGAATCTTCAACCACAGCCATAGAAATTATAGCTCTAATAGATTCAACATTCGTTTCCTCTTCACTCTCTACATCTTCTGTGTATCCTATCAAGGGACTGAGACTTAGGAATTCCTCTTCACTTTCATCAACAACTGTCTCAAATTCACCATGATGAGATTTAGATTCATCCTCCTTTTCTGAGGTCTCCCCAACAGTAATGTCCCTTAACACATTCTCTTCTCCTTCTTCTTCATTGGTTTCATCATCATCAATTTCCCTTAGGACAACCACTCTTCTAGGAAATCTCATTGGAGGGAAAGGCTCAATAAAGGATACAACATTGACATGAGGACTTGAGGGAAGGTTAGGATCACTCCTATCATCTATAGGAGAATCCCCTCTTTCTTTCACACCAGCAACCTCCTCTTATTCATCTGATTAAACGGGTTCCACTTCATCAGGTTTTAAACCTAGATCTCTCTTACACTTTTTTCTAGTAATATTGCTAACAGGGTTGAATTCGTCATATATCTTATCCTCATCATTACCTCATTCCCTTTTCCAAGTATTCTAGTTTATCTTCATAAAATTGAAGATCATTTTGGTAAAGTATAATTTGTACATTACAACTACTATTTCTTCTTTATTTCCAGAAATACCTTTCACTCTCAACATTAAGAATATGAACTTGGAATGAAACAAAGAATTTGATTTTGAACTTGGCCTATTCATATCCTCTAACTAAATCATCAGCAACCTAAAAATATTTATCCCTTGTCCATGCCTTAACAGATAAAATAAAAATATGTCTTGATTCCTCAAAGTTGAAGAGTCCCCACTGCCAGGACTCAAAACTTATTGATCAAGTTTAAAAAGAAATATGTTTTCACCTTCCATCTCAGCAGCAATTAACTTCTCAGGGATTCCAATCCCTGTCATCTCAGCTCGAGACTCTTCATAGAATAAATACTCACTAGTGGGAGGCAAAAATAAAAAGTAGTAATTGAATATTCCTTCATGATGGACTCTTAATAATTCATCCCATTCAATATAATAGAAACCCACACTTACACTATTTACATTTGAAGTTAATCGGTTATCATCCTCAGATAGGTCAGACACTAAAAACTCATATAATTCCTTTAAAAGCATTGGGTAATATGGTTCATTGTTATTTGAAAAACATTCAACCCAATCCTTAGCTTTGAGTGCCTTCATCACCAGACACCTACTCGATAGCAGCCATTCCAAACTTAATTCATTTTCAACCATGATTTCACCCTTCAGGAAATGTGGATTGATCAAATTCACCATAGCCTTGCTTCCACTAATAGACCTATCTCAAGGTCTCTTGGGGTTCGGTGTATCTCCTTAATCACCAACCATCAATCTCTTCAGCCTTTCCATTGTGATCTAATTCAGTTCAAGTCTTTTAATAGAATGTATGGTTCAAATATTTTGGATAAAAAGGTTCAGTGGAGGATTATACTAGATAGAAATGTGGCATGTACTTTGTTTTTGTTATTTAGGGATCAAAAAACAATTCTAGTAAAAGAAATAAATAAGATTAAAATGTTTTATATTCCAGTACAAAAAATATAAGTCTCGGACCTAAGTAAGGACTATTGGTAAGGTGCCAATGGTGAGGTCGTAAAGGTGAGGTCCAACGGTGAGGTTTCCTAATGGTGAGGTCCTAATGGTGAGGTCTTGATGGTGAGGTGTCCTAATAGTGAGGTCTAACGGTGAGGTCTAATGGTGAGGTTCTCTAACGGTGAGGTTCCCTAACAGTGAGGTCTAACGGTGATGTCCAACAGTGAGGTGTCCTAACAGTGAGGTCTAATAGTGAGGTCCAATGGTGACGTTTACTAATGGTGAGGTCTAATAGTGAGTTGTCCTAACGGCGAGGTCTAATGACGAGGTCTAATGGTGAGGTTTCCTAATGTTGAGGTCTAACAGTTGATCATACCTAACTCATGTTTGATGTAATTTAACCTCTCAGAATTCAAAGGCTTTGTGATTATATCAGCTAGTTTATATTCAGTGCCAATGAATTCAAGGGTGATATCACCTCTTTGATAATGATATCTCAATAAGTTATGTCTTACATCAATGTGCTTTGTCCTAGAATAAGATACTGGACTTTAAGAGATGTTAATAGAACTTGCATTATCATAGTTTATAGAGACATGTTTAAATTGTTATCCATAGTCCAGTAAAGTGTGTTTTGTCAACATAATTTGAGCACAACAACTACCAGCATCTATACATTTAGCTTCAGCAGTGGATAATGCAACATAATTATGTTTCTTACTACACCATGATACAAGTGAATTTCCCAAAAAGTGACATGTTCTAGAGGTTTTTTTTCTATATAACTTACAACCAAAAAATTTAGAATCTAAATAACTTATTAAATAAAATGATTTTCTTCTTGGATAAAATAGTCTAAAGTTTTTAGTATACTTGAGATATTTAAAAATCCTTTTAACATTAATTAAATGATATTCTTTGGGATTGGCTTGAAAATGAGCACACATGCATACACTAAACATTATATGAGTTCTTCTAGAAGTAAGGTAGAGAAGACTCCCAAGCATACCTCTATAATTAGTTTGATCCACTGGTTTACCAGATTCATCAGCATCAAACTTACAAGTGGTACTCATAGGTGTATCACAACCTTTATTACTATCCAAACCAAAACATTTAAATAGATCCTTAGTATATTTAATTTTATTTAAAATAGTGCCATTTTTATTTTGAAAAAATTGAAATCCAAGGAAAATTTTAACTTACCTCATTAAACTCATTTCAAATTCATCTTGCATCATCTTTTAAAAATCATTACATGAATAATTTTTGGAATATTTGAAGATAATACCATCTACATAAATTTTTACTATTAAAAATTCTTTGGAAATCATTTTAATAAAAAGATTTGGATCAGTTGTCACTTTAGTAAAACCTTTGGAAATAAGAAAAGAACTGAGACTATCATACCAATCTCTAGGAGGTTTTTTTAGACCATATAAAGCATTAGAAAGTTTGAAAACCTGATTTGAAAAAAATGGGGATTTTTAAAGTTAGGGGTTGTCCAATAAACACATCCTCAACTATATACCCATTTAGAAATGTACTTTTGACATTTATTTGATAAAATTTTAAATTTAGATGTGCTTCATAAGTGAGAAGTATCCTAATGGATTCTAGTAATGCTACAAGTTCAATGGTTTACTCATAGTCTATTCCTTCTTCTTGACTATATCTTTGTGCAACTAATCTATCCTTGCTTCTGACTATATTTCCAAATTCATCAACTTTGTTTCTAAACACTCATTTAGTGTCTATGGTCAAAGTGTCTTTAGGTCTTTCTACTAATTTCCAAACATTATTTCTCTCAATATGATTTAATTCTTCTTGTATAGCTATTAACCAATGTTCATCATTGATAGCATCATTAATATTTTTGGGTTCAAGGTGTGAAAGAAAAGCTTGATGTTCAACCTAGTTTCTCATAGAAGCTCTAGTTTGTGCCCCTATATTTAGATCACCTACTAAAACATCTAAAGGAAGATTATTGATAGTTTTAATACCTCTAGGAAAGGTAGGACTAGACTCTTCATGATTGTCTAGAGGTTCAGATTCAACATGCTCTAATTTTGGAAAATTTTTAGAACTAGTTTTTTTCACTGGGGGTTCATTGTATTTATCATTAATTTCCAAAATTGACATATATTCCTCAAGATATTAAAGAGAGGTTTTGGGTTCATGTGGATCAGTCTCATAAAATTTGACTTGAACTGATTCTTCCACGCATTTGGTTTTCTTATTGAATACTCTATAGTCTTTACTAGGGATTGAGTAACCTAGAAAAATTCCTTCATTACTTTTGGAAGCAAATTTGTCAAGATTATCCATAGTGTTAGGATAAATAATTTTCAACCAAAAACTCTAAAGTAATTAACCTTCAGCATACTATTTTTCCATATCTCATAAGGGGTATTCTTAAGGAAAGGTCTAATTAAGACTCTATTGATGATGTAACAAGCTGTAATAATAGCTTCGCCTAAAAATAGATAGGAAGGTTATACTCATTAAACATAGTCTGTGAAATCTCTTGAAGTGTCTTATTTCTTCTTTCTGCAACTCCATTTTTTGTCGTATTTTAATAGAAATGAAATTGTAATTATAGCCATTATGTGAGAAAAAATATCAAACTTCTAATTTTCAAACTCACGGTAATGATCACTTCTCAAGGTTATAATTCTAAGTCCACAAATATTTTTTACAGAATTAGAATATTTAATGAAGTAAGAAAATGCTTCACTTATGTGATCTAGAAATTATACCCAAGGGTATCTAGAAAAATCATCTACTAGAACATAAACATAGTGCTTACCATTTAAACGTGAAACACAAGATGGTCCAAACAAATCTATGTAGACCAACTCAAGTGTTGAGAAGTTGAAAATTTTTTCTTTGGTTTGAAAAAAACTTTTTCTTGTTTCCCCTTTTGACAAGGATTACAAACTTTGTTAAGTGGGAATTGCATTTTTTTTAAGTCACTAACTAAAACATTCCTAGTTAGTTTCCTAAGTGAGTGCACATTGCAGTGTCTTAATATTCTATGTCATAACTAAGATTCCTTATGAAAATCATTTAAATAAGAATCTTTTTTCTTAGCTAATTAGTTTTGATAAACAGCATATACATTTTCATTTCTAAGAGTTGTGAATATTAAATCATTCTTAGAAATAAAAAATTTCCATGCATCATTGTCAAACATAACATTAAATCCATCATCACACAACTGAGAGATACAAAGTATATTGTAATTTATCCCATCAACAAAAAGTACTTTTGAAATTAATACAGTATTAGGGTTACTAATTAGGCCTCTACCGATGATCTTCCCTTTAGAATTATCACCAAATGTAACATGTCCACCATCAAATTTAATTAGGCTCTTGAAGCATGAATAGTCTCCTAACATATGTCTTGAACATTCACTATCCAAGTACCATAGGGTTTTATAGGATATCTTTAGACAATTTTCATGCAAAACAGATTAAGTATAGGGTAACTTTGGTACCCACATTTTCATGGGTCTAGAAAAGTTAGCAAGTAAAGATTTGGGAACCCATACTTTTCTTATAGGTTTCCTATAATAAACATATATGTTTTAAGAAATGAACACTTTTTTAGGTCCTTTATAAATTTTTTTTCAAAATATGGTCCATAACTTGAACTAGCAGTGAACTATCCAGATTTTGGAACAAATTTGTTCTTAAAAATCCTTCTCTATCCTGGTTGATATCCTAAACCAGTTGTGTATTTTGGAGAATTTTTTTTCTTAGAAACTGGGTCAAGGTATCTCTACTAGTAGTAAACTTCTCAAGATCGATTTTTAATTGCTCATTTGATAATTTTAGTATAGTATTTTATTTTTATAGCTGAGCAAAATTTCCTTTTTCAATATCAAAATTTGACTTATAATTGGAATTTAAAGAATGTTGTATTTTCAATATCTTATATTTATCCTTGAGTTCATTAATGTTGTCCTTAAGCATTCCACATTACTCAAACAGTTCATCCTTAGTCATATTTTCATCATTATTCAATTCACTTTCATTCCCATAAAAGTAATCATTATTTATTGAACAATTATTTATTACCTCATATGTTTATTTCATGAAACACAGGTTTGCATGATTGTTATTTTCAGTATCAGAAATTTCAGATCCATTAGAGTTGTCTTCTGAATCACTCCAAGTATCTTTCATGGCCTTTTTATATCCCTTTACCTTGTCTTCATATTTATTCTTAAATTTCAGCTTGGGGAAATCCGCCTTCACATGAACTTTTCATTTACACTCAAAGAATATTATACCATTTGTGTTGTTATTCCATATTCTGTCCTTTTTCCACTATCCTTTATTATCATACCTTCCTTTATAATTTGAATTTCTAAATAACTTCTTCTTTTGGTAGAACTTGTTGATTCTTCTAGCAAGATGAGCCATCTCATCATCACTGTCAAAATTTAGACCTTCACTTCTGGAACTATCTATAGAAACATAAACTTTTTCTTTATCTTTGCTCATTGAGGTAGAAGTCTTGAATGTGACATATTTCTTTCTTGGTTCTTCATCTTCTTCTTGATTCACTTTAACCTCTACTTCGTACATCATATTTTTTCTAATCAATTCCTTCACTGGTAGCTTGCTTATGTCACAGGATTCTCAAGTGGAAATATAAGTTCCGCTCTATATATAAGGTATACATCGAATCAATCTCATAATCTGATCATTGTTGTCTACTGGTTTCTCAAGAAGACTCATATAATTTACTATTTCATTAAACCTGAGAAACATTTCATAGATAGGTTAATCGGAATTCATTTTGGAATTATCATATTTAATAGTGTAGGTATTTAATCTCATTTTATTAACATTGGTTGTTCCCTCATGGGAAATAGACAAAGTATCCCAAATTTCATATGTAGTTTTACAAGCAGATATTATATTGAATTATTCATCACCTAGAGCACAGTACAATGTATTAATTTCTCTATAGTTGTTATTATATGTAGCTTTAGTTAACTAAGACCATGTTTCCCTAGAATTATGAGGTAATGCATGTTGTTCTTCAATTGTGTCCCATATTTCAAGACCCATTCTCTCTAGTTACATTTTCATTTTCATTTTCCACTGAGAATAGTTAGTACTAATACAGAAAAATTGCAAGTTAGTAATCTCACCCTCAACATGGTTATCCATAGTTAATTATAATTTAAAGAACTAAAAATTTAGATATGACAGAAATTATAAGATCTTTAAGCTATAACTAAATCACAGTTTAAAATAATTTGAAAAATTGAAAAACATAGTTTTGATGGTAGCAATAAAAACTCTTCTAATACCAAATGTTGGTCAGAGTTGAAACTCAAGAGGGGGAGTGAATTGAGTTCATACTTAAAATTTCTGTTAAAAACTATATGATAAATATCCCCCAATTTTGAAATATCCCAATTAATTAAGTAATTAAGGATATAAATGATTAATTGGTCAACAAGTTTCTCAAAGGTTGATTAGTCCTCAGTTCAATCAGTGAAAAGAAATTATTAAACTTTTGAAATAGGTTTATTTAATTGATCACATATACACACTAACTAGAACTAAATATCAGAGTTGATGTAAACCAATTTTATGTTTTGAAATTATGAGTAGCAGATAATAGAAAAACATAGTATTTCAAAATATAGTACACAGAATAATTAACCAAGAGGTTCATTTTCAAGATGATACTTTATCCTCTCCACTTGGTGATCACCTGCCACCAAGAAGTTTATATAAACAATAAACTTGATACATAGTCTGTATTGGGATTTACAATAGTTTTCACAAACTATCCCAGTCTTACACCATCTACTACAGTTATTCGTGAGAAAAAACACACAACCAGAGCACACACGACCTCTTCCACAATTATACGTGGGAAACAAAAGTGTAAGTAATGTTTTGTTTAAGTATTTTCAGTATCCTAGGTTCAATCACATGATACATTTTGTGTAAAATACAAACACAAACTTCTCAAAAATGTTAGATAAGGAACAAAATAGGGCTAATGTTACAAAGATTGAGTTTAGAAGGCTCTCTATGTTGGGAGCTATTCTCTTGACTCCTTGGAGTAAAGAAATTTTAGTTTGAGTCTTTCTCGAGAAGTTGTCTCCAAAATAGAGTCTCACATTTCCAGGTTCTAGCTTCTAGGTACTGAGGTGTTCTGATTCTTGGTTTGATAGAGATTTAATGAAGCAAAAAAGGCAGTCTTGGATTTATTCTCCCAAATGATCTTCGTGATGCACTTTGTTTCACAGTGTGAGTGATGGTGTTCTTCTTTTGTTATTCAGATCTAGCATGTAATTTTCTTTTTTCATGCATTCATCTCTCTCATATTCTCTTACTGGGCCTTCCATTTTATATATGAGGTCCGACAATAGGAATAAGAAAACCACGTGCGGTCTTCCTCATACCTCGTACTGTCTCCAGATATGATCTTTTGATATGTCTACAATCAGCATTAATTATTGTCAAAAGCATTAAATTCACCATATATGACCATAAGAATAATATTAAAAAATTGACAAGGTATAGAGTAGAGTAGTGGGTATCGGTAGACTGGTAGTGGTATCCTTCTCAATGGTAGTCTTCATTGTTAGGTTCATCGGTAGCCTTCATCAGTAGCCTTCATTGGTAGCTTTCATCGATAGCCTTTATTGGTAGCCTTCATAGGTAGCCTTCATTGGTAGCCTTCATCAGTAGCTTTCATCGGTAGCTTTCATTGATAGCCTTCATCGGTAGCTTTCATCAGTAGCCATCATTGGTAGCATTCATCGGTAGATTCGTAGCAGTGATCTCGCATTGATAACTCAGTGGTGAGGTTTTACAGTGGTAGCCTCTATCGGTAACCTTCCAGGGGTAACCTTTATTAGTAACCTCTGTAAAAAACCAATATTGTTAACCTATAGTGGTAGCATTTATCAATAACCTCTAGCGTTAACCTTTATCGGTAACCTCTAGTGGTAACCTTCTAATTAGAGAAATTTTTCACTTTAAACTTAATCGATGGAGCAGTGAGATTAAAGATACATAGTTATTACTTGAGAGAAACTATAAATATTAATGAAACATGATTATCATATATAAGAAACATGATTTGGGATTATCAAAATAGGTGAGTCCAACAACATATACCAAATATATTTTGTTCAAATGAATCTAGATATCCATTTTAGTGTAATTTTTTGAGACACTTTTCACATACATTACATAGCTGAAAAATTCGATAATTGGGAGTGGTATGAGTCATTTTAACTAGTGTTATTATTGATTCCCATTAATTTTTTTCGCATAATCCAACATGTAGATACTGCTATTTAGAGACATCTTACCACAATATATGCTTTATTTATTTAATAAAATAAGCGACATTTACTCCAAAAATTGACAAATAAATCCATCTATATCATTTTTGTATAGATATATGATTATTTTTTGATAGAAGAAACATAATTACAATATTTTAAAACCAAGAACAGTCTCATTCGTAACATGAGGTTGTAGTCCCTAATATCTACAATGGAAAGTATAGCTCTATTGGCTACTTGTAGATCTACCTCACCCTTATAAATATTTTTAAATCTATATAGTTCTTACATTTGAACAAAGATATGATAACAACATGGTTTTTTCGAAAATAATTTTTTAGAAAAAGATAAATTGTACTAGAAATCAAACACACCTAAAGAGACCCCTTACTTCTTCTCCTCGGTTTAATTTTCATTCCAATTTCCCTTCTTTATACATATGAAATAGATGTAATCATGTTCCCTTGATCATCCCTTGATCATAATAATATTATAAGGGTGTTTCAAAGAATATTTGGACATATATCTCTTCACATGAACTTTTAACCATAAAGACAAAAATCCTTTCACACTATATATATTTTTCAACTTAGAGAGGTAGTGTGAGAAGATCTGGGGAGACATATATATGTTAATTATTGAAATTAACATAATATTTGTATAAACTATGAGGGAGTGATGAAAGAATGAGATTATTTCATAGTTTATTTGATATTTTAGAACCTAGAACCTATTGGAGCATATTGTAGCTAATGAGTTTGACTATGTGAGGTCTAACTGGTGCACCTTCTCCAAGTTTACCCTGAAAGAGATCCTTGGATATTTATACCATTATTCTAAGTTATGTCCATTAAAGAGATGGTATTTTTCAAAAATATAATGCATGGATAATGTGGTTGAAGAGATTTTCATTATTATATAATATTAAAATAGTAGATTACTAGTACTTAATTTGATTACAATTTTTGTGAAACATAATGAATTTAATCATTTTAAGTCTCCAAATATTTTATCATGTCCCAATATCTCTCACCATTAGAATTGTAATTTATAATTTCTTATATATTTTAGTGTAAAGGATCCATATTCCCCTTCTCATAACCAAAGAAATGGATTAGTCAATTACTTGAAGGTATTTAGGTAGGTAGGTCTTCTTTTCCAACTATGGGATTGCAACTCCTTGGTCCAGTGAGTATAATCCCCAATATAAAAACCCTTACTCATATTTCATTAACACATTATTATAAGTTACTTATGGTATATCTAGGGATACTTCTCTTTATGAAAATTGGTTATGTCAACCCAAATCATTCATACGAACTCCCTAATAAAAGTAAGTGTCCCAAAGAGGGTTGATCAAACACTTAGTTCTATGATTTTATTCCTAATAAAGTAATGGATGGATTGGTTTAGATTAATATTAACTTGAGGGATTTTATTTATTATGTATAATTGTTTTATTATTTTATCATTAACATGTATTTTTAATATTAACTAGAAAACACTCAAGTGATTAACCATGTTCTGAAAAAAAAATTATGCATAATTCATTTATTTAAACCATAACTTTGTATATTTGTACATTTATTTATGTCATAACATCCATTCATCAATAAAATAAACGATGAATAAGATATAAATAAAAAAAATGACCAGACTGTCATCTCATTTAATGGTTGATTTATTGAGTGGAAATAAATCAACATATTACCCTAGGGGAAAGTTCCTTATTTTGGTATTAGAATTAGTTGCATCATTCCTCCTATCCACCTATCTATCACCCAAGTTGGTTTAGTCTTCATTTCATCTTGAACCTCCTCTATAGAACTTGGGATACTCCTTTTATTACATATTTTTATAACTCACACATTGGTTATGGGAACCAAATGATGGATTTAGGAGAATTTGATAAATAAAATTGGACACAAAGATCCTATATAATAAAAGATTGAGGGATGAAATGTAGTCCATCATATTTAATTTAGAAATTAATATTTGAAAACACTATGAAATACATTAAATTATATAATACCAATACAAACACAGTTCTGGTCAAAGATCATGATCTTCATACACATGCAATGAATAAACAAAAGTATATTGGCTATAATTCACTTCAATTTTTTATTTATTATTATGATAAAAAATACTTATTTTAAATGATTAATTAATTAATTCCCTTTGTCTTAATGACCATTCAATTTCACATGAAGATACCCATCATAAAAGTATTCATGAAAATGAAAATGGTTTGACCAATATTTACATATAATTTAATAAATTAATTGATAATTTATTTAATATTCAAAACATTATAACATAATTAAGACATCTGGAACTGATAGTGTAATAATGATTTAATTATTAAATTAATAATTTTAAAGTAATTTAATTTTGTTATTTATTAGGAGACTACACAACATTTAATCACTTGCTACACATCATGTTCCTTGATTTTCATATATTTGGGATAAATTGCTAGTGCCTCAGGTTTTATCTCAGCCTAATTAGTTAACATGTACTAAAAAGATTCATGTTGTTTGGTCCTCTTATCATGTGTTTGGGTAACCTTCCAATTGACTAAGCCTATTTTCTAGACTCGTGAATTAATGTGTCACAAAATGTGTACTACATCTATATATCATGTGGTCATTCTTCCATGTGTCCATGTAACTAACAGATTGACTCACATGTTCTTCAAACTTGAGTGTTAATGATTAAAACAATGTTCATATCAGCTGTATGTTGTGTGTTTCATTAATTTTCACAGATTTCAGTCACATTCCATGTAGAACTATGTATTTTACCACAAGGTTTGAATGAATTTCGATGTTATACCATGTAGACTACACGACATGTATTCTTTATATGTGCCATGTAATCAGATAAATTGTGGGCCAAACTAGATAGATCAACACATGGTGTATAATAAATGCATTGTGTCTTATTATTCTTTGGGGAATCATGTATCATGTGTCACATCTAGGTTCAATGTACTTGGGTACACGACGTGTACTCCAACTACACTTTGTGTAACACATTTTACTAACCAGAACCCTTAGCACTTCCCATGTCATCATCGAACATTCTTCATCCATTATTAATTGTTTATGAAAATATGAAACTTTGAATGGTAATAGTTAATATATTTAAATCATGTTAATTAAACATCTAATTAATGAACGAATAATCATTAAATGAAAAATCTAACCATTATTTTTCATAATATATCAATAATTAAATAATTAATTATAAATTTAAAAGTTTCCCCACTGATACCCCTTGAAGGTTCCAGGAAAAATAAAAGTTCTTATCAGGGTTGATCCTAACTCAAAAATGTTATATTTGATGGATCATTCACATATTTTACATGATGTGAACAACATGACCAATAAATATTTTACAAAAAATATTGACAATGATATACATCAAAAAAAATAAGTGATCGTTTTTTTACATTAAATTTTTAATTTATTTAATTCAGTCAGAATAAAAATTACCATATTATTATGAAATTTTTTCATTGTGGATGTTGATCATCCAAAACCCTTTTTGTTAATCCTTCATTATTATTCTAGGTTCTAAGTATAGAATCCCTCTAGTACTGATCCACAAATGCTCCAATGATCTCCAAAATAACACCAATGAATCAGTAGGTACAAGTATAGTTGATTGATCATTTGGTGTTGTTTGTATTAATCACTTCATGATTCTTCAGTCTTGAAAAAATTGATCTTTATCATTTCATTCTTGATAGGATGTGAGAATAAAGATATGGATTCTTGTGATCAATACATTATCCATAGTGATTGTCAATTAAATGTTGTTAGAATGTATAAGAAGCCTATTTATATTATTAGAGGTAAAGTTTTTAATTTAATTAATTAAAAAATAACCCTTAATAAAATATTAAACCCATGTTGGATCCCATGACATGTATTAAAATAACAATATAATTTTTTTACAGGTAAAGTGCTAATTTTCACAATGATAAACAATATTTTATCATCTTTCAAATTGATATTTTTTCTGAACACAATCTTGGTCTTCTAGTCCTCATAATTTATTAAATACCTAAACAAATTAAATATTTATTTAAAAAATAAATAAATATTATATATCTATATTATTTAACAATTAGTTTTAAAATAAATATTTTGTTAATTTATATGATCATTAATACCGAATAATATTATTCCTCGGTCTTGACAATAATATTTATCCTGATAATTAAATTAAAATAAAATTTAATTGAGTTCAATAGAAACACCCAGTGTGTGTACCTTAAGGATTCATTCTCATTGGAATTAGGTAGGATTTTTTAATGTCTAAGATAAATTTCTAGAAATGGTTTAAGACACCGAAGAGAAATAAGTTAATATCACAATGGTGAAAACCATATACAAGAAATCATTGGGTAATATAATCCCTTTGTCTCAATATATCATCATGTCGGATGCACATATGTCTCATAAACCTATGTGATTGATATGTATTTCTATTAATATCTAAAATAAACTCATCATTATACCATAGAAATGGAATTTAATTTTACAATTTTATTTCAATCAAAGGACTAATATATCTACGTCCATAAATATGAAAGGGATAAATCCTTGCTTGACATAGTAATTAATAATATACCCTACTTCTGGTGAATATATGGAATCACTATTTTGGTCAGTAAATCTAATTATATGAGTAATGAAATAAATTAATAACAATATTAATGTTTATGGACCATTACACAGACTCACATATAAGAATATTTGATGACACATATACATAAAGAATTTCTTATGGAAGGTATGTTCTCATAATATCCAATCTTGGAGATTACCAGGTGAGAAAATCATAAGATGAAGTCACATATTCTTATGAGTACTCTCACCTGACCACCAACATACTACATTCCCCATCATAGAATGTTATTTGACCATAGGACTAGGTTTAAGAATATTTTCATGTAATTTCAAGGTTCTCATCATAGAGGGGAACTGTTATTCCCTTTACAATATGAAAAACACTCTAGGACATTATTAAATTAATATTTTGTAGAAAAATGAACATTATAATAATATTTTTAATTAATATTAACTTCTTTGAATATACATGAAATCCAAAGAAGAAATTGTTGGTTCTAGAGAAATATTCTCAATGGGGACCATCCTTACACAATTGTTAAATGGCGCATGAGGCTAAGGGGGCCTTCCTCCAAGACTAAAACATTACCTAGGGTTTATATAGAGGATCAAATAAACTACTCTATTTAACTTTTAAAGAGTATTTAGTTGGATATCTTAAGAAAACTATTACCAATTTCATCGAATGGGAGAACTAATAGGATCTCTCAAGGTCATGGCATTATGAGAGGAGTGTCTTTACCAAAGGAATTGTGTTGGTGATGACCCTTACATCAAAGGTAAGAAGTAGTTTCAACAGAAAATGGGTATTCATTATGTTTTTGAGTCTGATAAACATTATTCCACCCTACATTTAATATATTCTTAGGGTTAAGGTAAATGACATGAAATTTCTAAATTGTATGATAATAAAAATGGTAAGGATTTATCAATGTGAAAACTTTTCTGTATCATGAATGAAAATGTACCAATGACTCAATTTAAGATTCTGTTCATGGGGAAAATAAGATCTTCTCAATATATTTCCTAGAATAGTGGTTCTAGAGGTATATTTTGGATTTTACTCAAGCCATGTTTTAGTCCCTAATGTATTATTTCCTTTTTAATTTTTTACTCTTAATTTTTATTAAAACATGGAATGGAATGAATTAGAAATAAAAGTAATGAATTTTTACAAGGACAATAATTATGAGTGTTCATATTGAAAATAATTTATTTCTATTTTAATGTTTCATACACTCTAATATTCTTCCTAATCCATGAAAGGAGGTGTATTAGTGAGTAGATACTTGAATTTTTCATAGGCCTCCCTCTTTGGGATTTTAACATAACAAGACTTTTTACCTCTTTTGATTTTAAATTTATGATCCTTTATTTTAAACCATGAAGGGCTATACATTAAGGTCAAATAGATTTGGACAATGGTGTCTAAAGTTTATAGTATTTCAACTTCGACAAAAATCTAAGAACATCTATTTGGAATTAAGGTAAAGACACACCCGACAAAAATGTGTGATAAGTGCTAATATGGATGACCTTAGGGATAACGACACATTGGTTTAAGGTAGTGATGAATAAACTAAAGGAAGTTATTTAAGTTATTGTATAGTATTAGGATATAACATCCATGGATCACTAAATATACCGAGTTAGAAATAGTTAATCCATATTGAAGGACCCCAGAACACCATGAGAGGGGAGGGGTGAATCAGGCCGTCAACTTTTTCTTTTTAAAGTTATGGATCTTGTTGCCCCATTGGTAGGAATTTGTTAAATCTGTCAAACAAATGAAAGTAGGGAGTTGAAGTTTCACTTTTACTTGGTCCACTATAAAGGGCTACGTCCAAGGAGCATACTCCGACAGTGTGTCGGTCGTACCAAAATCCACTAATCTTAACTAGTTTATGGATCACATGTTTCATCCATAGAAACTCTATTCCAGGTACACTGTCTTTACAAAAGTTCAGGGAACAATCACTGCATCCCTTAGATCACTTCTGTCAACTCCCACTAGATCACTTCCTTGAGATAAGTCAAACTCATTTTATCAACTTGAAGGTCTCTTAAATAGATTTGAATTGAAGCCTTTATCTCTATTCAGTATGAGACACTGCTAGCATCAAATACTTTAATTGATGAACTTGAAAGCACTGAACCACTTAACCGGATAATCAGAATCATGTCAGAAGCATAACACCACACTTGTGCGCAATACCCCATCTTGCACGCAAGATTTGGTAATTGACATGAAAGATAAATTTTGCGCAACACCTACTTTCCACACAACCCTTATCTTTTGTGCAACTGCACCAAAGGTTTCACTAGGTCTTTTCAAACTAAAGTAACACCTTGCGCACAAGATTTACATTCTTCAAATCTTTTTCATGCAAATATTTCAAGCGGCTGAGCTACCAGAATTTTGATGGAAAATTATTAAGTCTTTATTGGGGGTAGCCTCATATTTATAGGCCCTTGAAGACCCTTCGTGCAAGATCCCGATGTGTTTTTTTAGTGTACGCAAGATTTTTCATGAGTGCATAAACCCCCTTTTGACATCACATTGGGCACGCAAACACTTTCGCGCAACATCATCTTCCTCAAACTCCATGAATTTTCCATTTTTCGACGTTCTAATCCTGAAACATCTCTTGTGTGCATTTTCCAAAAACACCTTTAATATTTCATGAAAAAATCAATCATTCGCGTGAAATTTAAATCTTTCGTTCACCTTCCTTTACCAAAAACATGGTTCTTCATTTTATGATTGTCAGCTCCAAAAATTTGGCAAAAAATGTAGAATGGCTCCACATTTCATTCTTCTTTCAGATCAAACTATAAAAACCCTTTCTATGTAATCTCCCTGATATTCTATGAAAGGGTTGACAATAAGAAACCCATACCATGATCAACCCAAAGTAGATTGAAAAAAAACACAAACCGAACTCCTTTTCCAGTAAAGAACAACATTGGTTCCAACCCATTTATATTTTTGGTTAAGATATTTTAACCATATATTGAGTTCAATATAGAAATACCCTATATGAATGGGGAGACCATACACATGGGGGGTATTGATGTAATTTTTAGTTGTTCCACAATAAACAATTTGCACATCCCTATATATCATGTAATGACCATATTGAATCCACACATAGTTCTTAGAGAGATAATCCATGGATATATCTGGCCCATAACATGAAAGTAAAATTTTTATTTTGGAGTAGAATTGAAACTAGAACAATCTCCATGTATTGTACCATAGATCAGAGATCCATGCTACCTTTGGAATGGGATATTTTACCGTATCATATATTCATGGATAGAATATATATTCTAGACACTGTAACATGGAATTTTCTCTCATGTAGGGGAGTTATGTTGGATAATATGGACCACTCTAAGGAATATAGGTTCTTTCAAGATAGACCATCTGTTCTGTAGTTTAATGTTATGAAAGAAAGAATTATATATCATACTATTTAATTTCATATCACAAAAAACTATTTTGATATGTTTAGTGTCATGAAGATTGGGCTTATGTGTTATGTAGTTAAAAGTTGGATGCAATGGGCCTTTGTATAGTGGGTTTTTAAAGGATATAGTTGTGCATGAAAATGAAATGGATTCATCTCAACTCTGGACCCATAGAGGGAAACCTAATTTATATGAAAGTAACCAAACATCAATATGGATCAGGGGATTTTATTGGGATGCATGACTAGGCCCATGATATGATATCCATGAATCACTATGTATCTTATGCTAATATGAATCACCCCACATGTAGTTCATAGATATATAATTTTTATATACAGAGTTTCCTAATATATAGGGGAGGAAGAGAGAAATGAATTGATGGTATGTTTGGAGGGAATAAAGAAAACCTATCATAAATTAGGTAAAGCCCCATCACTGGAGTAGAACCAGGTATATAAGGCTTGGGATATGAGATCCAGACACCACTATGTATCATAGGGTAACGGTAATGAATCCATACGTTGCTCTTATAAGGGGGGATTTTTAGTTATGGTTTAGGTGGACCATGAAATTATTTTTATATTTATATTCATAACCATTGAATCTCCAAGTAAATAAAAAGGAACCCTATTTAGTTCAAGCATTCACATAGGGAATGAGTATCTTTGATTGGGGACATTTAGAATAGATTCTTCTAAGTAGTTTAGGGTCATATAAGATGGATCACTCCAAATTGTTTATAGTTATATGGGATGGGATATGTTTCATTCATTTTATGTTTATGTGACGAGGATTATATTTGATGTAGTTTATATTTGTGCATCTAGGAATTTATAGTATTCTATTAAGAGTCAAATTATGAGGACATATTCTGAGCATTTTAAAATCATATAGGATAGTGTTTATGTCCTGAAATGTAATGTAATGTGACAAGGACCATTGGATATGTAGTTTATATTCATGCTATGAGGACTTAGATGTCATTTAGTTTAAGTTTATATGCCAAGGACCCTTTCCAAAAGTTTAAAACCATACAGATTAGGAATTATAATGTGTAGTTTAATGTAATGAAACAAGGACTAATTCTATTCAATTTAAAGTTATATAGCTGGGAAACCATTCCTTTATCATGATATGTTAGTCATGAAACTCTTATATTAATGTCAGAATGATTTTTTAACACATTTCATGAATCTCTTGATTCTAAAACTCAATCAATACTTTTTTATCTTCTTACGAAGCCAATTTTTAAAGAAAATTCATTCTTTAATCATGTGTCCTAAAATTTAGTGATATGAAAAATAACTAGGATGACCATTAAAAAATTCCACCTATGTCTCTTGATCATGAAATTATTAATAAGGTTATACTCTAATGAACATGTGATACATCTAACCACTTACTTAGGACTAGGAATAAACCTTATTTTATCTATCACTGAGAGATGGGTGACCCTGATTCCTTAACACACTATGTGTGATCTTATCATGGTGACTACATAACCAATGTTCAGATTTGGTTGTTGTTGTCTCCATTACCCCCTCATCCAACTTCTTCTGAATCCAATCCTAAAGATTATATATCACTTAATTGTATGAACTAACGATAAATATAAGGGGGTTAATTTTCATGGTCTCTCTAACCTACCTTCTTAGTTCTCTTGATCCTTAGGATCTTGATAAAAATAATTTTTAAGGTAGATTTGAAATACCCATAGACATTATCTATTTGGAAGGAATATTACTTTCTCTTCTAATAATTGAGAGAAAGATAAAAATATTTCTTCCCTTATATGCCTCATATTCCTTGATCATCATTTTAAAATGCTTGAATTATAGATATGGTTAGAAGTTTCATAGTCTAGTTAAACTTGGGGGTAAATTTATAAGATTTTCATGACTAGGACATCAATGATACCACCGATATACTAAAGAAAATTGACTATCTTAGGGTATTCATGGTGATATTTAAATTTTAATGACATCTATAATACATCAGAAAAGGGGTGAAAAATATGAATTTTGTAAGTTCCTAGTCAATATAAACTATCACTAAGAGTGGGAGGGGGTAAACAAGGATATCTTTTTCTTTTAAGTTTCCTTATTTATGAAACAACTTTTACCTCTAGATAAAGATTTATCACTTTCACTAAAAACAAAAATACCACAAATCCATAGGAACACAAGAAATTTCAAGGTTCACTACACAATAAGAGTAACTACATACTTGGTATGGTTTGGAAACAATCCAATACCACACAATCCACTAGAAAATAATCCTTTTGTGTGGAATACATTGAGTAGGATATTCCCCAACACTCGTGTAGGACTATGTTTAATATAGTAGTTCATGTTCATCATGTAGATAAAAATTTTGTAATACAATTTGTGTAATAGGCATGTTATGGTGCTGCTTGATCAAATTATAAATATGTGATCTTCAAAAAAAAATCTTCACTTTCTTATGAAGTAATAGGAAAGAAATTATTCTAGACTTTTTAATGAAACTTAGTCTAATTTCCCCATATGATTCCTTTATATGATTTCTCAATATGTAAAATTAATTCAGTTATAATGTGGTTGAGACAATACTGAAATACCTCTCTCTAAATCTGGAAATCCCAATATGATTTCTCATACCAAATTTGGAAACCATGTTTATGATAATCACTATTATCCTTTCTTATTCTGTTTGGAAAATGTCCATAGTAAAGAATAATCCAAAAAAAATATTCTCTTTGTAATTCTTCGGCACTCCACCTTCTCTCTTCTTCACATGTGAATAGTACAAGTTTCAAAAAAGTACAAAGTACCTCCTCTATTTTAGGTGATCTAAATAAGGTTTAGATGGGATTCTGAAAACTTTTCCTACCCAACCAAATTTCCTTAAACATCAATCTCCCTTAAAATTTGGGAACATATTTGGATCCTTCATAACTTCTTGAATATTCTCAAATCTTCTCAAAAATTTATCTCACTTCATACATTCATCCAAATCTGTAGTCTGATTTTGATTGTTCAGTCTGACTTTGTCATTATGAATTTGATAGCTAATTACATTTCTCCACACCACTTGCAAAAAACATATGTCTTCTCATTATGATTCATAGAACCAACTTCTCAATCCAATATCTTCATTATGATGAAGACAACATATTCTTTATTACATTGCTCTACACTAAATAAAAGAGATGAAAACCATTATTCAAATTTTTTGAACCATTCCTTTGATACCCTTGATGAAACTTTGAAAAGAATCAATAAAATATTATTTTAGTCTTTTCCAAGACCTATGATCTTAGGTCTAATAAATTTTTTGGTGCAATCTCTATTTCGATAGTCTTGACCCACTTGAAAACAAACATCACTTTATCTTGATGAAAACTGTTAACTAACTTTTTGATTAGTCTATGACTTTCTGTTTCAAATTGGTTTAACAACTCCACTTAATTTATTTTAATTGGTCTGAATAACATTAAATTTATTTTCATTTTATTTTTTCCAATAATCCTCCCCACAAAAATAGTTAAGACTCTTATTTTCTTATTATGTTTAGTGTCCAAATTACTCTGATTCTCAGTGGCATACAATGTCCAATGGGCCGATTCCATCAAATTTGACTTTATAATCTCCTTTCCTTCACTATTTATGATACCCAACACTTATTTTGTTGAATATTTGTTTCTTGTGGTTTATTGGTATGACTAAAAACCATAATCCTAAATACTTCAGGTTTCGATCGACCTTCTCATCCAACAACCATTTTTTCATCAGATGTTCTCACACTGATGAACTGAGACTAGAAATATTCAGCTTTAAGAACTTTTTTCTTTCACAATATTCTTTTTTATATAAAAACTTACTCATAAATTTGGATATGTTTAAGGTAAAATTCAAAATCATTTGAATCATAAGGTAATATTTTGTAACTTCCCATAATTTCAACAACTTATTTTTTTCCAAGACATAATACGATTGAAAACACTCCTTCTCCCCCATTATGTTATAAATCTTGCATCACAACCTTCAAAAATTAATTATGATTTATGAGAACTCCAAGATTATAAAAGTATTTTCATATTTTTATCATTTTCAATAATACACTTATATATCTTCCTCATTATAATCTTCCTTTCATTATGGACCCAATATGAGTTCGATGAAATTTTTCTTTGAGAAAATATCTTTCCAATCTAGTGTACTTTCTTAATAGATGTGATTCTGATATACTGAATATTATGTCAATCTGATTGGTAGATTTTATAAGGTGAATTGATTTATTTTTTCCCATATCTTTTTTTGAATTAAAACACAACACAAACATCTTACATATTTCCAAAATAACTTCTTTCCAACATGGTCCCAACAGTGCCCCTCCCCCTGTTGGGTTTTTTTGTCAACCTAGATTCACAAACCATAGAAATTTGTAAACTCAATATATATATTACCTAAAAATAATTCTAAGCCTTTGTGAGATAAGTCATTTTAGGAAATAATAATTATTTATAAGAAAACCATACTGTCCAAAATTAGTGATTATGAAACATCTTCATCATTCCATCCCATTATTCTTCACTTCTTAATCTTTCTAAAAGGAAAAAATTTCACTATAACCACTCCAAAAAATAATTATAATAGTTCACATAAATAAAATGATATATTTAGAGATTTCCCAAAACTCCCACTTTTTAAATTCTTTCATTTAAGGGTTAGCACAGAAAATGGATAGATTTATGAAACATTATTCCCATTAAAAACACTATCCAAAGTTAAGGTAAGAGAGTGGAAAAATACACATACCTTAAACATGAAGAGAATAAGGTTTAATTCCCATGTTCAACCTCACTTTATTAAATGGTTCCTTTGGTAAAGGTTTTGTGGAAATATCAGTAACTTGTTCTAATATAGAAACATACTCCAGTTTAAATTCATTATTATTCACATTCTCTTTGATAAAATTATATTTGATATCAATGTATTATAAATTAGTATGTTGTTTCAAGATTCTTTTAAGGTTGATTTAACATTGATTATCATAACCCAAGATCAAGGTTAAATTCAATTCAACACATAAATATTCTGACTAGGTTTTCATCCACATAATTTGGGTACTGGCTTGAGTGGAAGCAACATACTCAGATTCATCCCTTCTAAGAGTTACTAAATTTTTTTTCTTTATATGTCAACTAATATAACTTTTCCATAGAAATAAAACTCAACAAGTTTTGGATCATATATCATCAAAATTTCATCCTTAATTAGATTCTAAATACCATAACAAGTTAGTAATTTCAGACCTATCATACCTGATGATAAAATTTGTTGTGCCTTTGATATATATAAGAATTATTTTTCCAGAAAAACAAATTCAGTCTTTTGTACCGCTCTGAAACCTATCCTATAAGGTAATATCATAAAAAAATTGGGTCTTGAGGTTGTAAAATATAAAAACCATTCAACTAACTTTCAAACCAATTTTGAGTGAACTTCCTTTCCTTCTCCATTATCTTTCAACTTGGTTCCCACTGAAATTAGTTTGGAAATAAGTTTATAATTTTCCATGTCAATCTTCTTAAAAATATCCTTTTCATACTTTACTTTTTTAAAAATGTGTTTCTTATTTATTAAGATTTTTAATCGATGAAAGTATTTTATTTATCCCATTATGGACATCTCAAAAAACTTTTTGACCACTTAAGAAACTATTTCAAAATTCCTTTCATCATTCTGAGCAAAGATAATTTCATTAAAATATACAATTACGATGAGGGAAAAATTATGACTTGCTTTAACACATATATTATTATCAAATATTACTTTATTAAAACTCATATTCTATATAAAAGTATCAAATTTTGAATACCATGTTGTTAGAGCACATTTTATCCCTTACAAGGATTTCTTGTACCCATACACATAGCTTTCATCATTCCTAAAAACATATCCACATGATTGTTCAATATAAACATACTCATCGTGATCACTATTTAGAAATGTTGATTTCAAATCCATATGAATTTCTTGAAAATTAATTGTGCAACAATAGAAAAAAAATATTCTAATTGTTTCTAACCATTCCACCCAAGAAAAAGTTTCATCAAAATTAATCCATTCAATTTGTGGATTATCTTTTCACACTAATCTTTCTTTGTTCCTTATAAATTTACAATCCTCAATCATCTTGTTCTGGAAAATACATTTTTTACCTACAAAATTTTGGTTATCTGGATTTGGTAGGATTTCACATGTATCATTATTTTTTATCCAATCAATCCCTTCATTCATAGCATGAACCCATTCTGGATTCTCAAAAGCTTCATTGACATCTCTCAACTCAACTTATGAATAAAAATAAGTACGTTCAATTGTTCTTATTATTTGAAACATTTTACTTATATAACCAATAATATTTTATGATTTCACTTACTTCCATATCCTTGGATGAGATTTTTGAGGTTCATCCTCATAACTAGAAATATATGGGTCAGATTATTCTTTTTGAGAAGGATTGAAATTGTTTTCACCATTATCAGAAGTTATGTCTTCCCCTTAATCTTATTTATTTGCATGATTCTATTTATATTCTTAATCATTTTTCAAAACATTCACATCAATAGAGTAAACTAATATTACTTACTCTTTTTTGAAACATCTATATCCTCTTCCATCTGGAGCATAGCTATGAAAAATTTCATCTTCACATCTCTGCTAAAATATTCCATGATTTCCACCTTTATTATTTATGATTCATGGACACCCAAAAACTATTAAATTTTTAGACATGGATTTTTTTCATAAAACCATTCATATGGATTCATATATTAACTTGTTCTATAGAAACATTGGTTTTTTATATACACTGTAGTGATCATGGATTCCCATAAAAAGGAATGACATAAACCATGTTCCAGTAACATAGTTCTTACCATTTCAACCAAGCCTCTATTATTACATTCAATAAAACCATTTTAGTAAGGAGTGTATGGTGTTCTGAGATCTATCCAAATTTTATGATTCTCAATATAACATTAAAATTCATCATTTTTTTTACTCACCACCATTGTTAGTTCTTTACTTCTTCACTGAATACTCACATTTATTCTCATCTTTACTCCTAAAATTTTAAATCTTTTTCCAAACATCTAAATTAGGTTTTGTATACATTACAAAATTAATGGATCTATAGTAATTAATGATAGAGATGAATTATAGATCTCTATGAGTTTATTGTTTTCTCATTTGTGTACAGATATCAGAATGAATTAGTTCTATGGGTCATTTTGAAAAAAAATCATCTTTCTTATGCACAAAATTAGTAATCTTTCCCTTCTAAAACATCTTCCAAAAACAATTTCTTATTCTTGAAATTCAATAATATAATGAAAAAAATATCACTTTGATAAATTGATTATGTTTCTATGAAACATGTGTCCAAGGATTTTATACCACAACTGATTCTCTTCCACCATGCTTAATTAACAAGAGTTTTGGACCTCACCAACTTGGAAAAATTTACCTTTTGTATATTGGCCTCATGTAACTATCTTTACATCTTCCTCAGTTTTCAAAAAAATAATTCTTTACTAAAAATAACTTTGTTACCTTCTACACAAAGTTGTGAAACACTTAGAAAGTTTTGTTTCAGTCCATCTTCAAAAAAATCCTTTTTGGATTTCAACTTTTCTTACTCAGTGATGGATAATCCAACACCTTCGATTAGGAGAGATTAATCATTTCCAAATGTCACTATTACTTTATTAAAGACTTTAATATTCTTAAAAATATTTAATTCTCATGTCATATGAGAAGAACAACCCCTATCTGAAATCCATGGTCGCTCTATTTGGTTTCTTTGAGAGCAGTTTCCATGAGAAGATATTTTTCTTTCCCTGTATCATTATTAACATTCGGCTTTTCCAAATTAGTATCAAACTTTTTTTCTACCGAAAACAAAACAAGACAACCTTTTGAATGTTTTCTAAGTTGTTTACATATTTCAAAAATAATTTCTAGAGAATGGAACCTATTTTCAATTTTCACACCAACCTTCTCAGGTTTCTTTAGAATATCCTTCATAGACTTATTCCTTTGAGGGGATTTAATTCCCTAAATCTTTTCCTTTTGTGATTTTTGTAATAATGTTAATTTTATTGGTTAAAACAACACATATTCACCATAGTCCAAAATAAACCACAATACTATCAGTATCCATAGAAATAATAGTTCCTTTTGAAACTACTGTACTGATTGAAGTTTTTAATATTTTTCTCAGAAACCTTATTATATTTATCAAAAGATTTTTATGTACCAAAAACTTTTTTGTTATCAAAAATAGTATTCATTTTCATATTTGTTTTATTTTTAGTGTTATCAGAATAGGAATTAATAAAAACTTTTTCAGAATCAATATTTTTAGAAACTTTTGACTTATCTACTTTTTTGGTATTTCCAACAGACATAATTTTCCCATATTTCTTCTTTTAAAAAACAATTTCAATTTTCTCCTCAACCTTTGAAGGCAATTTTTATCATTATTATGTTTACCCATTCTATATATTTCACCTAATTTAGAGATATTTTTATTAAAAATTCTAACCCTTTGTTCATATTTGGAAATCTTTTTTTGGACAAGTTCCAACTATTCTTTTTTTTATTCCAAATTTACTTCTATATGTTCATTAATATTCTTTTAATTCTCAAGATATTTCTTCAAATCATAAATCTCTTCCAGAATCTTAAATTTATCATCATGAAAACATTATTCATTGTTTTTTTAAGAGTATTCACTCTTCATCTTTCTAATTTCTTTATCAATCCTCCCAATCTTTCTCTATCATGCTTTCAATTCTTATTTCAGACGAAATTATAATTGGGTTTCTTCTTATTCAGAACTACTAGTTTCGAACACTTTGTTGTAAAATATTATAATAAATTTATTTTTATCCTTCCAAGTATAATATTTGGATTTAGATTCACTTTCTACTTTATCATCATATTTATACAACAAACATATCCTTTTGGATTCAAAAAATTTTATACCATTCCAATTAGGAAAAACATTTATACTTATCACCATATTTATTCCATTATCTTATTTTCTTTTTATCATCATCCTTAGTATCCTATTATTTATTTCTTCTAGGAAAATTATCCACAAAGTTCCCAATGGCTCCACATTAAAAAAAATCGAGGGAATTTTTTTCTTACATTTTCTTATACCTCTTTTCTAATTTTTAGAAAATAAGTTTAAAAATTCAAGAATATTTTTATATACCACATTGTTGGAATTAAATTCACCAGATTCTTATTCAATAATATTCCTCTTTGGGAATTATTTCTTGATATCCTGGAAAGAAAATTTTCTATCAATTTTTTTACACTTATTACTTTTTCCCTTATCATCTCATAAGTAATGAAATTGTTGTAAAAATCATCAAGAGATAATGTTTTTGTATTTCTATCCTGAAATGAAGAAAATTTAGAATCAAACTTATTGGAAAGAATTATAAGGATATTTTGAACAACTATAGAATCTTCTAACTTTTTTCCATGACATATTATAGTGATGATGTTTTCATTCACACTCATAAATAAGTCTCCAATATATTTATTTTCACCCATATTGAGATCTACATACTTAAACCTTCAGATTTGTAAATTTTCATTCCATACTTTCTTATTTCCTTCATAAATGTTTTTTATATTATCCTACTTATATTTGGTAGTATAAACACCCTTCAATCTTAAGAACTCACTTTAAAAAGTGATGAGAGTAAATAATTCTTGGATATTTAATCATTATAAATATTCTTCTTATCGACCTATTTAAGAGTAACTTTATCATCAATAGGAGGATATCCATTTGTTGAAACTTCAAGATCATCATACCAAATAGACATAAGATAAGACAACATTATATCCTTCCAGATAATATAGTTATTTCCATCGAAGACCATAGTATTAACACCCCATGAATTTATACTATTTCCATTTTTGAATAAATTTATGTTTGTTGCTTTCTTTATTTATACATAAAAATATATTAAGCTTATGTTACACACAACAATGAGTTGTTTTTCATTACATGCAAGGATGAGTTTTACTAAATAACAATATATTATGAAAATATTAATATTTAATATAAAAAGACATAAAATAGTCGTTAAGATGGTAATTAATATAAGTATTAAAAACATATAAAAATATATTGTTTAATTCATTGGATATATGTTAATTAGGAATGAATATAAAAAACAGTTGAATATAAAGAGAGAGTTTTTATAAAAAATTATTTTTATGCTCAAAAAGTTGTTTTATACTAATAAATTATTTTAATTAAAATTAGTGCATGATATTAAAGTAATATATATATATTTATATATATATATATTCAATCCAATATTTTTGACATTTATCCAATATAGTTTATAATCATAAGATAAGAAAAACCCCAATATTACACATAAAAATCAATATTTTTATAAAGGCACTTTTACCACATTTTAGTGGAGAACCTATTCTAAATAAAAATTTTAAAACTTTTATATATTCTATTTGAAAAAAATAACATTATTATATTAAAGTAGAACTTGAAATTTTACTTTGGTTTAATTTTTGGTATTTTTCTAAGAAGCTTCATTTCTTGGATAATAGTGAAAAATACTACATTTTCATATAATCTATTTATATATTTAAATTATGTTTTGATTTGGTTTTAAAGTATAATTAGAAAAAATTTAGATCATTTAATATAATTTTTTTCATTGGAATCATTTTTACATTGAATATGAATATTAAAACATTACAATCTTTTATACGTTTAAACTTTAATAACCCATTTTCTCATTCCATCAATGGGATTAATTTTAAATCAATTACTAAAACTTCTATTTTCAAAATCTTGAAAAATAGATTCAATATTTTGAATAATTGGTTCCAAATAATTTAAGTAGTTTTTTTTTTATTTTTGGGCACATGAATAGTAAATTTTGTAAAATTTTAATTACTACAGTTAAGTGTAAATCAAGTAATTTTGTGTAAAAATAATATTATAAAGACCATAAAATTACCCTAAAACTTGTACTAATTTCATTTTATGAGTGTGTTTAAAAAAATCATCTTTTGTCCAATTTTATGGCCTCTTTGAGCCACCTGAAAGACTTTTATCCTTTTATAGTATTTTATTTTAAGGGAATTCTAGTATGTCACACTCTTATTTTTAATAAGTATTACATTTTTCAGATATGGTTATTTAGATAATATCTTAGACTATAAATATTAATTTAAAATATAAAACATTTATCTTCATTTTTATAATTTATTTTTAATTTTTAGTGAATAAATAATTAAAATAAAGTCTTGCACAATGATGATGCAGTAATTATTTAATTAATGGATATATCAAATAAATGTTATTAAAAATATTAAAATAAATATAAGTTGATATAAGTGATGTCATACATGAATTTTTTAGATTACTAATACATATTATGGATGTATTAAGGTTTTTGTTTCAAAGTTATCTTATGTATTCGAATTTTTAAAAAATTCATTAAATGAATAGTAACAAAAATGACATTAGTGATATTTTAAAATATATAATATTTTATTAAATGATATAAAATTAATAAAAATATGATCTTCATATAATTTATTGGGATAATGTTAAAATTTTAATCCATGACTCATTTGTTATTCGTTTTACATTTTATAGTAAATAAATTAACACTTAATGATTAAGAATCCATGTTGTCACACATAGAGTAAAAGTATTTAACTGAGGGTTAAAGCCAAAATATAAGGTTAATAATATAAACTAAAACTTGTCTAAAATGTATTTTTTGAGATAATTTAGACCCATACTCATCATATATTTTAATAACTCAATTTGGATCCATTTTTAATAGAAAATGAATTTATACTAATTTAATAGTTTTAGAGTTTCCAAAAGTACCCATCACCACAATTATAAAAGGGAACATCATCCCTCACATCCTCACCCAAAATTGATCCTTTTATATTGACAAACCCCTACCTAAATATGATCCCAAATTCATTCTATACATCATAGAAACCTCCATTTTGGAAGAAACTCATCCAAGGAAGCCCTTTGGTGAAAACCAAAAGGAGTTACCCAAAGAAGTGGTAATGTCTTTCCTAAAGCTCTTTAGTTTTATTATCCATCCCATCAACTCTCCTTATTATATGAATCATTGAAGGTATTATATTCTTTTCACGAAGCCTCGAAGCTATGTTTGATATATCATCATTATGCATTCCATTATTATATATTTAGTTATTTTTATTCCATGTGATTATTCAATTAGTTATAATATGCATGGTTTTTATTCATTCTCATATTATTGATTAAATTGTATGTGTTTTAGTTATCTACCTTTCCATATTTAGTATGCCTTATCTATTTATTTTAATGAAATTTGTTATCAGTTATCTACCTTGACATATTAATTTATTTTCACTAATTTCTTATTGCATCCTCTTTACTTACCCTTATTGAGAATTTAATCTCACCCTTATTATGTTTCCTTTCCCAATGTTATAAAGAATAATTATTTTAATAAGCATTCAATGAGGCTATTGATTTCATTTTATTGTGTATTATGTTTTATTATCCAGTTCATAATTTAAAAGGGGGATCATGTATATTATATGGCTTTCCAAAGCTTCTAAACTGATCAGTTATTCATGATTTGATTCCTTTTAATCATGGAAATATAATAAAATAATGCACGGGCTCCAAGAATCTGGGGTTAGGGAATTATATTTGGTATGAAATTATGTCTAATATAAACCTAGGAAACTAGATTAAGAAAACTTATATTAGTGAACATAACCCTGAGATAGACTTTGAGGATAAGTATAGAAGAACATTCTATAATTTTTTTATGGTATAGATTATTTGTTTCATCCTATAAATGCATACTTATTTAAATATTACAAGTGGAAATGGTTATGGAAAATATATACCTAGGGGTATAAAATCTTCAAAAAAGTGTGTCGGTCCAAACTCAGCATAACCCAGTACATGATAACGAGCTTTACCATGCTCCTGGATTGACACTCTCATGGGATATGCTTAGGATAATTCACAATTTCTTTAAAAACCATTATAAACGATTTAAAAGTAATTATGACCCCAAAAAAACCATGTTTATGAATATTATATTAGCTACACATAAATTTTTCATCTTATTTTATGTGTTTCACTGGTTTTTTGGATTATACATGATAAGATACAATTTAGTCAATATAATATTTTGTAAATGGCGCATAACATAAGGAATGTGAACCTCACTAATGCACATGATCCAAGAGTAAAAATGATAGTATAATTTATGGTCTTAAGTAGATATTTCAAAGAAAATGAAGAGAATCGGGGAACACTAGAGAAAAATATGAATAGTGGGAAAAAAATAAAGAAGGATTTTCCAACATGTGACACTTGTGGAAGGAAATACCTTGGTACATACTAAAATTAGAATGGAGTTCCCTTAAATATTAGAGAAAAATGCCACCATTCTTGGTATTGGAATATAATTAAAGATTCTTATAATGTTAAATGCTTCAAATTTAAGGATATGGGGAACTACAAAAATTAATTCCCCATGTTTCAAGGGAATATACCATAGAAAAAGATAAAGGATGAAGTTTAATATTATGGTATTGATATATCAGAATTGGAATGATTAATTTTCTCATGTATTTGGATCCTTAAATAGTTCTATAAAATTATGTTGTTAATGATATATAGGTTATAAGTATAATGTATTGTATAAGGATTATACTACAATACTTTTTCATAAATGATTTAAGAGCTTGTGTTGATTGGTAATGATAACTAAGAAAAGTGATTCGGTGAAAATTTGGAATTTCTATAAAACACATGGTTTAGATAAAGGTAAGACTTACTATGTTCCTGATGTTGAGAAAATGGTGTTTGATAAATAGATGATTGATATAGATATAGTAAATTGGATACTACAAACTACCATAGAACAGCTTATAATATTTTGGATCGTAATACTTGCATGGGTAATAAGTTTAACCATTTATGAAGTGGTTTAAATTGAACTTTGGAGGAAGTTTTAGAGATTATATTATTACATCCCCATGTCATGAAACATATTCTAAGAAAATAAGTTGAAATAGTTCAAGGCATAAGGAAAACATTTTGTTTATAAATACATATATTTACTTATATTCAAAGAGAGATAAAGAATTTATGAACTATTAGAAAAGGGTCTTGAAATAAAAAATTTGTCCTATAATAGTATTTTTTTTTATTATATAAATGACCTTTATTCACATCTATATTTATCGTTTTATGGACAACAAATTTATCATGATCATGTTATCTATCACTCTCTGTCAGAACATGATGGTTGGAATTATATTCCATATCCATGTTTTCACTAATTTTTATCTATTCTAAAGCCTGGTTTTGTAGTGACCTTTACATTTCCATTTCCCTATTATTAAGAATATGTTTTATTAACCATATTTATGATATTTGTTTCTCAACAGTTGTTTATTTTCAAGTATCAAACCCTATACTACTGAGATTAAGTTTAAATTGTGAAGGTGCAATTTAATTAAGGTGGGGAGAATGTAACACCCCAAGAATTTAAAATATTTTAATTTTTTAATCATTTTATTTTTTTATAGAATTATTTATATGAAACATCATGTTAATCTTAAGTCACACACAACAATGAGTCAGCTTGCATTACACGCAAGGCCTAGTTTTACTAAACAAAAATATATTATTAATATATTATTATTTAATATAATAAGATTTAACCTGGCCATTATGTAGGTGGTTATGAATATTATTAACTAACTTATGAAAATATAAGGTTGAATTCATTGTTTAAAAATTAATTATAAATAAATATAAGAACCAATTGAATATAAAGGGTTTATTTTAAAAATATATATTTTGATGATCACAAAGTTGTTTTATCTTAATAAATTATATAAATTAAAATTATTGAGTGATGTTAATGTAATAAATATATTATATATTCAGCAAAATATTTTCTACATTCATCTATTAGATTAGATAAGAATAAGATAAGAACAAACCCAATATTATGCTTAAAAATCAATATATTTATAAATGCGCTTTTACCACCTTTTAATGGATAACCTATTTTAAATAAAAATTTTGACACTTATATATATATATATTATTTAACAAAATAAACTTCTAATATTAAATATGAATATAATAATTTACTTTGGTTGAATTTTTTTTAATTTTCTGAGAAGTTTCATTTTTTGATGAATAGTGAAAAATACGACATTTTCATCTAATTTATCTATATAGTTAAATTATATTTTGATTTTTTAAAAGTATAATTATATAATATTTATATCATTTAAAAAAATTTAGTTAATTAGAATCAATTTTACATTGAAGATGAATATAAAAAATTACTATCATTTGTAGGATTTCACTTTAATAACTCATCTTTTAATTTCGTCAATGGGATTAATTTTAAATTAATTACAACAAATTAAATGTTTTTAATCTTGAAAAAGATATTCCATATTATGAATTAGTGTGTTAAAATTATTTCAATCGGTTTCTTTTATTTTTGGTCATATGAATAGTAAATTTAGTAATATCTTAATTATCGCAGTTAAGGGTAAATCAGATAATTATGAGTTAAAATAATATTATAAAGACCATAAAATTACACTAACACTATCATAATTTCATTTGTTTACTTTATTTTGACCAAAATATTTTTTGGGCCGATTATATGGCCTCTTGGAGCCACTTTCCAGACTTTAATCCTTTTATAGTATTTTATTCTAAGGGAAGTCCAATATGTCACAGTCTTGTTTTAAATAAGTATTACATTTTTAATATATATATATATTTAGAGGATATATTAATATATAAATATTAATTTAAAATATAAAACATTGATATTAATAATTATAATTTATTTTCAATTTTTATGGAATAAATAATTAAAATAACAGCATGCACAATGATGATGCAGAAATTGTTTAATTAATGGACATATTAAATAAATGTTATTAAAAATATTAATATAAATATATTTTGATTTATTTATGTCCATACATGAGTTTTATATATTATATATACATATTAGGGATGCATTAAAGTTTTTTTTCGATGTTATCTATGTGTATTGATTTTTTTAAAAAAATTCAAAAAATGAATAGTGTCAAAATTGACATTAGTGATCATTTAAAATAAATAATATTTTATTAAATGATATAAAGTTCATAAAAACATAAACATCATCAAAATTATTGGCATAAAGTTAAAAATATCATCCATTACTCATTCATGGTTTGTTTGGAATTTTATAGTAACTATATTAACCCTTAAAGAGTAAATATACAAGTTGTCATGGTAAGAGTTAATGGGTCTAACTAGGAAATAAAACCAAAAGATAAGGGTTATAATGTGACCTAAAATTGTATAAAAATTATTTTTTGAGATGATTCAAAATCATCTCCATATTATCTAATAAATAACACAATTTTTATATATTTTTAATTGAAAATTAATTTATATTATTTTAATAGTTTGATAGTTTCCAAAAGCACCACTCACCTCAATTATAAAAGGGTACATTCTCCCTCACTTCCTCACACCACTTTTCAAATTATATATTGACCAAACCTAGCTTAAATAAGATCTGAAATTCAATATATTCATTATTTAATCCTTTATTTGAGAAGAATCCTATCCAAAGTATCCCTTTGGTGAAATCCAAAAGTAGTTACCCAAACAAGAGGTAACATCATTCCTCAAGATCTTTAGTTTTATTATCCACCCCCTCAACTATCTATATTCCATGATTATATAAAAAATATATCATTTATATACTGATATTTTTTATGCTAATGGTTCTACCTATACATACACTAAATTCTGTATAATGGGTAATGAACATATTTTTTATGTGTAAGGTGAACTACCGCCTCACAAAATGATGATTGTTTATTTTTCCTTTACCACCTTTCATGGTTGGTAATTATGATTGAAATACTATTTATATATGTTATATATGATATTTATTATGAATTTATTCATATTAAATTATTTTATAACACTTACACTCATGCTTTTAATTTTATATAAATACGATAACATTGTTTCTGGAAGGTTGGATTATATCCTCCTCAAAGCGACATGATTCATTCACGCAATACATGGAATGTATAAAGGATTTTTTTAAAAATAATATGTGACATGAATGAAATTAATATTATATTTGAATTATAATATACATATATATCATTTAATTTTTCATTCTTTTAATATGACAAAGAAATGAATGTACCTTCCATGCATACGTACGACCTACCGTCTCCCTGAATGGTGCATTTCATTTCATATTTGAAAATTTAATTAAATATTATAATTACATATATAATGGTTATGTATAACATTTACGTAATGGCTCGGACCTCTCCGGTCCATTCCTTTGTGAAAATGTGGTGCTGGAGGTGTTCCGGGAGGCCAAGACGACTTGGTGTGTGTTTGGGTGGACTTTTAAGGAAAGTTAAAGGGTTATGGCCTTCGCACGGGAGGTGAACAGTTTGTCAAACCATGTGGACAAACCATTCGAGGTTGGTGTTGGAGGTAGTATCCAATGCACGGTTAGCGCACGGTTTGGTAAACCGTGCGGACTAACCCTGCGGGCACTTAAAGTTAGATCCTAAAATTGTGGATATGAACTCTTTTTCCTCAAAATGGTTCGTTTAAGCCCCTAAGCACCCATAACTCGGTATTACCCTTCCTTGGAGGTAGAAGAACCTCTCCTAATAATTTTGGAGGTGATCCGGAGGCTTCTCTTCGCGAATCGAAGTCGGTTTCTCAAGGTATGTGATCCTTTTTGTTTGGTTTCTTAGATCTACCTAGATCTACTCCTCCTCTTCTCTTGTAATCTTAGATCTATGCCTGTAATGGGTAGATCTAAGTTTGTGGATGTTGATTAAGATGAGAATTGGTCTTGGTTGTGTTAGAAGAATAGATCTTGGGAGGATCCTTGGTGAATCGGCCCGGTCTTCTTGGGCATTCTTCGACCGTTGTGGTTTCCGTCAAAACCGTTGAGGTAGGGGATTAGTGGCTTCTCTAATTGTTTATGTGAAATCATAGAGTTATCATGATTTTTCCTTTAGATCACAATGGAATTGACCTAATTAAATACTTGAACTGGATTAAAAGAATTGGTTTGATCGCATGTTGTTTCTTTGTGTCGTGATAACGGTTCGCCTATTGATTTTCTAGATAGTGTGATATATATGCCTTGATTATTAGCATGTTTCTCTTGATGAAATTGATAAAGAAAGTAAAGTTAGAATTAATTGATAATTAATTGGATAAATATAAAGAGTCATGTAAATGAATCTGGTTGCTTTTGTTGTGGATGTTGTTCCAACTTGGTGTTAATCAAATTGAGGTCAATGATGTGTTTAATTCAGTTTTTTGGTAAACCTGAAATCTGTTGGTGCTTGTTGTTTGAAGGTCGGATTCCTTGTTAAATGGACAAGAGCCCAAATTGATGTGATGCCTGTTTTCTTGTTTCATGTGCAGTGATGTGACCCTGGGAGGGTGTTGTGATATGTGGGGGCATGGAGGCCTTGTGGTTGTGGAAGTGGATGATGCCTATAGTGGCGAGATGCATCGGTTTATGCATGTGGGTGTCGGGAAGTAAACCAGGGCTAATGGAATGGGATGGATGTGGTTGTTAGATGCTTGTGGATTCTTTGGTTGTTTATCTGCTTTGTTTTCCCCACTGCTCAAGGAAGCTGGTATTGCTTACCCTTCTTCCGAAAGGGGCGAAGACACATGGGGTATGCCATGTTCTTTTCATGTTTAGCCTCTCCAGGGAGAATGGGTTTACGCTCTTACTATAGGCGGCATAGACTTGATAGGTAGTACATCTACTCACCGTGTTGATCCCCCTTGTGTTTAGTATCATCAGATGATTTTCTAGACTGCTTGGGAATATGGGAAAGTAATTCTGTAATGAATGTTTGAATAATTGATGTTAACCCATGGGGATGGAGATGCTGGAACATAATGATGAGGTTGTAACTTTGAAGGAACATTTGAATTTGGGTGTGATGTTAATGAATTTAATGTGGTTTTTGACATGGTTAATTAATGTTGGAAGACCTAATTAACATATAGTTGAACCGATAAAAAGGGAATGAAGTAACCTAATAAGGCTCTTTAAATGGTTGTGTGCTTATAGGATACCTAGTCTTAGAAGTGGCAGCCTGGAGTCCCAGAGACGTTATCTGTAGTTGTGTATAAGACTAGGCTATGCCCATAGTGTGGTTGTGAGTTATAATATATTCTATAATTTTTGTGTTTCTATATGCTACTCCACCCTGTCAGTAAGGGAAACTAGAACCTTGGGGGTTATGTTCCCTAGGGGGGTTTTCCCCAACATTCTGATGGGAGGGTGAATGGCTGACTACCCCCTTTGACCCCTCTCTCTTCTCTTGGTAGATACTAGTGCCATTAGGCACAGCGGTTAGTTTTCCCCATATATGTCTGTAGAGGGCTGTAATGGCTTGTGGTTATTCACACACATATATTCTTGATATAGTATCCTATGGACTACTATAGGTGTAATGTGTATAGGCTATAATGGCTTGAGGATCCTTGCTCAGTGTATGGGCTGTAATGGCTTGAAGTATAATACCCGACGTATGATACACGTTATACGAGTAGTGGTGGCTCTCAGAAACTACTTGGTTACTTTTGGTTGTGAGGATGGTGTGGTGATTATCCTAGGTGTTGCGGGCAAGCCTTTATGGTGCATGTGGTGCAGTTTTTGGAGCTTAGCCCAGGTGTATTTGGGCAAGCCTTTGGAGAGAGATGCACAGGACGTATGTCGTTGGGGAAAAGCGGAAAACCAGTGGGGAAGTAGTAGTGGGGTACCCTTGGTATTCTTTTCTATATGCTATATTTTTGTATGCATTACTTGGTGAGAGTATCCATGGTGATGTTGGGAACTTATTATACCTGTTTAGGTGATGAGTTAGTTTCACTTGTTGTTCATTGTGCTTTAGCATGCTTTCTTTACTTTTTCATGAGAGGATTCTGAGAGGATCCTACTGAGTATACCATTATACTCACCCTACGTATATATAAACTATTTTTCAGGTCACTTGGAGCAGGTTGGAGATCAAGCTGGTTACTACTAGCTTGTGGTTAGAGGAGCTGTTCGGGCTTGTGGTCACTGTCGTTTTACTTTCTTTTGGGTACTTTTAGTTTTCCCTTTCAGTTGTAGTACTTTTGCGTGGCATTTAATATATATACTTGGGTTTCTTTTATATTTCAGTTCTAAGTTGGAGTTTGTTGGTGTCTATCTTATCTCTCTCTTCCGCATGTGTTCTCTTAGAGGGTAATGCCTCCCATTTGTGTGTTTATTATACCCTTGGTGCTAGTCGCTAACCTGGGGCCTACTGGAGGTGGGACTCGGGGGTCATTATCTCACTTTTCACATTGTCAGCCCAGGAGGGGTACACTATGTGGGGAGGGGGTCATGACAGAGTGGTATTAGAGGTATGGTTGAGGGATAGGATGGAGTTTGGAGTTAGGAACATGTGAGGTTGCATGGGTTGGTAGGGCAATGGTGTCATTCATGTTTAGAAAGTGAGGTAAACACTAGAGACCGACTAATACATAGGCGTTTAGGTCCCCCTATGATCTGATGCATGGACCATTAAGTTTATAATGGCTACTAAACAAGGTGATACTAGTTGCAGGGTAGAGGCCTTGGAAAGGATCATGCATCATTCTTCTTTGTGCCTGTGTTTGAATGCGTAGACCTTGGGATAGGTTAACCTAAAATGAATAAAAAGAAAAAAAATTAATTAATAAATGTTGATTCTTCCATATTCCAGGCTTAGGAGCTCTAAGTGTTTTTCATTTTTTAGGTATGGGTCCAGGTCGACATCCTCGTCAGGTTTGCATAGAAGATGTCCAGCAGGCTGTTCCAGCTAGTCGCTGCAGGGTAGAGGTTGAAGATGAAGACAGTTGGAGGAAGACATTATGATAGTTTCAGTGCCAGAGTCTGTAGAAGTACAAGGGCTCCATTTCAGATGAAGTCATGTAAGACTGGTTGGAGGAGGTCGAGATAGGATTCAGTTCAATCCGTGCTCATAAGGAGCATTGGGTGTCCTTAGCTGTGACGATGCTGTGTGGAGCAGCAAGGTAGTGGTGGTTCTTGTTCCTTGGGGATCATGAGGAGTCAGAGATCTCATGGTAGGAGTTCTGAGAAAAGTTCAGAGTCGAGTTCCTTTCCTCGATTGCAAAGGCATCCAGTCGTCAGGAGCTTCTTACCCTTCGACAGGGGAGCTCCAGTGTTCGGAAGTTTGGAATCCATTTCAGGAACCTTTTACGATATTCTTCGGACCTATTACCAGATGAGGAGGCTTGGACGTGGCATTTCAAGGAGGATTTGCGTTTAGAGATCCAACGCCAGGTCAACCCATTTATGCTGAAGACATATCTCAAGGTACTGGTGAGGGTGTAGGTTATCGAGATAACTTTGGCCAGGACCAGATCATCATGAGAGGGGAATCAGCATGATTCCTCACGAAGCAGAGCTGTGGTCCAGGGTTCCCAGTTTTCAGGGAAGATGAGTTTCCGTTCAGCCGAGGGTAGGTCCTAGCCCTTCACATCTCATTTCTCAGGAGGCAGAAACTCTCAGGCCTATGCCACGGGATTAGGCACTTGTTTTTCTTATGGTGGTCATGGCCATCAGCAGCGGGAGTGCCCGACCTTTTAGAGTGGTCATCGTGCACCAGGCGCTATGCTCCAGGTTCCTCCTTTGAGGTAGTTCCAGCTGAGGAAGCAGCAGCCATTTTCACCAGCTTTAGATCACCATAGGGGAGATGGGGCAGGTAGAGGATAGCCCCATGATTCTCCCCATCCTCAAAGAGAAGAGCGCGGCCATGGTGGTGGTCGTCATCAAGGTCAGATAGGTCATGGAGGAGGTCGTGGTCAGCTTCATTCTCTAGCGTTTCCAGCACCAGATGAGCCAGATATCATTCGAGGTACCCTTTTCTTGTTTTTTACGTTGGTGTATTCCTTGTTTGATTCAGGAGAGACACACTTCTTCATATCACCTACCCTTGTCCATGCTTTGGGACTTGAGGTAGAGAGGCTTCCAGTGCCCTTGGAGTTGACTACGCCAGTTGGAGGTCGAGCTGACTTGTTTGAAGTATGTAGAGACTGTGAGCTAGTGTTGGGGCAACACCACTCTTGGGGAGATTTCCTATGTTTACGGATACAATAATATGATGTCATCCTTGGCATGGATTGGTTGTATTTGATGCAGGCTATCATGGATTGCTTCAGGAAGAAGGTCGTTTTCTTTGGTGCGGATGGAGAGCCAGTGGTGTTTGTTAGTGAGCGAGATCCTCGGATGGGTCAAAGGTGTGTTCCATCCTTATCATCCATGGAGGATGAGATGATGTTGAGTTCTTTAGAGGTTCTGCAGTTGTATTTTCATAGGGTTGTAGAGGATTACCCATATGTCTTCCTAGAAGAGGTTGTAGCATTACCCCCTCGATGAGAGATCGAGTTTGGGATCGAGCTACAGCCAGGAGCTTCTCCTATCTCCATGTCTCTATATAGGATGGACCCTTATGAGTTACAAGAGATTCGTATATAGCTTGATGATCTATTGAAGTGCAGTTTTGTTCGACCAAGTGTGTCCCCATGGGGTGCACCAGTTCTGTTCATAAAGAAGGCCGACAGCAGTTTGCGGTTGTGTGTCGATTGTCATCGCTTAAAAAAAGTGACAATAAAGAATCCATATCCTATTATGCAGATTGATGATTTATTCAATCAACTGAAGGGCGCATGTTGGTTCTCAAGGATTGACTTGGAGTCAGGATATCATCAGATGCGTGCGAAGGATGAGGATATCTTGAAGACTACTTTCTTTTGTCGTCATGGGCATTATGAGTTCGTTGTAATTCTGTTTGGTGTGATGAATGCTCCAGCTATGTTCATGGGTTTGATTAATGATGTGTTCCGTGAGTTCCTAGGAAATTTCTTGGTAGTTTTCATCGATGACATCCTTGTGTACTCCACATCTGAAGAGGAGCATGCAGAGCATCTACGAGCCGTTTTTGGAGTTCTTTGTTGACATCAGCTGTTCAAGAAGTTATCGAAGTGTGAGTTTTGGTCTCGAGAAGTCTGTTTCTTTGGGCATGTTGTGTCCCAACAGGGAGCAGTCATGGATCCATCAAAGATTGAAGCACTTGTGTCTTGGGTAGCTCCCAAGACAGTGTCATAAGTGCGAAGTTTCCTTGGTCTCGCAGGCTACTACAGGAGTTTTGTAGCCAATTTCTCACGGGTTGCGACCACTCTGACATCTTTGACCAGGAAAGATCAGGCTTTCATATGGACTGATCAATGTCAGGAAGCATTCAATTATCTAAAGGAGAAGTTAGTAAGTGCTCCAGTCCTTTTTCTTCCAGCTTATAGAGTCTAGTTTGATGTTTTCTATGATGCTTCACATATGGGGTTAGGCTGCGTTCTCATGCAGCAGAGGTCAGTTGTTTCTTATGGGTCTCGGTAGTTGCATCCCCATGAACGCAACTATTCCACCCATGATCTTGAGTTGGCAGCTGTGGTGTTTGATCTGAAGTTTTAGAGACATTACCTCATTGGTGAACGCTTTGTGGTTTTCACTGATCATAAGAGTTTGAGGTATGTTTTCTCCCAGCGTAACTTGAACATACGATAAGGTTGGAGGATGGAGTTCTTACAGGAGTATGACTTCGAAATATTATATACACTTGGAAAAGGGAATGTTGTGGCTGATGCGCTGAGCCTAAAGTCACGTAGTGATGTTGTGCGTGAATCCGGTGATTCTTGGAGAGTAATGGGAGAACTGTCAGCATTATATATTGATATGGGATAAGTTGGGGGTAGAGGCTGTCTTTTTCAGATAACGGTGTAGTCATTCCTAGTGAAGAAGGTGGAAGAGTCCCAGTTGGGGGATCTTGAGGTGGAGTTCTGGAGAGACCGAGTTGTTTATGGTGATGCCTCTGATGGTTGGTCTGAGGATGAACAACGCAAATTGTTGTATCATGGAAGGATTTTTGTTCCCTTGGCGATGCGTGAGACGGACCTCAGAGAGTTCCATGGTTCTCCTTTATCAGTGCATCCTGGTGTGACAAAGATGTACCGATCCTTGAGGAGTCAGTTTTGGTGGCCTAGGCTGAAGCATGCGGTTACAGAGTTTGTGTCTCGATGTTTAGTCTACCAGATGGTGAAGGCCGAACACCGTGTTCCAAGTGGTCTTCTCTAGCCATAAGATATTCCTCAGTGTAAGTGATAGGACATCCCAATGGACTTTGTTACTGGTTTACCTCGAGCTCCGGGAGGTTATGATGCTATTTGGGTGGTAGTGGATTTTTTAACGAAATCATCCCACTTTATAGCAATCAAGGAGTCAAGCTTAGTGGAATTTATATCGAGGTAGTATCTGGAAGAGGTGGTGAGACTTCATGGAGTCCCTAGCACGATCATTTCTGATCGAGATCCTCGTTTTACCTCCAGGGTGTGGAGAGGTCTCCAACATGCTTTCGGTTCTCAGCTATTCCTTAGCACTGCTTTTCATCCTCAAACGGATGGTTAGATGGAGCGAACCATCCAGACTCTTGAAGACATGTTGCGCTCTTGTGTTCTTTATTTTGGAGGTTCATGGATGAGGCACTTACTCTTAGTGGAGTTTTCCTACAATAATAGTTTCCACTCCACCATCGGTATGGCGCCGTTTGAAGCCTTGTATGGCCAGCCTTTCCGTTCTCCATTGTGCTGGACTGGGGTCGGAGAGTCAGCAATTCTTGGACTGGAACTAGTTCAGAATATAACAGATATGGTTTAGGTGATTCGTGAGAGGATGAAGGCAGTGCAAGATCATCATAAATCATATGATGATCAAAGGAGGAGACCCTTGGAGTTTAATTTTGGGGATCATGTGTTTATGAAGGTGACTCCCCATCGTGGGTAGCAAAGGTTTGTTTGTGGGAGTAAGCTTTCTCTTCGCTTTTTTGGGCCTTTCGAGGTGATATCTCGTGTTGGAGTTGTGGCATATCGAGTAGCACTTCCCCCTCAGATGAGTCGGATACGTGATGTTTTTCATGTATCACAGCTATGTTGTTATCTTCATGACAACTCCCAAATCATCGATTGGGGAGAGATCGATGTTGATAATGATGCCACCTTTGAGGAGAAGCCTGTGGAGATCCAAGACCTCAAGGATAAGGTGTTGCACGGGCGTTCCATCCCCTTAGTTCATGTCTTGTGGAGACACGGTGGCATGGAGGAGAGTACCTGGGAACGTGAATCACAAATACATGCTCAGTACCCAGAATTGTATGATGTTTAACTCTTTCCATGTATCGTTGTGGATGATGTGGTTATGAAACCTTCATGTTTATGAGATGTATCCCTTTGTTTCTTTGGTGGATTTCTCTCTTTTGAGAGGTATCTCGGTGGGTGGTTGTTCAGACCCTATTTCGTTTTCTCTTTAGGTGGGTTTTGGATTCTCGGGGATGAAAATGTTTTGAGAGGTATCTGATGTAATGTCCTGGACCTCTCCAGTCCATTAATTTGTGAAAATGTGGTGCTGGAGGTGTTTTGGGAGGCCAAGGTGACTTGGTGTGCATTTGGGAGGACTTTTAAGGAAAGTTAAAGGGTTATGGCCTTTGCACGGGAGGCGCACGGTTTGTCAAACCATGCAGCCAAACCATGAGATTTTGGTGTTGGAGGCAGTAGCCAACGCACGGTTAGCACACAGTTTGGTAAACTGTGTGGACTAACCGTGTGAGGAGTGTTTGAAGAGGCAGAAGCTAGTGCACGGTTAGTGTACGGTTTGGTAAACCGTGCGGACTAACCATGCGGTCACTTAAAGTTAGATCCTAAAATTGTGGATCTGAACTCTTTTGCCTCTAAATGGTTCTTTTAATCCCCTAAGCGTCCATAACTCAGGATTACCCTTCCTTGAAGATAGAATAACCACTCCCAAGAATTTTGGAGGCGATCTGGAGGCTTCTCTTCACGAATCGAAGCTGGTTTCTCGAGGTATGTGATCCTTTTTGTTTGGTTTCTTAGATCTACCTAGATCTACTCCTCCTCTTCTCTTGGGATCTTAGATATAAGCCTGTTATAGGTAGATATAAGTGTGTAGATGTCGATTATGATGAGCTTTGGTCTTGGTTGTGTTAGGAGAAGAGATCTAGGGAGGATCCTTGGTGAATCAGCCCGGTCTTCTTGGGTGTTCTTCGACCATTATGGTTTCTGTCAAAACTGTTGAGATAGGGGATTCGTGGCTTCTCTAATTGTTTATTTGCAATCATAGAGTTATCATGATTTGGCCTTTGTATCACAATGTAATTGACATAATTAAATACTTGAATCAGATTAAAATAATTGGTTTGATCGCATGATGTTGCTTTGTGTCGTGATAACGGTTCGCCTCTTGATTTTCTAGATAGTGTGATATATATTCCTTGCTTGTTATCATGTTTCTCTTGGTGAAATTGATAAAGAACATAAATCCGGAATTAATTGATAATTAATTGGCTAAAGATAAAGAGGCATGTAAATGAATCTGGTTGTTGTTGTTGTGGATGTTGTTCCAACTTGGTGTTAATCAAATTGAGGCTGATGATGTGTTTAATTTAGTTGGTTGGTAAACCTGAAATCTGTTGGTGATTGTTGTTTGAAGGTCAGATTCCTTGTTAAAGAGACAAGAGCCCAAATTGATGTAATTTCTGTTTTCCAACTACTTGTGCGGTGATGTTACCCTGGGAGGGTGTTGTGATATGTGGGGGCATGAAGGCCTTGTGGTTGTGGCAGTGGATGACGCCTAGAGTGGCGAGATGCATCGGTTTATGCATGTGGGTGTTGGGAAGGACACCAGGGCTGATAGAATGGGATGGATGTGGTTGTTGGATGCTTTTGGATTCTTTGGTTGTTTATCTAATTTGCTTTTCCCCACTGCTCAAGGCAGCTGGTATTGCTTACCCTTCTTCCGAAAGGGGCGAAGACACGCCTGGTATGCCACGTGCTTTCTGTGTTTTTCCTCTCCAGGGAGAATGGATCTACGCTCTTGCTATAGGTGGCACAGACTCGACAGGTAGTACATCTACTCACCGTGTTGAGACCCCTTGTGTTTAGTAGCATAGGATGATTTTCTATAATTCCAGGGAATATGGGAAAGTAATTCTATAATGAATGTTTTAATAATTGATGTTAGACCATGGAGATGGAGATACTGGAACATAATGACGAGTTTATAACTTTTAAGGAACATTTGACTTTGGGTGTGATGTTGATGAATTTAATGTGGTTTTTCTCATGGTTAATTAATGTTGGAAGACCTAATTAACGTATAGTGGAATCGATAAAAAGGGAATTAAGTAACCTAATAAGGCTCTTTAAATGGTTTTGTTCTTATAGGATACCTAGTCTTAGTAGTGGCAACCCGGAGTCTGAGAGACGTTAGCTACAATTGTGTCTAAGATTAGGTTATTCCCAAAGTGTGGTTGTGAGTTATAATATATTCTGTACTTTTTGTGTTTCTATATGCTACTCCACACTGTCAGTAAGGGAAACTGTCACCTCGTGGATTCTGAGCCCTGGGGGGGTGCTTTCCCCCACATTCTAATGGGAGGGTGAATGGCTGACTACCCCCTTTGACTCCTCTCTCTTCTCTTGGTAGATATGAGTTCCATTAGGAATAGTGGTTATTTTTCCCATATATGTGTGTAGAGGGCTGTAATGGCTTGTGGTTACTCACACACATATATTCTGGATATAGTATCCTATGGACTACTATAGGTGTAACGTGTATAGGCTGTGATGGCTTGAGGATCCTTGCTCCTTGTATGGGATGTAATTGCTTGAAGTATAATACCCAACGTATGATACACGTTATGCGAGTTGTGGTGGCTCCCAAAAACTACCTGGTTACTTTTGGTTGTGATGATGGTGTGGTGCTTATCCCAGGTTTATGTGGGCAACCCTTTGTGGTGCACGGGGTGCAGTTTGTGGAACTTATCCCAGGTGTATTCGGGCAAGCCTTTGGAGAGAGATGCACATGACGTATGTCGTTGGGGAAAAGCGGAAAACCAGTGGGGAAGTAGTAGCGGGGTTCCCTTGGTATTCTTTTCTATATGTTATATTCTTGTATGTGTTGCTTGGTGAGAGTATCCATGGTGAGGTTGGGAACTTAGTATACCTATTTAGGTGATGAGTTAGTTTCACTTGTTGTTCACTGTGCTTTAGCATGCTTTCTTTACTTTTTCACGAGAGGCTTAGGGGAGGATCCTACTGAGTATACTGTTATACTCACCCTACGTATATATAAGCTATTTTTCAGGTCACTTGGAGCAGGTTGGAGATCAAGCTGGTTTCTACTAGCTTGTGGTTGGAGGAGCTTTTCGGGCTTGTGGTCGCTGCCGTTTTACTTTCTTTTGGGTACTTGTAGTTTTCCCTTTCAGTTGTAGTACTTTTGTGTGGCATTTCATATATGTACTTAGGTTTATTTTATATTTAAGTTCTGAGTTGGAGTTGGTTGGTGTATATCTTATCTCTCTCTTCCGCATGTGTTCTCTTAGAGGGTAATGCTTCCCATTTGTGTGTTTATTATACCCTTGGTGCTAGTCGCCAACCCGGGGCCTACTGGAGGCAGGACTCAGGGGGTCATTATCTCCCTTTTCACATTGCCGGTCCAGGAGGGGTACACTATGTGGGGAGGGGGTCGTGACAATTTAAATCATGTTTTAAATTTTTTATATTATGAATCCATAATCTAATTAATATGAACAACAAATAACAAGTCAAAACATACTCGAGAAATTAGGTAATTAACACCTGAAATAATGAAAATAATGAACGAATGTTAACAAATAGGTAATAAGATATTATAAGATGATAATATATGATATAGTGAATATTAATATTCTTTGGAAAAAATTTATTAACACACTGAATACCATTTTACATTATGTTAAAATATGATTAACCAAAAAGAAACGCAAGGTAAGGGATCTTTGTCTCACTTTTATTTATGTGGGACAGGTGCCTTATACACTACTTATTTCTTTTGTGTGGTGCATATACCTCCCATGAATGTATTTTATGAGTATTATTCTAAATATTATGGTTCTTTTTTATCCATATAATTTTATTTCTTTCAAGTTTATATGATTTTATTGATTATAAAGTGATGCGTATTTATTTCACAAACTCATTGTTATCCGAGATTGTTTCTGTTTATGTATCTACTAGGAAATATTTCTATTCCATGTTAGTGTTTTTTAAAAAATATTTCAAAAATGTATTTACTATTCTCTGACTATTTTTAATTTCATTTTTACCCATTTTTAATTTCTACAAAATTCTCTAATAGAAATCTTCATGTTGTTTTCCAAAAAAGGCACTTTAAATGTTTCTTACAAAAGTAAAAGGAATGTTTTTTAACTTATATAGCATGAAAAAAATTTCCTTCCATCATTACTCCCTAAGTCTTGCAATCATACTTTACATGATTACAATTTTCTTTTAAAATAAAACATTTTCTTTTATAATTATGCAGCCTTTTAGATAAATGATTACAAATTGGTAAGGGATTTTTTCTCAATTTATATTCCATTGAGACTTATTTGTGGTTATGCGCCAATTCACTTTTATATGGTGTATAAACATCCCATTAACATTTCATATCCTAAATATACCTATTCTAATGATATTATAAGTTTCATTTTATGTTATTCATTCATGGGGATTATGATTCAAATGTTTGAAAGTCGTATGGGGCACTTTGAAATGTTTAATTATTATTTTACTCAAGAATGTTTTAATGATATTTAAATGGTATCTCCATTCATCATAATAAAAAACCCTTGTTGTTACTTATCCTCCACCAAGGAATTATTGATAAAACAATATTATTTATTCAATACGGAATTTGATGATAAATCACATTGTTTATTAATTAAATCAATTATTCTACCTGTGAGGAATGCATTGGATTCCGTATGTGATGAGTGGGGCCTGCTATAGCCCCTAGATGCATCAGTAGTTCCCATGGGACAAACTATATATGATTTTTGACAGGGCCTTACCCATTTAATATATTCTTTTATTGAATAGTTGATAGTATTAGATTCTTGGCATAAATCTCTGATAGTATTAAATTCTTGGCACAAAGCCTCAATGATATGTTTTAGATATCCATAATTATGCATTACATCATTATGAATTCAATTACTGTTATTCCTTGATATTATTCAATTAGTAATAATATCCATGATTAAACTTCATTATCATATTATTGATTTAATGGTATGTTATTTAGTAATATACCTTTCTATATTAATTATTCCTTATCTAGTTATTTGAATATAATGTGTTTTTAGTTATTTACCTTTCCATGTTGATTTATTTTCATTGATTCATTATTGATTCCTCTTTACTTAACATTAATGAGTATTTGAGCTCACCCTTATTATGTTTACTTTACCCATGTTATAGAGAATAATTCTTTGAATAATCATTCAAGGAGGATATTCATTTCTTTTTATTAAGTATCATGTTTTATTATCTATTTTCCAATGTAAAATGGATATCATGTATATAATATGGTGTTGACGCTCCTTTCGTCACAGAATCTAAAGATCGGAAAAGGGAATATCTCAGCTGAAAGTGATTCATCCTTTGAAGAAAACATCAAAAATCGACAAAGGCATGAACAAAGGATCAACAGCAAATCTACCGCGCAAGTGATACCACTGCCGCGCAAGTATACTTGCGCGGCTACCTTGGTCGCGCAGGTGACTTGCGCGACCTAATTGGTAACCGCCCGGTAACCGCCCTGGGTCTTCTTTTGCCTATAAATAGACCCTGTGGGCCCCCCATTCGAGAGGATATTTTTCCAGAAACTCGGATTGAAGCTCCCGACGCCCAAGTCTCTTCTCAAAGCTTCCGGAACACTTCTAAGGTAATTTCTTACCTAGAACGGAAGATCTAAAGAGAAAAAGGAAGGCCTAAGTGTTGAAACTTATCAAACACTTGCGCGCCTACTTAATTCCTGCAATATAACTTGCGCGTCCCTCTTAGGGAAGAACCTCAAGAGGATGGTAAAGGGTTTAATAAAGAGTCGCTCAAGCATTTCAATACTGGTTTAATGTCGCGCAAGTACCCCTCATGTCGCGCAAGTATACTTGCGCGACCAATACTTGCGCGCCGCCGCAGGACTTGCGCGCCTTTCAAGACTTGCGCGCCCCTAGCTTTTTGGGTTCCCATCTTGCCCATTTTTACCCCTCTTAAGCCATTTCACCCTTCCTATTCAAGATTCAGTCTTCAAGATACTCTTCAAAGCCATTTATGGCATGATTTCTTGATTTGACATCCTTATCTGAAAGGAATTCTGTGAAATATCTCTCAAAACCTAGTGATTTAAACATCTTTATGTCACCAAAGATTGAGAGTTCATTCATTTCAACCTCATCCTTTAAGATGATAGAATCCTAACCTGGGTCTCCTTTTCAGGAATAAATCCCCAGTTATAAAAACCTTTGATCTGGGCATCTTTCTTAAGAATAAGCCCCAATCAAGTCCTTTAATCTTGGGCATCCTCCTCAGGAGTAAGCCCCAAACCTTAATCCCTAACCTGGGTCTCCTTTTCAGGAATAAGACTCAGTCATAATCTTGGGCATCCTTCTTAGGAGTAAGCCCCAAGTCTCTTAAAATTTCTCTTAACCAGTCATAAATTACCTTTGATTTGGGTTTCCTTTTCAGGAATAAAACCCAATCATAAGTCCCCTCCTAACTTGGGCATCCTCCTTAGGAGTAAGCCCCAAGATTAGAGTATTCAAATCTCCATGAAGCACATATAACTTTGTGGACCCTGTTCTTGGATTTTCTCCCTAAAAGTAAATCCTAAACCTTCGTCTATCTGGGCAATCATCTATACATAAGCCCCAAAAAAAATTCTTATGATTGCATCTTTTATGGCACAATTGTCTAAATTTTACCAATACCTCTTGTTTCTCACACCGAGCATGACTCACGTGAGCTTAGAGTGTAAAAGTAATTATGACATTCATCTTTAAGCCATCAATCATAAACATCATATCCCATTCCTCGAACTACGTGGGTTCTGATTCCTTTTTCAAAACAAAGGATACGTAGGTAGCCCATTTATGGGTTCGATCCCAACATTGAAATAATCTCTGTCCTTCTGAATGACGATAAAATTCAAGTGCCCCACTGAGTGGCTTTAAAACCAGCCTGGTCATCAAAATGACCAAGAGACTTTTATATAAATGTTTTGAAGGATACTATTGACCAAGAATCTCTAAACAAATATAGATGATTCTATATTGATGAAGAACCTCGAATACATATAAAAGATTCTCTAAATTTCTTGCATATTTAATCATTGATTGTTAAAACTAAAGGAAAGCTCATTTTATACTTGGTAATGTAATAAGGATTCACGAACTTAACTTAAATCTATAAAGAGAGTCCCGGAGTAGACAATAATTCCCCTCAAAAAGGTGTGATGAGTCCGACCTCCCATCCTCTCGACCAATGCAAATTCCTAAGCCTCATTAGCCCACAAGCTAATGAGCTCCTGCCTTTGGAAAGTAGGTCCAAACGGATGTGGAATCATTGGATGTTTCCGGTTCTACGAACAAACCCGTTAGAAACCGATCGGAACATTTGAATCTCCCGTCCAGAAGGTCATCCCCGGATTCCGCGCGAAACAAAAATGGTGAACCCGACGTGAATCCTTAACCAAGTTAAAGTGATGTTCTTCTTATCTGTTAGGCCCTTTGGGCCAACAAGGCAATCATTGACATATGATCATCCAAAAGATGCAGTAGCCGGATTCATCTTGATTATGTCCGTTACATGGAACAGGCACTCTTTTTTCAAGATCTTCTACAAAAATGGCTTTCCTTAAATTCACCCCTGTGAATACTGCTGCTGGGAACACCTCTACTGTGAGGTCTGCTGCTGTGAAAACCAATGCTGCTACTCCTGCTGGAACATCATCCGCTCTGAGGATGACATCACCAACTCAGCATCTTCAACGCTGTGTTTCTAATGCACTGGTTAAGGAGTATCGTCGCAACGGTACTATCCCAACTCTGGAGGCCGCTCGTCAAGCCCTCCAAGTTAACAATTCTACCTGGTCGTCCGGACAACGGCGACCAGCAATCAAGAAGCAGACGGTGCTGACTACCGTCTCCAACCGTTTCGGGTCGTTATCCCCGGAACGCAATTTCCATTCACTCCCTTACTCCGAGGAAGTGAATGAGCAGGTCCCGCAGGACCTTAATTCAAAAAGACAGGAGTCCTTCTCAAAGGCTCCCATCAACAATCGCCGCTAGACTCGTGCGGTAGTGCGCCTTCAACATGATGAGGGTACCGACTCCAGGCATTCAGCTCAGGTTCCTCGAACCCGAGCAGGCAAGATGAATCGCCAGAGACGGAATCCGGTTAACAATAGGCAGGTTGTCATCCCTGCCATCTCCGGAGAAGTCCACCAACCTAACTTGGTGGCAAATAACGAGCAGGCATACACACCTGTTCGTTTTAATCCCGCTGTCCAGCAGACTCGTCTGGCAGCATCAAGCCGATCCCGCCAGGCAATTCCGGCGGAGTACCATAGGCAGGAACATACACCTGCTTATACATCAGCAGTTAGTCAGCAGGCTCGTCTGACTACATATGATGGATCTCGTCAACCGCGTTTGGCGAAATGTAATCAGCAGGCACATACACCTGCTAATACTAATCAAGCCTACCAACAGTCTCGCTTGGTAGCGCACGGAGAAGTCAGTCGGAAAGCCCCGACGACAAACAGGAGGCAGACTAAACTCTCTGCCTCCACACTTGAGTACTGTCAGGATTCACTGACAGGAAAAGGAGGACAGGAGCAGGCACATACACCTACTCCAAGCCCGGAATGAACGTATATCCCTGTTCCGGCGGCTGAAGTCACCAAACATATTTTGTCAATGGTGAAAGAGCAGAAGCAAATTCCTGCTCATATTCTGGATGCTTGCCAGGATATCATAACAGCTTCAGCATCATCTCAGGGACAGACACATAAATCTATCCCTAGCAGTGGAGTGACACATCAACAATTAACTCCGGAACAGACACACACATCTGTTCCAGTCCAAGAGGGTTGTGGGGCCTACTCCCCCATATCATATGGACAACCAAGTCAGGCACATACACCTGATTTGAGCGATGATCGTCAGCCTAACCTGACCATCTTTCCTGATCAGGCACATACACCTGCTCAGAGCAATCACTTTCGTCATCAAGTGGTTTCTAAAGCGAGTAAGAAGGCATCTAAGAAAAAGATCCGCCCAGCACAGTCAGGAGATCAAAGGCCAATCTGCAACAAGGCCTTGCTCGATGCTGGAGTTCTTGAAGCCCTCAGACATTTATCTGTCGAAATTCAAGATTCTACTCCCTCAGTTCCAAAAAACTGGAACATTAATCCCGAATGTCTTCAACAGACACTTCCTCATGAAAACTTGCTTCATGAAAATTCGGTCAATCTTGAAGTTTCTTCTTCAGATGAGAGCCACAGGAACCCTCTGTGTGGTCAGAAGGCCAAGGAGCAAGAGATTTCATCTTTTGTTGTAACCCATCATGAAGGTCCTCCTCATGGTGATGAACTTCGCTGCGAAAGTCCTCTCCGCAGTAGTGATTCACATTGTCTCGAAAATTCTTCAGAAGGCAATGTAGTGACGAGAAAGCCCTCCTATCTCGAGGCACTTGCAAACGTAAAACCAGTCATGTCTGATGCTTTACTATCGGCAGGTGAAACTCTTTCTCCATCAGATGATAGCCTGGGGTTCAGGTTATTCTCTGAACCTTCCCTGGGTCATTCATCTTCTAGCATGAATAGTGATCTCTCTACCAATCTTGTTGAATCCGATGAAGCAACAAGGAAACACCAACTCTGGTCCAAACAGGTAGAAGAATCTTCATTTAATGATAAAGAGGAAATGATGAACATGAGGAAAAAACTGGCAAAAGGTGAAGTACCAGTCATGTTTTGGCCTTTGGCTGATTCCCAGTATGACATTCCAAAGATGTTGACGGATGATGGAATCCATGATATTCGTCTCAACATATGGAAAACTCTTTGTCAATTAAAGAAGAAGGTATTATCTTACGATGAATATGAAAATCATCTTAAGATAATAGAAGGGTTACAACGCCAGATTGATTTGGCATCTCTATCAGTCTCTCGGTATCCAAAGGCTGAAAAGCAACAGAGAACCCTTCAACGTTCATGCCTTGGCGCACTAAGAAGATTGCGTCAGTTAATTTCCAATGCTCCATCTAATGTTCATATCAGAGGATGGGGTATTCACGGAGCACTACATTTCACAGTGCTTTCCGGTCAGCAAAGCCCGCCGAAAATGGTCTCATGCAATGTTATTGCCCATGGCCGGCCACAGTCAATGGGCTTTGTTCATAATCAAAATCTTGCTCGAGATCAAGATTCAACTAGTTCCTCTCAAAGTCAAGTATATAGAGAACAGGTTGTTGAATTGCTCCTACATCAAGCAGGCGAGAATATTACACAAGCCTCTCGTCTGGAGCAAACACGTCATCAAATGACAGAAGTTTCGGAAATCATCCAACGGTCTGTTGAACCAGGTGATAAAAGTGGATACAGGTTAATGCATCCAGCTAATTTCCGAACTAAGATTCGCAAGGTCAAGAGAGATTTTAAAAAGATCTCAGACATAGCATGTCAAGAGACACCCCAGCTTGCCAGACTGGGGACTTCTCTAACCCAACCCTCAGAATCAACGAATGGGATTCGAGGAGTTGAGCGGAAGCAACAGGAACACCCCCAGTCCACCGGACTGGGGACTTTTTCAAATCTTCAATACCTCCCTCAGAGAAAGTCAGTATTCTCTCGATTAGGGAATAAGCCTCAAGAGGAACGAAGAGCCAAGATGTCAGGAGATTCTCTCCAAGTGACGGTTCTCCAAGAAATTCCTGAGGGATCAAGTCAACGGAATGCCATGTCTTATCATGGACATAGAAGGAGACAATATCACAGAAATGCTGATAGAAAGGATTCCATGCAATATGCATCCATTAATGTCATCACTGCCGTTGCTGCTGATTCACCAGATGAGGCTCAATCAGAGGGATCAGACGAAGAGGTTCCTGATCAAGAAGTTGTGCACACAGACCTAAATGAAGAAGGTGTGCGCACACGTAATCAAAGGCTTACCCAAAATCTGGGTATTCCTTCAAGTAACCCACTTCCCCCTCTCCGAAAAGGATCCAATAAGGGGAAAGGAAAGAATCAGGTTACTTCTCACCCTTCCTCTGAAGGAGGTCAATCGCTCTCATTAGAGCAAAGATTTGCACAACAGGAGGAAGAAATGAAAGAATTAAGAAGGTTGAATGCAGAACTACTTCAGAGTAGTCTTCTTCTTAAGAATGCTGAAGTCCGACAGCCGAAGGAATTTTTTGTAACTACTGAGATGGATCAGGAATATCCTCCTTTATCAGTACACCCGCAGAGGTCTAATCCTACGGGTCAAACGCAACAACGGTTGGAAGCACTACCATTAGTTGCAGCACCAACCTCCACGGCTGTCCAAGCTCCATTCATTGCACCTACCCAAAACCAAGTTCAACCTGACGTTTCTCAAAAGTTAATAACTACTATTGAGTCATTAACAGCTCGGTTAGAAACTATGGAAGGGAAACGGGCGCAAGTTCAACCTGAAAAGAAAGTTTACCCTGAATGGGTAGATTCAATTTCTCCTCCATCCAGTTTTGGAAACCCTATTTTTCCTACTTTCAATGGATCAGGCGACCCTGAACAACATTTGACGCATTACGTGTCTTGTTGTGATCCTATGATGGGAACTCCAGAGCAGCAAGAAGCAGTGAAACTCAGATGCTTCGTGCGAACCTTGCAAGGACCAGCTTTTGTCTGGTATACAAGCTTGAAATCCCGGTCAGTCATCGGATGGGAGGATCTTCGTCAAAAATTCCTTCTTCAGTTTAGCTCAACTTTTCCAAAAACGACAGTTTTCGATCTTACAAACTGCAAGCAAAGGGAGAATGAAAGAGTCTCTGATTTCATTGCTCGTTGGAAGGGATTAACGTATTCCTTGAGTTTATCACTCCCTCAGGAGGAATTTTTGCCAATCTGTGTGGCAAATTTGCGTGACGAATTACGCACGCCATTGATCCCTGTGAAATACACAGGAGGGTTTCGAGACCTTACTTCAATCGTTCAACAGATTGAAGATTCCCTTATGCAGGCTAAGGTTAAATCTCGTGTAATTCCATCAGCTCCAGGAAGAAGAATGGGTAAAGCAGAAACTGCTACAGTTATGCTTAAACAGGCACCTGTACCTATTTCTACTTCAAAACCTTCATCTTCTCGAAGGGCTCCACCTCCTGAACACCAACAACAAAGGCTGTTTCGTCCAAATGATCAAAAAGATCAACGACTAAAACAATTTGAGGATATGAAGAGTAAAACATACTCTTTCCGAAGTGAGCAAGTTCCTGGTTACTTCATTTCAGCTCTGGAAAATAATTTGGTTCAATTACCAGTGCCGAAGAGACCAAACAAGGAAGGAGATGAAGACCGTCCCAATTATTGTCCCTTTCATCAAATGTTGGGACATCCCATCCAGGAGTGTTTTGTCTTTAAAGACCTCCTACAAAAGATGGTCGACTTGGGACAAGTCAAATTGAAGGGTTCTACAGCTCATGTAGCGTGTATTACCGCTACAGATCCAGAAGAAGGAGGCGAGTGGCAGGAAGTCAAAAGCAAAACTGCGAAAAAATATGATGATTGGATGGTCAGAAAGACAATCAATCGGACCCATTCCATTTTGCGAACACAATTGAAGAAGCCAATTGTGTCTCCTACAAAAGCTGCAGTAAAGCCTCCATCAAAAGACAAATCCTCAAAAGGGCAGCACAATTCAAAGAAGAAAGAGGAATCAGGAGAAGATGAGTATGCATCAAAGCCTAAATTGTCTTTGACTCTGGCAGATTTCATGTCATCTACTTCAAAGCAACGGGCACCGTCCCACCAAACGGCACAGCCTAAACAGGCTAACTTGGCAGAGTCTTTATCAGACGAAGAGTTAATCTTTGGTTCTGTTAATATGATTCAATTAACAGATTCATATTCCAGTCTTGATGAGCCTGAATTCCCTGTATCAAATAAGGGAACCCGAGGAAGTTCTAGAGGTTCAGGATATAGGGGAAGACGTGGATCTTTCCGAAGCCACTACTCTAATTCTACCCCTGCTAGCACTGTATATGCAGCAGAAACTCGTGGTAGAGCCCTTCAGCGAGCTCAAAATGAACAAGCAAGTTCTTCTGCCAATGGCCAACTCAGCTTCGGCACAGTTATTTTGGAAGACCGATTAAATGTTCCATCTTCTTTATCTCAGCAAGTAAATGGATCTAATCAGTCTAATTTTCCAAAACCAAAGATGTTGCCAACTTCAATACAAGAGGCATCAGCTTCCAAAGCATCTGCTTCCAAGGTACCTGCTAAATCACATATTCCTATTGGGAAACGCAGGCCTCTAGATCAAAAGTATGATATATTGAAACACTTGGCCCAAGTACCAGCCAAATTATCAATTTTGGATGCTTTGAATCTATCAAAAGATCTTCGGGAAGCACTCATCGAAGCTTTGTCAAGTCCTCGGGAGTTTGAAGCTGAAATTGCTGCAGCTGAAATTTATCACATAGAGAATAATCCTGCAGAATGCCATGCAGTGATATCTTTTACTGATAAAGATGAAGATGATGTTGTGCATGGGCACATAAAACCTTTGTACCTATCTGGCAAAGTCAATGGTATAGATGTTCGAAGATCTTTTATTGACAATGGTTCAGGAGTCAACCTCATGCCCATTCGCACACTTCGTCGATTGGGCCTCACAGAATCTGATTTATCTCCTTCTACCATGATGTTGCAAGGATATGATAAAAATGAACAAGAACCACTGGGAGAAGTTACGCTCAGAACTCAGTTTGGAGATCTTGTTTCCAATTCAGATTTCATGATTGTTGATCAAGACTCAGCTTTCAATATCTTGCTTGGAAGACCCTGGTTACATCAGCATGCAGCTATTCCATCATCATACCATCAATGTCTCAAATACTGTTTCGATGGTCAAGTTGGAACATTGTATGGTGATAAGGCCCCGTTCAAAACATGTGAGTCTCAATACATTGAGGCGGAATTTTATCACATGAAGGGAAGAGAAAAATCTACAATGAAGGAAATTACCAAAGTTAATGCTCCATATGGTTTGGAAAAAATTCCAATAAATCCATTTTCACATGTGAGTACAGATTATGTGTTACCTATCAGTCAAATTGAAAAAATAGGCCCAAATCAAAATACTCTTATGGAAAGATCCATAATGTCAATTACGGCAATCGAGCCAGACAACATGGGAGAAATTGGTAACTTACCAAGCAGTGATGAAAGCATAAGTGGTGACGTTTTCATTTCGTCTGCTGAAATCCAACAAGTCTATACTTCGCTAATCAGGCCAGAAGAATTTATAGCAACACCAGAGGTGAATGTTGATATCGATTCTCAATCCATCATCTCCTCTTTATTTCCCAAAGAAGACCTTTTTTCATCAATAGGGTCGGAAATGGAAGCTTCTTCTTCAAAATGTGAAAATTTTGACATCTCTTATGATCATGAGAATTTCGTTTTTTCATCTACTTTGCAAGTAGAAACGGAAGAAATAACACATGATGAAGAGGAAGAGGAAGATCTTAGAGATGCTCCTCCAGCATTTGAAGAGGGTATCTCTACCACTGTGGATGAACTCAGAGAAGTAAATCTGGGTACAGAGAAAGATCCACGCCCCACTTTAATTAGTGCGGCCATGACCCTTGAAGAACAAGAGATGTATATTTCTTTTCTAAATCAAAATAAAGATATTTTTGCTTGGAATTATACAGAGATGCCTGGCCTTGATCCTGATGTTGCCACCCATCATTTGGGTTTGCCAAAAGAACATCGAGGATTCAAGCAAGCCGCGAGAAGAACACACCCAACCTATGCTTCCAAAATCGAGGCTGAAGTGGATAAGCTTATCAAAGCTAACTTCATCAGAGAAGTTCAATATCCCAAGTGGTTGGCTAATATTGTCCCAGTAAAGAAAAAGAACGGACAAATTAGGGTTTGCATCGATTTCAGAGATCTTAATCGGTATTGTCCCAAAGATGATTTTCCAGTTCCGATTGCAGAACTCTTAATTGATGCGACGGCTGGCTATGAAGTACTTTCTTTCATGGATGGATATTCTGGATATAATCAGATCCGAATGGCCCCAGAAGATGAGGAATATACAGCCTTCAGAGCTCCTCAAGGTGTGTTTTGTTACCGGGTGATGCCCTTTGGTTTAAAGAATGCAGGTGCAACATATCAACGCGCCATGCATCGTATCTTCAAACCTTTTCTAGGGAAATTTTTTGAATGCTATGTAGATGATTTGGTGGTTAAATCCAAACAACGTTTTGATCACTTGGCTGATTTGGAAATCATATTCCACAAGCTTCGACAACATAATTTGAAGATGAACCCCTTAAAATGTGCTTTTGGGGTAACCTCAGGAAAATTCCTCGGCTTTGTTGTACGCCATCGTGGTATTGAAGTCGATCCTGAGAAGACCAAATCAATCCTTGGTATGTCACCTCCTTAGAATTTGAAAGAATTAAGAGGACTTCAAGGACACTTAGCCTATATTCAGCGTTTCATCGCCAATTTGGCAGGCAAAAGTTTACCTTTTACCAAATTATTGAAGAAAGGAGTCACTTACCAGTGGACTGAAGAATGTCAAGAAGCATTTGATGTTCTCAAGAAATACCTCTTAAGTCCACCAGTACTCATGCCACCTGTTGAGGGTAGGCCTCTTATCCTCTATGTGACAGCTTTAGAGCGATCATTGGGTGCCTTTCTCGCTCAAAAGAATGATGTTGGGAATGAAAATAGTCTCTACTATCTTAGTAGAACTATGCTTGAAGCAGAAACCCGGTATTCGAGTATTGAAAAATGCTGCCTAGCATTAATCTTTGCAGTTCAGAAACTGAGACACTACCTGCAACATCACGAGGTCCAATTGGTATCTCGTAATAATCCACTCAAATTTATCCTTAGTCGTCCAATGCTTACAGGACGTCTGGCAAGGTGGGCGGTTATTCTACAGCAGTTCGACATCCAGTATGTGTCTCAAAAGGCAATTAAGGGCCAAGCTCTGGCTGATTTCCTGGTTGAACACCCTTCAGTGGAAGACACGTATTCAGATATCGAACTCCCTGATGAGGAAGTTTTTTCTATTCAAGAGAGTCCTCAAACATGGGAAATGTATTTTGATGGTGCTTCTAGAAGTCCAACAGGGAAGAAAATGGAAAATCCTAAATTCAACAAAGTTGGTTTAGGAATTGTGCTCATTTCTCCAGATAAGGCAGTGTTACCTTATTCCTTTTTGTTGTGGGAAGGTGGTACCAATAATGAAGCTGAATACCAAGCTCTCATTGCAGGCTTGGAGTTAGCACTTCAAGCACAAGTGAATCACTTAAAGGTGAAAGGTGATTCAGACCTGGTAATCAAACAAGTCAATGGGGATTATGCCATCAGAAAAGAAGAATTAATCCCTTTGTATGATTACGTCAGAGAGTTAATGTCGGAATTCCCTTCAGAACCGACATTTTCTTATTTCCCAAGATCACAAAATGCTCAAGCTGATGCACTGGCTAATATAGCCACAGCTTTAGCAGATCCAAATCGGGACGAGACAACCATCGGTATTGCCCACCGTCGTGCAATTTCACCTTATGTTCAAGTCAGAACAGAGGAAATTAATGAAATTAGTCCCATTCCTGAACCATATGGTCATACTACAGGATGGATGTCACCTATCAGGGAATACCTTCAAAATGGAACACTTCCACCTGATAGAGCCGAGAGAGAACAAATTCGGCGACGTGTGGTCAATTTTACTCTTTATGATGGTCCAAACCACCTCGAGAAAATTCTCTACAAACGTGGTTTTGATGGAGTTCTCTTCAGATGTATTGATGGTGAAGAGACAATGGCTGTCATAAAAGAAGTGCATGCAGGAGTCTGTGGTGCCCACCAGTCTGGACATAGATTGTCTGATCAAATTCGAAGGCTTGGATACTTCTGGCCTTCAATGATACAAGATTGTGTTAATTTCACAAAGAAGTGTCATTCATGCCAAGTATATGCCAATTTCATTCATCAACCTCTAGAGTTGCTTCATACAGCTAAATACTCATGGCCATTTTCCACATGGGGAATGGATGTGGTGGGACCTTACCCTTCAGCTACGGCCAAGCAGTTTAAGTACATTCTTACTGCTACTGATTTCTTTTCCAAATGGGCAGAGGCAGTACCTCTCAAAGAAGTCAGTTCTAAATGCATTGTTAGCTTCATCAAGTCTAACATCATTACTAGATTTGGTGTCCCTCATACCATATTGACAGACAACGGCACCAACTTCTGTTCTTCTGAGGTAAAGAAATTGTATCAAGAATACAACATTAAGTCCAACAATTCATCTCGATATCATGCAGCGGCTAATGGCCAGATAGAGGCCTTCAACAAGACTCTTTCAAATATACTGCAAAAGATGGTGGATAAAGATAAGAGGTCATGGCCTGATAAACTCTATCATGCTTTATGGGCTTATCGGACTACCACTCGCAATGCAGCGCGGTCTACTCCATATTCATTGGTATATGGAACAGAAGCAGTCTTGCCAATTGAAGTTCAATTGCCCTCACTCAGAATAGCCATTTGTGATCAGTTATCAACAGATGAGCAATCCCAAAAGCGGTTGAATGAATTGGAACGGTTAGATGAGAAAAGATTGTGCACTTTGCACCACTTGGAAATCTATCAGAATCGAATAGCACGAGCTTTTAACAAAAAAGTTCATCTTCGTTCATTCATTCAGGGAGAATTGGTATTGGTTCTCATAACACCAATGATACCAGGAAAGAAGCCTCCCAAGCTTGAACCAAAATGGGAAGGACCTTATTCAGTACATAAGGTCTACTCCAATGGAGCGTATTCTCTGATTTCAATGGATGGAGAACACATCACGACTCCAACTAATGCCAGATTTCTGAAGAATTATTTTGTATAAACACAAAATATTGTTCCCAGAACCAAGACTCTTACATTTGGTTCATACAGCAATGGTCCAGTATGACCTTAAACTACAACTTCGTCCAACATGACATTAAACTGTGTCACACTCCTGTCCGAGATGACATTAAACTATAATACGTCCAGCATGACGATAAACTGTACGGTCCATGCATATGACCTTAAACTATTCGCACTTATGTCCCTGCAACATGACACTAAACTGTGCAGCACCAATAGTCCTAACTGCAAGACTTTAAACTGTATAGTCCCTGATTTTGTCCTACATGACAATAAACTGTATAGAAGTTCCTATATTTTGTCCGAGATGACATTAAACTATATTGTGTCCTAGCAACATGACATTAAACTGTGTGGCACTTTCATCGTCCAGCATGACATTAAACTGTAAAAAATCCCCAGAACTGATATCCTCATATTGGTTCACCTTAGTCCTAGCTACATGACTTTAAACTGTACAGCACCAGTTCGTCCTTGATATATGACGTTAAACTATACAGCAATGGTCCCGTATGACTTTAAACTGCATCATCCCTGGTCCATGTATATGACCATAAACTATTTGCAAATATGTCCAGCAAGACGTTAAACTGTGACGTCCTAACTACATGACGCTAAACTGTATAAAAGTCCCTCACGTCCGGAAAGACGTTAAACTATATAATCATCAAAAGTCCAGCATGACATTAAAACTGCACAATCCCCCTTTCGTCCAATATGACGTTAAACTATATTGTCCCCATCGTCTTAACTACATGACGCTAAACTGTACAGAAAGTCCCTTTTTTTTATGTCCTACATGACATTAAACTGTACATCGTTAAGGTTGTTATTACCTCTTGTTTCTCACACCGAGTATGACTCACGTGAGCTTAGAGCGAACATCAACCATAACACTCCCTTTGGGCCACTAACCATGTGTAAATCCCAACAATATTTTTTTTTTATTAGATCATTGTCCACAAGAACAACTTGATCATTGATTCATTCTTTAATTGAACTACACGGACTTTGATCCTTTCCCTCCAGGCTGGGTATGTAGGCAACCTCCCAAAGGTTCAAGCCCAAAAACAATCTCTTCACATTGGTTCACCACCATCTCATATGATGATGATTTGCGAAACCACCCCTGGAATCAATATCTTTACATTGATTCACTTTCGTCCTTGTTATATGACGTTAAACTATACAACACTTTTGTCCGGTACGACAATAAACTACAATATTCTTTGATTTCCTCATTTGAGAAGGAACCATTATTAACATTGATTCTTTTTTCAATCATGGTTTTCATTTTTCAAAAGACTACGTACATACATGGTAATGCCTAAACTTTTTATCTTAGGTTAAAACCATCATTGCACTAAAGTCCCCTTTTCACCCTTCACATGTACGAACCAAATTTGTACAAAGGGTAGATCTAGAACTACGTGGACTTGATTCCCATCGTTATGGGATACGTAGGAACATTCGAGTGTCCCTCGAATCCAGTCCCAAGTCTTTTGGGCCTAACCCCAAATTTCACTTTCAGTCCCTTGGCTGAAAAGTCTTCATGAAAACACACACTGTGTATTCATTATTATGGTCCGAATTCTATGACCCTAAACTAAGATCACTCATACTTTCATCCTGCACGACGTTAAACTGCATTTCAAGAACTACGTATGGCTTGATTCTCATTCTTATGAGATACGTAGTGAAGTCCAAGTTTCAATTCAGGACCCAGCCACAACATGATTATGGTTTTCATTGACCTATGTATCTCTATATACATTGGAAAATACCCATCTTTATGTATTATAATCCTAACCTTAAATATTTTCAGATCTTCATAACCCTTTTCATGACTTATAGTCACAAAAATGTCAAACTTCTGAGAATTCTTTTGCCTGACTATGCAGCACGTGCCCATAGGTGGCCTTGCATAAACAGTCCACATAACAGACTTGTCAGCCAAGAGATGCTATTTATTTGACCATGCAGCCAATGCCCATAGGTGGCCCTGCATGTTTTCAACCCCCTAACGGGTTTGTTAAATAATAGTAACTTCATTCTTGGGAAGAATTCCTCTTTTGTCCTTATTTGTCTTAAACGACAGTATGTAGGGATCCGCAAAAATAGCCATCCTTAACGTATTTGTCCCATATCCTTTTTCATGATCTAAAAGTATTCAAGTCTATGGTTTATTCTTCTTCCCTACGTTTGGGTCAGACCTTCGTAGGAGTGATATTCATCCAGTTCTTTGATATTCTTGTTTGGAAATATCTTCTTCATATTCAAGTACCTCTTTCCATACAACAAACTCTATGCTTTAGAAAATTTGAATCTCCATAAACTTTCACTGACTTTTAGCACTAGGAAAGTAAATTTCTGGGAGTTCTTTTGCCTGACTATGCAGCACGTGCCCATAGGTGGCCTTGCATAAACAGTCCACATAACAGACTTTTCAGCCAAAAGATGCTATTTTATTTGACTATGCAGCCAATGCCCATAGGTGGCCCTGCATATTTCAACCCCCTAACGGGTTTTGTTAAATAATAGTAACTTCATTCTTGGAAACTACCTCTTCTAATGCTATTTAGCTCTTTTTTCATATCATTCCTCAGATTCAAATATTCTTAAGCCATAGTTTACATTTTTTTCCCTCATACTTGAGTATGGTAAATATGTTTTCAGATAAATTGTCAAGGAATTGAATCCATTTTAATCCATTTTCGGTCAAAGCTATTTCGACCTTAAACATTAGCCACTTTATGTCTGGCGTGCATGACTTTAAACTGCCCACACAAAAGACAAAGGAACTCTGAATAAAAGTCAAGTTCCAGCTCACTAAATATACATTTTTTGTATGATTTAGGTAATATTGAGCAGTTAAAAGGTTCAAAGTTTGTAGGGTTATTTGTAATAATCCTAGTAAAAATCAAACTATGCTTACTAGTCCCATTGACTTAAGTAAATTTGAAGCAGGTAATGGAAGAATGCAGGTACAAATGATTGAAGACAAAAGTGTTTTTCATTGATACACAAGAGTTAGAAGGACATCCACAGACTGGAGTCTCTTCTCTTCTTTCAAGAATTACAAGAGGCTTTCAACATAACACTTCATTTGATTTACGGCATCCCGATCTTCATTAGAAACCACCTAGAATTCATTCATTCAACTGGATACAATAAGAGATGCAGTGATACCAGCTCTTCTTGGAACAATTGTAAAAGGATGTTCTTGAGTGCGGTTTGAGAAAATTTTCTGCTGATCAAACAGTGACTCTGTTTCTGTCCAAGAGACTTGGAAGATGGATACGTGGATTTGAGAATGGAGCATTGGAAGTAAAGAGCCATTTGGAGAGAGTACTCTTTTCAGATATTGCTCTAATACCATGTTTGTCTTCTCTCCACCAACCGGCAGTGGAAAACATTTTAGCCCATGGGTTTGCCATTTTCATATCTGCAAAGGAATGACATGGAGGAAGAATTTGAAAGTTCACACCATTGTTGTTACTCTTAATGCACAGCATAACCGAAATAGAGAAGTAGCAGTGCAGCTGCATCTCAGGTGTATAATTGTTTGAATTTGGAACATTGACTCCTTGCAGATGACCATGAACACACAGAGACAGGTAGATGCTCTGTGGGAAATTAATATGATATTTCTTCAAATACTTATCCAAATCTGGGAAAGTGCTGTCGCAGATATCATAGTAATCATGGCCAATAATGTTCATCATGTCATCAATCCGCTTGCTAGCCAGTTCATCAGCCGTTTCAATTCCCTTGGGAACCACTGAATCTGTACAAAAGATGAATAAACTAACTCTTAAATGGGTTTATTTTCATAAAATTTGTAAAGAAATTTGGAAAAATGGCTAAGGCATTTAAGTCGCGCAAGTCTAAACATGGCGCGCAAGTATTTGTATGTCGCGCTAGTTTTTGACGCGTAAGTATAAACCGCGCAAGTACAAATACCTTTACAGTGGCGCGACATCGAGGAAACCCTAGAAAACAGAGCAACCTGCGCGGTCAAGGTGACCTGCGCGGCGAGAGCTCGAGAAGGGATGATGTCCGGAAATCCGGATACTTGTACGGAGGTGAGGCCGTGTATTTATAGGCTCAGAAGCCTACCTGCGCGCCGTACCCAGAGCAATTAAGGCCTGCGCGACGCAAACTTGCGCGCCGCCCTTTGCGTACTGAAAACTTGCGCGCCTCACTTTTCCTTTGGAAGGATTCGATTTCCTCAGAGTCAAATCCTCATTTCTCTCCGGATCCAACTCTGAGGGGGGACTTTTGTTGACGCTCCTTTCGTCACAGAATATAAAGATCGGAAAAGGGAATATCTCAGCTGAAAGTGATTCATCCTTTGAAGAAAACATCAAAAATCGACAAAGGCATGAACAAAGGATCAACAGCAAATCTACCGCGCAAGTGATACCACTGCCGCGCAAGTATACTTGCGCGGCTACCTTGGTCGCACAAGTGACTTGCGCGACCTAATTGGTAACCGCCCGGTAACCGCCCTGGGTCTTCTTTTGCCTATAAATAGACCCTGTGGGCCCCCCATTCGAGAGGATCTTTTTCCAGAAACTCGGATTGAAGCTCCCGACGCCCAAGTCTCCTCTCAAAGCTTCCGGAACACCTCTAAGGTAATTTCTTACCTAGAACGGAAGATCTAAAGAGAAAAAGGAAGGCCTAAGTGTTGAAACTTATCAAACACTTGCGCGCCTACTTAATTCCTGCAATATAACTTGCGCGTCCCTCTTAGAGAAGAACCTCAAGAGGATGGTAAAGGGTTTAATAAAGAGTCGCTCAAGCATTTCAATACTGGTTGAATGTCGCGCAAGTACCCCTCATGTCGCGCAAGTATACTTGCGCGACCAATACTTGCGCGCCGCCGCAGGACTTGCGCGCCTTTCAAGACTTGCGCGCCCCTAGCTTTTTGGGTGCCCATCTTGCCCATTTTTACCCCTCTTAAGCCATTTCACCCTTCCTATTCAAGATTCAGTCTTCAAGATACTCTTCAAAGCCATTTATGGCATGATTTCTTGATTTGACATCCTTATCTAAAAGGAATTCTGTGAAATATCTCTCAAAACCTAGTGATTTAAACATCTTTATGTCACCAAAGATTGAGAGTTCATTCATTTCAACCTCATCCTTTAAGATGAGAGAATCCTAACCTGGGTCTCCTTTTCAGGAATAAATCCCCAGTTATAAAAACCTTTGATCTGGGCATCTTTCTTAAGAATAAGCCCCAATCAAGTCCTTTAATCTTGGGCATCCTCCTCAGGAGTAAGCCCCAAACCTTAATCCCTAACCTGGGTCTCCTTTTCAGGAATAAGACTCAGTCATAATCTTGGGCATCCTTCTTAGGAGTAAGCCCCAAGTCTCTTAAAATTTCTCTTAACCAGTCATAAATTACCTTTGATTTGGGTTTCCTTTTCAGGAATAAAACCCAATCATAAGTCCCCTCCTAACTTGGGCATCCTCCTTAGGAGTAAGCCCCAAGATTAGAGTATTCAAATCTCCATGAAGCACATATAACTTTGTGGACCCTGTTCTTGGATTTTCTCCCTAAAAGTAAATCCTAAACCTTCTCTATCTGGGCAATCATCTATACATAAGCCCCAAAACAAATTCTTATGATTGCATCTTTTATGGAACAATTGTCTAAATTTTACCAATACCTCTTGTTTCTCACACCGAGCATGACTCACGTGAGCTTAGAGTGTAAAAGTAATTATGACATTCATCTTTGAGCCATCAATCATAAACATCATATCCCATTCCTCGAACTACGTGGGTTCTGATTCCTTTTTCAAAACAAAGGATACGTAGGTAGCCCATTTATGGGTTCGATCCCAACATTGAAATAATCTCTGTCCTTCTGAATGATGATAAACTTCAAGTGCCCCACTGAGTGTCTTTAAAACCAGCCTGGTCATCAAAATGACCAAGAGACTTTTATATAAATGTTTTGAAGGATACCATTGACCAAGAATCTCTAAACAAATATAGATGATTCTATATTGATGAAGAACCTCGAATACATATAAAAGATTCTCTAAATTTATTGCATATTTAATCATTGATTGTTAAAACTAAAGGAAAGCTCATTTTATACTTGGTAATGTAATAAGGATTCACGAACTTAACTTAAATCTATAAAGAGAGTCCCGGAGTAGACAATAATTCCCCTCAAAAAGGTGTGATGAGTCCGACCTCCCATCCTCTCGACCAATGCAAATTCCTAAGCCTCATTAGCCCACAAGCTAATGAGCGCCTGCCTTTGGAAAGTAGGTCCAAACAGATGTGGAATCATTGGATGTTTCCGGTTCTACGAACAAACCCGTTAGAAACCGATCGGAACGTTTGAATCTCCCGTCCAGGAGGTCATCCCCGGATTCCGCGCGAAACATATGGATTTCAAAAATTACTAAAATGATCATCCCTTTAGGATTTGATTCCTTTTAATCATGCTAATGTAATAAAATAATGAACCAGATCCAGTGTTCTTGGTTCTAGTCTTTACATGAGTCCCTTTCCTGTTCACACAATTGAGATTCTCCATCACAACATGTTCTTAAAAATGTCAACAAAGAGTAAATGAAGGGGACCTTCAACTTTGATACTAATTATTAGTGGATAGTCAAGATCAATTATCACTGAGAGGGGAATGTGGGGAATCAGTGATATGTTTTTTTAAGATTCATTCCTTATAAACCAACCTTCACCTCCAGTTAAAGAGTTATAACTTTTTCTGAAAACAAAAAAAATCACACATCCATAGGAACACAAGAATTTAAAAAGGTTAACTACTCAACAATAGTGGCTTTGTCTTCGGTATGGTTTCAAAAAAATCCAATACCACACAATAACCTAGAAAAAAATTCATTTTCTATGGAATACAATGAGTAGGATATTCCCTTACACTGATTTAGCACTATGTACAATACAACAATGTATATAAATTAGGTTTCATTAAATGATTTAATAAAATTTGTGTAATAAACATGTTATAGTGTTGCTTGATCAACTTTCACAAATAAGACCTCCAAAACAATTCTTCACTTTCTTACCCAGCAATAGGCAAGAGCTTCTTCTAGACTTCATAATGACGCTCGGTCTAATTTCCCAGTTCAATTCCTCAGTCTATCTTTTCAATATAGAAAAACAATTTGGTCAAAATATTGTTGAGAAAATAATAAACTATTTCTCTCTAAATCTGGAAATCCTATTCTGATTTATTAGTTTGAATCTGAAAACCTGGATTATGATCTTCTCTCTTCTCATTTTTTATTTTATTTTTGAAAACTTCCTTAGGAATGAAAGATATAGAAACTTCTTCACTATATAATACTTCATCTATTTTCTAACTCTCTTCTTCACCCATGAATACTACAAGTGTCGGGAAAGTATAAAGTAACTCCTCCATTTATAAGTTATCCAAATAAGGTTTGGGAGGGATTATGAAACCTTTTTGAACTCAATTTTTTTCTTAAACATCAATTTTTATTAAATTTAAGGAACATATTTGACTCCTTCGTCACTTATCAACTCTTATAGAATCTTCTGGAATCTTCTCACAACTTAAGATCACTTCAAACATTCTACAAATTCATCAGTCTAATTCTGATTTTTTTTAGTCCAAATTTCCCATTACAATGTTGACAACTGATTACATTGCTCCATACCACCTAGAAACATATCTCTTCTCATTATGATTCTCAAAATCAACTACTCCATTTGATTTCTTAATTACAATTAATATAATAGATTCTTAATTATTTTCCTCTCTACCAAATAAAACATATGAAAATCATTATTCAATCATCTTCAGCAGCTTCTATGATCCCCTTGATAACATTTTTACATGATTCAAGAAATTATAGTTTTATTCTTTTCCTAGACCGATGATGGTGAGTATAATGAAGTCATCAGTTTCATCTCTAATCTAGTAGTCTTGTCTCACTTGAAAACAACCATCAATTCATCTTTACAAAAATGTTTGACTACATTATTTATTGGTCACTGAATTTCATCTATTCATAGGTTTCAAAAACTCAACTTCTTTTATTGTCATTGGTCCCAACAATTTCCTATTTAATTTAATTTTATTAGTTCCAAACATCAACCTCAAAAAAAAATTTACCTCCAATTTTCTTAAGATGTCTGGTGTGAGTATGACCCTGATTCTCGGTGGCACACCATGTCAAATGAACCGGTTCCAGTATCTTTGACTTCATTAACATTTTCCCTTCTCTAATTATTATACGGAACACTTCTTTCTTTGAATATTTATTTTTCATGTTTTATTGGTATGACTTAACACCATAATATTCATAACTTCACATTTAAATCAACATTATCAGCTGACAAACATTTATATATCTGGCGTTCTCACACCGAAGAACTTAGACCAGAAAACTTTTGCATCAAGAAATTTCTTTTTCCACAAAATTCTGACTGTATAATGACTTCTAGATAACATTTGATACATTTAAGATTAGATTCATCATCATATGACTCATAATGTAAGTATTTTTATCTCCCCATCCTTCTAGTAACTTATTTCTTTCCAACCATTAATATGATTGGCATTACACCTTCTCTGACTTTACATTATAAATTTCACATCAAAAATTTTTGCAAATTAATTATGATTTATGACAACTCCAAGATTATAAAATCCTCATCATATTTTTATCATTTTCATGAATACTTTGATATAGGTTCCTTATTATGATTTTCCTTTCATTATGAAACCATGGTGTGTCTGATGAACCTTTTCTTTGAGAAAATATCATTCCAATATAATGGACATTCTTAAGAAATTTTATTTTGATATGCTAAATATGATGGTTAGTCTGATTGGAATATTTTACAAAGTGAATTTATTTCTTCTCTTCCTAATATTCTTTGAAAAAAAAAGACAACAAAAATATCTTCTAGCTTTCAAAAACATATTCTTGCCAACTTGATCCCAATAAAATTCTCACAACCCTTTGGGTTTTGGTACTTCACATTAAAGAGGACCATTGTATTAGGATACTGAAATATCACATGGGGAGAACATCCCTAAAGAAACTCTATAATTATTTCTAGTATATTTTTATTTTTCTTATACAACTAAATGATATTTTTCTTAATATAGATGGGAGTGTTAGTCTTGTTGGGATGATGGATAAGAGACATGACCACACCTTTTCATTTCCCAATGTCAAGATGAATGGTTGATGATGGGAGTCTCAATGTGGACTATAGTGATTGGATCCTTTGTTGAAACTAGGAATGTAAACTATCAATATTACATTACAAGGCATAAATTGGGAAGATGAAACCTTTTTTAGTGGTATGTTGGGGTATCACCAATATCTTCTTCAAAATTATATAAGTAGAGGATATGAAATATTATTGATCCATAAATGATTATATTAATGTTCGATCATATTTATCAATAGTGAATGCATTAAAATCATGTTAAAATAATTTTTACATTGATGATACCATGATAAAAAAATAAAGTTCTCCCATTTTATAAAACTATTCCTTCTCAACATGAATTTACATCACTTGAATAACCTTTTATAAGGAGAATAGGTTCTATTAATTAAATGAGTATCTTGTTTAGTGGGTTGGTTCCCATTTCCACAGTAATTCGAGTCTGAATTTTTCAAGAGTATGAATTAATTTTTTAATCCTCGGGGACCCTTCCATCTCTTTATCTCACTAATGTTAATTTCATTAATCATAGTAGTCAAGGTAATATTATGTTATATAGTTAGATATTTATACGGAGTTAGTGTTATAACTAATTGATTATATCTAGCTCTGATGATAACATGAACTTGATCCATTAATTTATCGATCAGCCATTCACTAATCTAGTCTGTATCCCTATATGGATCATTTTCTAATTCTTATTATTATTTGGGGATAATGGATGGAATATATGTTACATATTCCATAGAATTTTCCAATGGAACTCTACCATCATCAACCATCATTTTATAATTATCATTGAATTTAAATCATTCCTTGATCAAGTGATGAAACATATGATTTAAATTATAGTAATTTGGGTGATCAATTTAATATAATTCTTATTGATTCTCTATTTATGTTAATGAAATTAGGTTTGCCTCTATGGAATAGATGAATTACCTTGGAACCTAATTGTTATGGAAGGAATAAATTTTATTCTCATGAGTTTTAAGAAAAAATAGACGAAACCTTCTTGTATTAAGGGTGATATAAGCTACATTTTCTTTCCCCAAGTTCCAAATTCTAAATAGTGGTACTCAGTCACCTCTTTCCTTGGATCACTATATAATATGATCTTTGTGTTTTTCTATAGTCATGAACTATTGGAATCCAATTTGTTACTTTAGGGGAATATTCATTGTTGAAAAATCATCATATATGCTCTATATACAGATCTCTTATAAATTCTCCTAGAGAAACTATATTTCTATGGATTATTCTACACCCTTCCATAATATAACGAAATTTGATACTATTTCATTCTCTAATAAATTGAAATTAGAGAGGACAAGGATAATATTTTTCCTCAACATAGACCTAAATTGGAAGAGAATTTTCTGATCTTGATCTTCCCAGCATATAATAGAATCCACTGTAAAGTGATTATAATAGGCGAGAGTATGACCTTCTAAGGTTTTCACAAATAATCTAATCTTGGAATCCACTTACTGTTATAGGGTTACAAAACTGGGCTGCATTAGGAAGAAAAAAATTTGTGATGTTTCACTCTATATGATTCCTTTAACTATTGGGATGTTGGGATTCTAAAGGTTGGGTGGAGGATGAGTCAAATGCGCCCACCTAAGAAATGAATTCCACTTTATTTGTATAAGTGTGAGTTTTTATTTAATAACATCTATATGAGTGATAAAATTATCTATAAATTCTTGGGCCCCGAGTAATTATATCATCCTTAAGTGACCTTCCTAAATTGGGGGTTGATGAAACCCTAGTGCTGGGAACTCTTGATAATCATTTGACACTATAGTAAAATAATATTATTGATATAATCTCTAGTTAATAGTGTATCTTGATGAAGACTTTTTTGGGTTTATAACTCTCATAAAACTAAATATATTTAGCTATAGGATACATAAAGTCTTTAACCTAAAGATTATACTCACTAGGTATCTTTCTCTTAAGAAATTTAGCATTGATATACTCAAGATCCTCTATCCTAGCCTCAAACTGAAAAATTGTTACCTCCATAGAGATGGTGTCATCATATTTAGAAGTTGGGTGGGATGTGGATGAGGTCACACCATTTCCATTTCCTTTCAAAGAAGCCCACTATGTGGAAATATCAATATATACCTCTTTGTTATCATTTTATTTTATTGTATCCTATTATTATACATTGGTTGGTTCAGTAGTGATGTAATGTACTATTGAGAGATTTGTAGTTGGAAACATGAATTTACTTGGAGAATTTATTTCTATAATCTATGTAAATTCATACTCAAAGGGAGATATTAGATTTTATTTTGAGGGTAAAAACTCACCCAACCCTATACTGGGGATGGGTAGGTTAAATACCTCACTAATTTCATATTTTATTGATTCCATGGTATTTGGATACTAGTGATATAGTATTTCTTCTGGGCCACTTTTTAGATACATTTATGGACCTTAAAGGTGTTTAAAAAGGATGATATATATACCTTCTTTCAAGTTATAGTGGTTGGTTTAACATTATAAGGTCTTTTTCTATGTAGCCTAGTCTAGATGACTCAGAAAAGCATGGATTCCATTGGAAATTATAATAGAACCAATGTTACACATTAATGATGATGATTGTGGGGGATATGATCCCTCTTGCGCTAATCTTTTATGGTTTCATGAATGTAGTTAATGTCCTCCTCTACCTCACAAGGATAAGAGAGTTGAAATTAACTGGATTTGGAAAGATACTCTGAAATTGATTTGATTTTGAGTTGGAGGATACCTTTCTCCACTGATTTACACACATGGTGTTGGAATTCATGGTTTCATACCCTCCAAATTTTCACAAACTATTTCAAATATTTTAATTATACATTCAAATAGGTATTCTTATACTATTGTATTCGCCATATGGTACTATATCCATTGGGTAGGTGAAAACTTATGTTATTTCATTATATGTAAGGAAGATGTATTATTGATAGTTTAATAAGATTAAGGAGTGATAGGGTTGTGGTTCATGGAAATATTATCTATTGTGAGGTTTCCCCAGGCTAGCTATAGTCTTGGATATCTTGGGAAATGTCTATTATGGATTCCATTTGGATTTTTATGGAGAAAATGATACCCATTAGGTTAGTATAACCAATTAAAAATCATGATAAATTGACTTAATTCCTATTTAAGGATTCATATTAGGTTCAACATTCTATTTTTAATGAGACACCATACCTATGGAGTTTTTAAGTCAGTACAAACCTTCTTTCTGAAGGTATATTGTCAGTTGGACTTTACCAGTGAAACTTTGTGTCATACATTAATCAAAAGGATGGTAGTTCATGTTCATATCACCCCTTTTGAGGTGAATTATTTACTACTCTGAGTCTCTCTTAATGATTTAATACAAGTTCATAAATCCTTCGAAGTAATAATATTGGTTACACTTAATAAATTATTGATAGACTACACACATTTAAAAGGATATTTCATGTGGGGATTATACATTATCTCATTTTATCAAAGTATTTGATCACTTTATAATTTAAATCCACGTAGGTAGGAACTCAAGAGTTTATACCCATCGAGTAGCGTGTCGGAATCCTTCAAAATGAGGTAATAGGTGTTATGGAGTTAAGATCCTTCTCAGACAATGGGTTTCTTATGTATCCCAATGAATGGAATTAGAACCCATGTAGTTTATCTCCACATAATAGGATACATTATACCTTTTAAATTCATGTGACAAGGACCATATTAGTGACTTTTAAGGTTGTGAAACTGTGACCTAAAGGTCATGCATCCAGAACTAATTAATGTTTCTTTTAATGTTGTGTGTGTAAGAACTATGGATATTGTGATTGAACCTGATATAGTCATGCTATGTATCCTAATTATTCAAAATAAAAAACCATATAGTTTATATTTAATAGTATAAGGTCATATGATAGGATCATTTTATTATATTTGATGATGTTTAGTAAGGAGCTATGATAGATAGTTTAGAGTCATATATTTAGGACTACATGGTAGAGGATTCATAGAAATAGTTTGTGTGGGACTTGTGCATGGGAGACCCTTTTTGGTTCACTATGTTAGTTAGTAACTAAACAAGAGAAGTCATGGTAGGTTCTTACACCTAGTATGAGGCCCATATATAGTGGTTTTCCCCTCTGTCTATTGGTAACTATATGAGGAATTAAGACCATAGGGTTAGATCTTACTCTTATTAGGAGGCCTGTTTATGGATTCCAACCTCATCTCCATTAGAAACTAGAAAAATAATAGACTCAGATGATTTAGTCTTACACATAGAAAGAGGCTTAAATATAGTTTTCCAATTAATTTATGTTGTAATCTAGATGTGTAAGTGAGACTAAAAATATTTGAACCTTTACCTAGTTGGAGGCACATATATGGATTTCCACTCACTAAATTTTGGTGACTAGACAAGGAAGGGTGACTAAAATGGTTGGGTTTTACTTATAATAGGAGGTCTATATATTGATGTACATCATATATATATTGGTAAATATATGTGGAAGTAAAACTAGAAAGGTTTGGTATTACACCTAATAAGAGGTCCATATATGTTTTTCCACCCTCTTTTTGTTGGTTACTAGATGAACAATGGGGAATATAATGTTTTAGGCTTACACCTAGTAGGAGTTCCATATATGAATGTCCACCTCTTGTTTTATGGTAACTATATGAGGAAGGGAGGCTTCAATTGTTAATCCCTACACTTATTAGGAGGCCCATATATATATATATATACATCTCCTATCTACTGCTAACTATATATAGAATGGAAATTGGAATGGTTGGGAATTATACCTTATAGAAGACCAACATATTTCTTCAGCATAGTAAGTGAACAAAGGTGTCTAGTGGGCATCTTAATATAATAGAATTATTGATATGGGGAAGCTGATATGAGAAACAAGATCTAAGGGAAACTTTCTTAATCACATAATCCCATCGACCCATTTTATCAAGTAGATAAATGATTTTTATCACCTAGAGGTTCCAATAAATTAGGGAGGATTTTCTGTGATGGTTCTCTTATGGGATGCATAAACCCTATTATTAAGGGAATACATGATTGAATGGGATAACTCTGACATTAATGATGACTTGATCATTTATGTTTGTAAGATTTGTTGGATGAAATAATGAAATAGGATTTTAGGGCATTAAACTTGGAAAAAGGTATTCATTAAGGTTATTTAGGTTGATTCAACACAAGAAGATGACCTAGGTAGAAGAAAAAGAAAAGTAATAAGATTGGTTCCCTATAGATATTTTTCTTTATTAAGTGTCCATCATTGGAATAAATCTATTTTATCCTAGTGCCATTTTGATATGGGTGTATTTCACCTAAGGGACCACTATTTCTATATAGTATTGGTGTTATTTTTGAGTGAGTATGGTTTTCTAATGTTGTGTGTTTAAAGGACATCATTAATGAATGCGGACTCAATAGTATCTCTCCATGAATGATGTTTCACAAAAAGATCCATAAAGGAGCCTCATAGATGTGGTTTACAAAGGAGATTCATGTATAAGATTCATGAAGGATCCTTGAGGATAGTATTAACAAAGGATCCTATATAGGGAGCTCTGTGGAGATCCTATGAAATAAATGCATCACCTCTAATTGTTCTTCACATTACTTATCCTTTATTCCCTATAATGATTTGATAAGGTGATTACCTTATTGGTTTCCTTCATAAAATTTCATTAAGGTAATTCTCATGAATAATGACATCTATGAGAAGAATAGGTTCTCTTTCTCAAATTGGAAAGTCCTACACAAAATAAAAAATGTCCCCTATTTCTCAATGTATATGATAGGTATTTATGGAAATTTTTTTCCTATAATATCAAGTCATATAGGAAGCATAATGTTGACTAAGGATACACGACCATCATATATTGGAACCAGGAGACTTCAAACAATATCAAGTCTGAGAGGAACTTAGAATCCATAAATGAGAACCATCTATTTCTATATAGAACACCCAACCATGAAGTATTTTCACGACCATGAAGACTTTACTTAAAATCTTTTTTCGTGATAATTTTTCATTTTCCATTTTTCAGTTATTCTAAAATGAATATAAACATGAGGAATACATAAATACTTACCTATGAGGTTATTTTATATAAATAAGTATTCAAATTGAATCTTATGAAAATAATTATGCATTTGTATATTGGGATCTTATATAGTAAGGGTTTTATAAGTCCTAATGGTTCCTAGAAGAACCTTGAAAATGGTCTTTATGATTTCAACAAACTTTTTTCAATAGTGGATTAAATACCCTTCCTAATCTTAGAGGGAGATTCTTAGCACCATGTCATTGTAATAGGTCATGTTTTTTTGGTAATCTCTATCCCATAGTGTGTGAGAAATCATGTGACACATGGAGATCCCATTTGTGTCATCTTTGTGTAAAAATATAATATTTTTCCATAATTGGTTTACATCGTCTAAGGGAAGATTGTATCATGGATTCTATAGAACAGTTTTTGGGACATATTTTTTCAATAATATAAATCATATTATTTAAAAAATACCATATTGAATCTCTATATTTCGGAATATATTAGAGGTAAATAGATAATTACCTTTCTCTTATTTTCAATGGTTCAATTCATCATTTATCCCAAAATATGGGTTTATTTTATTTCTAGAGGCTAATATATTATGTAAATACTCTCACTCCATCTTCCTAAACTATTCATAATACTAGAAATAATTTAAAAACCTTTTTTCCGTCTTTTGAAGTATAGTCTATCTATAATTGAATTCTTACTATTTTTGTGATGTTTTATTCATTACTTGGGCTTCCTTTGGGGGTAAACGTATACCAAAATTCCTCAAATACATGATATATGTAGTTGTGGGATCCTCACTAATTTCTATTATCCATATTTTTATTTATTTTTATTTTAAACCTACCCTAGGCATGAAACTGGAATGAAAACAATCATACTCTTTAGATATAGATGATACTTTTGTTTCTATTCCCATTGTGGGTTTATCATAGGGTGATTCTATGAACTTTTTCAAATGGATTGAGGTATTTTAAAACAAATAATATTCTTAGAACTACTAATTAGAAAAAAACTTTACAAAATAGCTTCTAAGGACTCACTTGTGTCACTGTTATATTTGTTAATTTATTTTTTATCGCTAGAAAAATCATGTTGAGGATACTTTTATCATACTAACTTGATCACACATTTTCATCAAGCACTATTCTTAGTTTATCAACATTAACTTCATGAATCTGATTCTTCTATTGAAAGTAAATATCAAGCACTGTAATCAAAAAAATCAAATCCAATTGAGAATCATTGTTAAAAATTATTATTATGATGCATGAATATTTTCTTTAATCCATTAATTGGATTAATTATTCTCCAAGATTGTATTGAACCTTTAATTATCAAATTTGGAGCACCTTTATTTAATCTTTCTAATCATGAAATATATTCTTCTAAATTTCTTAGATAATTTTAAAATGTTCAAATACATTTTCATTAAATCTTTCTCCAAATTTTCTGATTATTTTTTTAGATGGGTGTTCTCCTACTACATGATTCTATAATATCTAAAACAATTTACAATTTTTTCTGATTGTTAAGAATGATTCTCTAATGTTTTGGATTTTATATGTATTATTTTCGATATTATGTGGATTATTTTCAAGACCAGGTGTTGAGACATCATGCGATTCCGAGGCATAGTGTTCTTGAAATAAATATTTGAAATATATTAAATATATTAAATAGTACATGCATGAAGCTTCCCTAAAAAAGTTTAAAAACTCATATACGGGTGCCCAAATCAAAAATATTAGGCACCACTAAGTTCATAATGGATTGTTTTTTCCTATGCACAACATAACATTAGTCGATGCTGGTTGTTTGTAGAAAAGATTATGTGGGCATAAAATAAATAAAATTATTTAATAAAATTATTTTACAACATATAAACCTAGTTGTATCTATAAATATATGCTTGGGGTGAATTCCAAGGGATAACCTCATAAACCTGTTCTTTTTTAAAATTTCCATTAGATAAGTGTAGGATAGATCCTTGGAGGATGATGAAGGATTTACAATCGATATGGTTCACATTTAATATATCTCACCAAAAAACACAACACAACAATTATTATTCATCTGAAATTGAATCAAATCAAGGTATGGCATGTGTTTCAATTTTTTTATTCTATATTCTTGATTTCTACGATGAATGAAAATCAATTTATGAAGAGATTAATTTGTTGATTGATCACATTTTGGGATGGGATTATATTTGTAGGGATTATTGGTAAAATTATATTTTTTATTCGATTTCATTGATTACTGTTCTAATAGTGATGAATTGAGTCTCTCAAATAATAGAAATGTTTTTTTCATATTTTACATGTTACATGGTTTCCCCCACTTTTCTTTCATTTGTCACAGGTGTTCTTCTCTTAGCCTGTAGTTTAATGATTTACTGATGAATTGGTCATTGTGAACATGTTATTTAGAGAAAATATCAGAAATTATAGAACCAAAAATAGTATGACTCAATGGAGGTGTGACGGCAGTGGTGGTGAATTAATCAGACCGGTTTGGAAACCCCCGATCTTGATGTGAGATGTGTGGAAGATGATTCAGATGAACAATATCATTATCTCTATCATATTTGATGTTTGGAGTTCATTTCCAATTGAAGACAATTCTCAATTGAGGAAGATCCAAAAATCTTAGAGATATTGGAGCCATATTTCTAGGTGACGGTGGCATGGGCACGAGCGAGATAAATAACTAGGGTTTCGGGAAAATATAAATACACAATGGGTGTAATATAAAATTACATAGCATGTGGGCCCCATCAGTGGTGTCTAGGGTTTTGGGATGAGGATAAAGATCACACGTCATATGATCAATGTCTCAAGGAATGTGAATATCCCCATTTTACTAGGAATATACATTGGTGAGTACACAGACATGGGTTGTGGTGAACGATCATAGACACGTCGTGTACTCCCGTGTGGACATGACTTGGTGTACACTGAATGGTACATGGGTAATGATTTTGTACATAGACATTGATAGGTGAAACGGGTAGGATACCGTATATCTCTACATGCTATGTACCCACTAGGACACGTCATGTACTCCCATCAAGAGTTATTAAAGCTCTTTTTATTCATAGTTTAGACCAGTATAGTTTGAGTTTGTTCCCTTGGTTCTTTCCCTCGAGGTTACAATGTGGAATTATATCAACATCACTTGACTATGATCCCCTAGAAAGGTTGAGTCGCAGATTGAGTTATGTTGTCCCTCTGTGATACAGGATTGTGATCCTCTATCATCCTTTGTTCCATAGTTGGATTTTGTGGAATCAAAATGGCCTCCCATATCTATGAATCGATCATCCATCTTGGAGGTTGTATCGATAGGGTTCGTGGAATCATTGATGTATGATTTCCTACATAGCATGTTGGTCTAGATTGTGTTCATAGTGTCCCCTAATAGTTCTGGACATGACCCCCTCTCTATGTATCAAAGTCTTCTCAGGCCAGATAATCATATTTGGGTCATGCCTAATGATCGTGACATCTTTAATGAGTGTCTATGATGATAGCATGGATCATGGGATGAGATCTCCCAGAAAGAGTGTTTCATCAAGCAGAATCATGTGGATGGATGTTTTTTATGACCGCCTTATCAAGTGGTGTCTTTCCTGAATATATCTGGGTTTTTTCTATCATACATTTATTTTCATGTCTTTTGTTGAGATGAGTATATATGGTTCTTAATTTTTAGTGTTTTCAGGGTTTTCTATTGAGTATTATTATACACACCCATTTACAGGTATTTCATACACATGTCGTGTCTTGTGAAAACGATGACCCTTTTGACTGTGTCTTAGAAGGATAAGGAGCGGGTGGAGCATAGTTGAATCTTTTCAAACTGAGGTGTTTACCAAAATCATTCACTTGACTTAGTCCTCTCTCTTGGATTCAGTTGAACTATTTTCACTTTTTGGTTGGCCTTGTACTTTTCCCCCTTTCTCCTTTTTATACTTTAAAATCATACTCTATTGTGGGATCTTTGATATATGCATGAATTGTTTCATATATTTTACATTTTATCATTTTGTGTGCTTAGAGATATGTGTGTGTGTGTAGATACATTATGAAAATGCCTCAAATTTGTAGTATATGTCTACTCGGTGTTGGTCTCTAGCCCTTACCCTATTGTAGGAATTCATTGGGTTATCATGGGTTGGACCTCGGTGGGTCGGGTCATGAAAGAGTGGTATCAGAGTAGTCAATTATGATTTAAGACATGAGTCATTGAGATTAGTTTGGGGAAATAGTCTCTAGTGTATTGAGTTTGTGTTTCAGGTTAGGGTTTTCAGTGTTGGTGTGGTGGTCGACGTATCCATACATCAGAATTCTAATCACCTACCTTTTGACTCGGTAAATTTAAACATTTGGTTTTGGGGAAAATTTTTGGTACATGCATTATATAGGAATGGTTGTGTCTTCCATGTCCTTCTTGAGTCATCTCCTAATATATACTCTTTTTACCATGGTATATATTATTTTATTTCATGATTCCTCTACATAGATAACCATCCAGGATTCTACTATGTGATCATGATGATGATCCTCCTAGTGATGAGGCAACAATACATAGGCTTGTACTGGATATAGCACATCTGTTTGGTTTACCATCTATGACACCACCCATTGAGAAGAAGCTAACACCATCACATCTAGTTGTGGATGCATTCAGGTCGAGTGTGTTGCATGAGTTTATAAGGTACTGACCTCCCAAGGTTCAGGGTGAGCTAGACCCCCAGATGGATGAGAAATTCTTAGAGGAATCCAATCACTTTTTCTTCCGTGTGAGGATGCTTGTTGATCATATATAAATCCTTACAACAAGTCTTCTATTGGGATATATGGGGAGATGGTGGATCTTAGTGACTTAGTCACATGATGAGATAGATCTCTCCTATAAATACTTTGAGAGTCTCTTAGGGAGGAGTTCTACCCATCCATGTTAAGATTAGTATACATATAGAAGCTTTTTAATTTGAAATAAGGAAGTATGACCATGGAAGAGTACTCAGAAAGATTCAATGATCTCTCATGTTACTACTTAGATATGGTGAAAAATAAGTTCTTTTGGGATTGAACTTTTGAGAAAGGATTTATCCGATATATCAGAGCTTCAGGGCTATCCCTTAGCATTTCCACCTATACTGGGATGATTGGGTAGGTCTTATAAGTAATGATATTCCTGGTAGAGAAGACGCTAGTATTGGGAGCTAGAAATGGGCACCCACAAGCTGAGACCTTGGCATCAAGTAGCTGATGATAGTCACAGGGATCCAAGCATGTCTGATGTTTTAGGAGGCGATCCTAAGAGTCAGGTTCACTGGTTCAGGGTACCCAGGGAAGCTCGAATCAATTGAGACAAAGGTGGTGTTTCACCTATGATGTTCGGGGTAATTTTTCTTAGGATTTTAAAAACCATAGTATATCTAATCGTGAGATAGTCGAAGGACCATTGAGATAGAGATAGAAGAAGAAGCAGGGTGGTTTGTTGGGCGGCAGATGTGGAAGATGGGTCGGAAAGGAATAAGGAGGTGGCCATAGGTTCGACCTATTACCACCACCACCCCTAGGTTCTCTACACTAGGCTCAGGGAGTTTGTGGGTTTGGGACCAGGCTAGCTATAGTCTATAGAGGTCTATGACCCCAAGGCTCCAAGTATGATATATGGTATGACCTATTTCTTCTATACCTTAGTTTTTTTACAGATAGAAACTAGTGTGAGTCATTATTTCCATTCCACTACTCTGTTTCAATACTTAGATATTCTGGTTGAGCTATTGGCTCAACCTTTGCAGTTAGAGACTCCAAAAGGAGGTGATTCAAAGATTTCACACTTTTGCTGACAGTGAAACCTAACGTTTGGAGGTGAGAGTTTTATATGGTATTTCTTTGTAGCAGCAATGAGGCCTTATGATTTCATCTTAGGTATGGACTAGCTATTTTCAGTTCATACCTAGATTGACTATTTTAAGTAGAGGATGTGTTGTTTCCACAGTGAGGAAATGAGGTTTTCCTTTGTGGGAGAAAAGGAAACCTTAGCAGGGTAGGATGGACTCAAGTATAGTAAGGTGTAGCCGATTACTCATCAGTTAGCTAGCCTTACCCTTGGTGTAGTGAATGTTTTGAGTTTCTAGTTTCCTTTAGTGGTAATGGAGTGTGAGGATGTCTTCCATGAAGATGTTATGGGTTTACCTACCCACTAAGAGATAGACTTATGTAGTGATATACACCTTTTAATGCCACTGATATCTTCACCAATATGTCAGATGGCACTCACAGAGCTTCACAATTTGATGGTATAGTTATTAGACATATATGATAGGGGAATTATGAGACCATGAATTTCCCATGGGCATCCCTAGTGTTGTTTTCCAAGTATGTGGATGGAATCTTGAAGTTTTTTCTGGATTATAGTCGGTTAAATCAGGAAACTATGATGAACAAGTATCAACTACCAAGGATTGATGACCTCTTTGATCAGCTCATATGATCATGATGGTTCTTTAAGTTTGACCTCAGGTATTATGAGATGAGGATATATCGTATATAGATTTTAGACACCACTATAGTCACATTGATTACTTGGTGATGTCATTTTATTTGAAAAATCCCCAGTAGTGTTAATGGGACTCACGAACCAGATCATTCAACCTTACATAGATCGATTCATTGTAGTCTTAATTGAAAATATCCTTATGTACTCGGTGTCTGAGGAGGAGCTTGTGAGACACTTGAGGATAGTTCTGGAGACACTCCAAGAGCACTAAATTTATTGAAAGATCTTGAAGTTCTATTTCTGGATCCAAGAGTTCCACTTTCTAGGACATGTTATCTTAGAAAATGGAGTGGAATTGAACACATCAAAGGTTGAGGAAATGATAACTTAGGAGCCACCCAAGAGTGTGGTGGAAGTGTGGTGTTTCCTAGGGTTGGTAGGCTACTTGGGGAGATTAATTCCTAATTTCTTCATGATATCAACACCCATGATAGTTTTGACTTGAAAGGGCAGCCTTTTTAATGGAAAGAAATGTTCCAGTAGGATTTTCAATAATTATGGAAGAGTTTGTTGAGCACTCCCATCTTGAGATTTCAATAGGAGGGCGTTGAGTACGTAGTGTTATATTATTCATTAGGGATAATAATTGGTTCTGTTCTTATGTATATGAAGACGGTTATTTCCTATGGTTCACTCCATTTTAGACCACATGAGTAGAAATACATGACCAGTGTTCTTGAGTTAGCCACAATAGTTTTCTCTTGGAAGATTTGGTGACACTGCATAATATGTGAGAGGTTTATCATCTATTTTGTTCACTAGAGACTCAAGTACATTGTTTCTCAGATGTATTTTAACTTAAGAGAGAGGTTATGGCTAGGTTTCCTCTAAAATTATTACTTTGAGATTGTTTGTAATCCCAGGAAGGGGAATGTGGTAACAGATTTTCTCAGTAGGAGATCGTGTTGGTAGTTTCTAAACGAGGCGTCAAAACAGTTGGCCTCATTGTAGTTATCCTTTTTGGATGGAGATACTGCTTCATACCACCAGTCAATGGTTGTTACCCCTCTGCTCTTGTAGAGAGTCAGGGAGTAATAGTAAGGGGACACCAACTATATGACCCTACATACTTGGATATCCAATGTACATGCTCTATATGGATTTTATGAAGGTGGGGAGCATTTCGTTCTTTTCATAGGATACACGATGGTACCAGTGGTGTTGTAGTGGGAAGTTCTGAGAGAGTTTTATAAATCTCCTCTAGTGGTACATCTAGGTGTTTAAAAGATGTACCAATACCTTAAATGTTAGTTTTAGTGGCCAGGGATGAAGAATGGAATTTCATATTTTGTCTCTCGATCCCTTGCTCGTCAGCAAGTGAATGATGAGATCCATGTTTTTGAAGGTTTAACCCAAACCCTTGAGGTGTGAGTTTAGAAGTGAGATATTATATCCATGGACTTTGTGATGGGATTACCATATACATCCATAGGGAATGATGTTATCTGGGTGATCGTAGACCGACTCACCAATTCGAACCACTTCTTATAAATTTGGGAACAGAGTTTAGTAGAGAGCTTGTGATGCCTCTGTTGGAGTTGGTGTCCTAGAACCAACTAATTTTTACTTTATTCATTAATAAATACCTTATCACATCTTGATTGTTCTTCTACCTGACAATGCATGTTCTAATGTCCCAAGGATAGTTTTTGAACCAAAGGGTCATAGTAGATCCCTGCTATGATGAGAACCCATAAGTTCCATAACACTATTCTTTAATATATGTTCTATGTACGGATGATGTTATTTGAGGGACACAAATAATACATGCCATTAGTGGTGAGGACTCATAAAATGTTGATGCAACTTCTCATGGTGTGCTCCCATGGTAGTATCGAGGAGGATATTATGAGAATGAGACCTTCTAGTAGAAAATACAAATTTCATAGTGTCATTGGATGTTCCTATCTACAGACATGAGTATTAGTCGATAGACATTTAGATTATTATTAATGGGTATTATAACTCATGCACTTAGGTGTATTGATGAAAACTATAATGAAAAACTATTCACAATGAGGTAGGATATGTTGGGTGCGTCACGAGTAATACTATATTAATAGACAGTACGAGAAAGGATTTGTCCCTTTTGTTCCATAACGGAAGTTGATATATCAGGCCCTTTGATGGAATTTATATAGCCTAAATAAATCAATGTTTACTATGAGGAATATGAATTTTCAATTCCATAATATTAAAGAAAGAATAATCGAGCACATGGGTAGATGGAACCAACATGCAACCTGCTTGATTCAAGATATTCAGACAAAGGGATTACATCACAGAGTAAGCATTCATAAGAGGTGACATGTCATTGCAGTGTTAACTTTCTTCTCTATGGGTGCCTTGACGTGTTTCAAGATGCTAACCCTGGACTTTAGGCAGGCTCTTCCTAATTCCATTGAGAAATAGGCCTAGAGGGTCACACACACTAAGTGTATCTAAGTATCTCAGTTAAATATTTATTTAACAACTTGAATAAAGATTATTCCCGATTGTGGTTTAATAATTATTCAAGGATTCCTAATCACATTTATTTCAACACTATTTATTCTAGAGAATATATTGTGGGTGAAATAATATATTTATTAGTGAGTAATGCAGTGATATTTATTTAAGAAATAAATAGTCATTAATCATGGTCTAATAAATGTGGTGGAGGAAATAAAGAAAATAGAAAAAAAAGTACACGCCATGTATATTAATATATACATGTCGTGTAGTTTTTCTGGTGATTTTTGAGAAATAATATTATTTATTTAATTAATTAATATTAGGTGTAATTTTTTGAACGCATGTCAAGTGATAAAAATAGACAACGGTTATTATTAGACGTGGGTTATTACTAAGAATTAACTGAAATGAATATATTATTTCAGGTAATTAATACATTTCATTATTCTATGTATTATAAATCCCAATTACATTACTCTCATTAAACCTAGCTATTCTTTGTGGTTGTGTACAACAGATCTGGAGAAAGATCTCAAGTCGAGAGAGAATTCCTTTCCTCCAAGAACGCTCTCAAGTTATGAGAGAGATCCTCCTCCATGGGATCACAAAGAGTGTTTTGGAAGAGGCTCTCAAGGAGATCAAAGGTGAACATCTCAAGTTAAGGCACATCTGCACTATGACCAGGAGATCCCTTTGGTGATGTCCAAAGATGTGTAGAGAAAATGTGGATCACCGCTAGATAAAGATTACACTTGGGTTCTGCGATGGAATGATGAATCACATTAAATCTTGACTGGAAACATCAACAGATAGAGAATCCCATCAAGTTAATTCTTTTATTTTAATTAAATTAAATAAAAACAACATATGATGATCCTATTTATGGTTCTAGGACTCCAATATTTCCTTTTATTCTTTGTTCTATTCCAAATATCTGGTGTTTTATCATCATGACATATCTCATATTGATCGTTGTTAATGACAAAAATTAAAGTTGTGTACACCCATCCACGTGCTTCCGCAGCACCCAGAACCTACAAGTGGTATCAGAGGGGGTCATATCATTGATTATAGTTATTTAGTTTTTAGTTGATGATTTACTCATATAATAATTTAGTTATTTCAATTCAAGTTAACCATTCTGCAAATATGAATCTTGATATTTTTTACTCCTCTTTAATTTCTCATTCACCTTACATAAATGAACTTTTTCTTTTAATTTTGATTAAAATAAAATATTGGATCCCATCCAGAGGCTCCAAAGGTTTCTGGACATACAACACTAGAACACATGGCATGTATTCAGAAGTGCATGTCGTGCAGTCAAGGTTCAATGCACCGGGACTAGTCTGCCAAACCAAGTTCTATGTCAGAGTTTATCTAAGTCTTAAATGACTCCGTGTTTTAACCAGGTCCAAGTGGAACACGGTTTCTGGATTACATTCCATGTGGACCACAGGACACAGTGTGTAATACCTTCGGGTTAGGGTTGGATCATGTACCCCATACATGGCTTTCCTAGCTAGAGACTGTGTAACACAGATACTACACGGTGTGTGGCCCACAAGACATGTCATGTACTCCGAAGATTTCAGAAGTACACTCACATGTCGTATCCTCATGTGTGTACTTAGGATGGATGGTGACCGATAGTAAATGCTATTTAGTCGGAACTACATGCCATTTAATCAACCAAATTACACTGATTTATTAAAATTTATTATTATATTATACAAACCCTTGAGGCGTATACCATGGTGCAGATGTAAAGCTGAGTCACAACATGTGATGGTTGTTTTATATATCTACTTTTAATTCTACATATGTTAATGTTAATTTCTACTCATTGGGTAGTTATGAAGATGAATTCATTAGGGTTCCTCCAAGTTACATGTTATATAAAAAGATAGTATTAAATTAATTTATTTGTTTAAAATTATGATGGATTATAATCTTAAGGAAATTCCAAAAAGAGTTTAAGATAAAAGGATTGATTAATTAAAGATAATCAATTTATTCAAGCATGGTTTATCTTAAACAATAATGATTAAAGAATTTAATTCTAGTTTTACTTATGCATAAATATCGTTTCTTGTATGGATGATCGTAGCTAGACCAAGACCATTTTATGTGGATGGTTGATTTTTTATTTATTTATTTAAATTATATTTGTTTGCATGTGAGCCTTCTAGTCATTAATATGTAGGTCCTGTGTGCCTAAGGTTTCATTTATGTAAAACCCAATTTTACCCCTCACCTGCATGTGAGATAAAAGCATATGTAATGGATGGAGCCCCCAAGCTAGTGGAGGCGGTTCAAGTTAGGAGTCTAATTGAAACCAATCCCAAGGAGATACAAAGGTGGACATGTGGAAAGCTATAAACACGAGAAAAAAAAGGTTCATGGTGCTTCTCCCATAGGTATTGGGTTAGTTTATCCACCACAAGATAAAATATCCAATAGAACAAGCTCATGATCATACCATTTATTTTATTTCTATTAGTTTCATGGTTTATTTATTTCAGGTGTGTTGTCGCAATCACACAATAAATAAATTAAACAAGCATACTAGATAGAACTAAAATAATATCAGCTTATACGTAAATATTATCTTATACATGGTTAATCACTTAATTATATTACACTTAATATTAATATGTATGTAATCAAATATAATAAAATGGAAATTACATTTAAGGATAAAATCCTTCAATGAAATATTAAGTTGGTATAGGTTTCCATAATCTTGGTTATAATCTAACCATAATTCAAAGTTCTTGACCAACACTAATTGGGGTGCTTTCAATTATTGGGGAATTCTAATTCAATTTTTTGGGTTGAATTGACTTGGTTCACATCAAGGGTTTACTGCCACTGCAAGACTTGTTTTGACCAAGAGGAAAAGGTTGAGGAAATCCAAAATAATAGGATTTCAGGATTGGGGGGTCCACTTAGCAGATCAAGAAAATATGATTTAATGCATTTGGAATTTGGAATGCCTACCTAAAACCCTTCAAGTTTCTTGAACACTCCTTGTTGGGGTAATACGAAGGGAAATATGGATCATTTTCCCTAGAATATTCAAAAAACATAATATTCTGAAGTCAATGGTGAGGGCTATTAGATTTTGACAAAATAGTGGGAGACTAATAAGTATTAATTTATTTATTTGTCTCAGTTTTCTCATGATAATGTACTTAATCTTTTCTCATCTGAAATTGTTGAAATGACAAAGAAAATGACTTTAAACATATCATTGTGAACCATACACAAGAAGGAAAACCTTCTCACCGGCACCAATTTCCAGGACTGGCAGAGGCATTTACACGTCATCCTTCCCCATGAGAGGAAATTATATGTGTTGGAGGATACTATTCTAGTTGCACCTAGAAAAGAGGCCAGTGATGAGGAAATATCTTTCCATATGAAACATATATATGATTCTACAGATGTCAAATGTTTTATGCTATTGGTCATTTCTAAAGAGCTCTTGAAGAAACCTAAAAACATGGACGTGTATAGCAAGATGTCTCACCTTAAGGATCCATACCATGATAAGGATATATAAGAGAGATATGAGATCTCAAAATCTTTGTTTACAACTAATCTTAGAGAGTCTATTCTATCTGGGCCTCATGTAGTCAAGCTTATTTGATACATTGAATGACTGGACATCTTAGGGATTATGTTCCTAGATTATTTGCATACATATCTCATCCTATCATCATTTCCCAATACCTTATCTAGATTCATGTTCATCTATAACATTAAAATAATGAAAAAAGTATATCTTAACATCTAACCTTGATTCACCAGGTAGATAAGGACATGGGGTGTGACAAAACTACAGTTTTAATAGTGAAAAAGAAGGGTAAGGACAAGGAAAATGGGAAAAGGATTTATAAATAGTCTGAAGCTCTCAAGAACCGTCCTTCCAAGAAGGGGAAGATCCAGAGGCAAGGCAAGTAATAGGAGGTGGTATGTTTTTAATGTGGAAATACTGACCACTAGAAGAGGAAATTCACCCAGAAGTGTGGAGACGCTAAAGGCACATTCATTATCGAGTTTAATTTTTCCATTTCTACGCATTGGGTATTAGATACATCTTGTGGGGATCACATATGTATTCAAATGCAGGAACCAAGTATAATTATAAATATTTTCATAGGAGAGGTGGATCTTCAAGCTTCCAATGACATGAGGCTGGCTACATTGGCCATTTGTGATTATCATCTTTCATTTTCAACTGGGATGCTTTTGGTTTTACATAACTGTTATTATGTGCCTAGTGTTTCCAAAAACATAATTTATATATCATGTTTGGATATGTATATATTATTTTAAAGTTTGGAAATAAGGTTTGTTTCTTTTATAAGAACAATGTATGTTATGGTATGGTGCATTTAAATAATGGTCTATATGTATTAAATTACAAAAAACAAGTATTGTCAATTGATAATGAAACAAACTCGCATGACTCATACAACACCCAGTTGTGGTATCACCATATTGGTCATGTAAAAAAATAACTTGAGAAAGATCTACTAAAATGGTTATTTAGAATCTACTGGGCTAAAACCACTTGATAGATGTCAAGATTGTTTACAAGGTAAAATGACCAAGTCGCCTTTCGGTGGATAGAGTGAAAGGGCCATATAGCTTCTAGGATTGGTTCACATAGATGTGTGTGGAACATTTTGAGTAGAAGATATAGGTTGATATTCTTAATTCATTACTTTTGCTGATGATTTGATTAGATATGGTTATATCTAATTAATGAGGTATAAGTCAGATTCCTTGGAGAAATTTAAGGAATTCATGAATGAATTATAGAATCATCTTGGTAAGAAGATAACAAGGATTTGATCGGATCAAGGTGGGTAATATATAAACTAAGACTTCATTGAACTTTTACGGGAGTCTAGGATTCTATCTCAACTCAATCCTTATTATACACCAGGGTGGAATGGTTTTAGTGAAAGGAGGAACTACACCTTGTTGGACATGGTTTGGTCGATGATGAGTCATGCAGATTTTCTATTATCCTTTTGGGGATATGCATTAAAAACTACATTATGCACATTAAACCGAGTGCTAACTAAAGTGGAAAATTTAATTTCCTATGAGTTATGGAATGGAAAGAAACCCATTTTTTCTCACACATGTGTATGGGGATGTGAGGAATTTGATAAGGCCTTCTTAGAAAATAAATTATCACCCCAGGGCATGAGTTGTATCTTCATAGGATATCCCAAGGAAAAAAAAGGATATTACCTATATAACCCTTCATACAAGAAAGTGATTTTCACCAAACAAGAAATATTTCTTGAGAGGGTTCATGTCCTCAAAATGGATAGTGGGAGCAAGATTGAATTCGACGAAGTTGATTCTCAAGATATAGAGGAGTTGCTACAGGAAAAAGTTCCAAGTGTCCCTGTGGAAGAGGTTAATGAAATACAAGTATTGTGTAGGAGATCAAGAGAGGTAAAGGAACCATAGAGATTTGTTTTCCTAGTCACTGAGGATGTTGAATCATTATTGTTGGACAATGATGAACCTCTCTCCTATAAAGAAGCAGTAGATATCTCATAATTAGAAATATGGCTAGAAGTTATGAATTCAGAGATGGATTCCATGTATTAGAACCAAGTTTGGGTTCTGGTTGATGAGTTAGTTGATGTAAAGCCTATTGGATGCAAATGGGTATTCAAGAGAAATTTGGAAATCGAAGGTTATGTTAGAACCTATAAGGCAAGGCTAGTGGATAAAGGATTCAACCAGAGTCAAGGAATGAAACCTTCTCTCCAGCTTCCATGATTAAATCTATAAAAATCATATTTTATATAGAATCTTACCATAACTACGAGATTTGGTAGATGGATGTAAAAATAGAATTATATAATAGAAATATTCAGGGAGATTTCTATATGAAACAACCATAAGGTTTTGTGCCACTAGGTGAATCCAAATGGGTTTTCAAGTTGCAGAAATTCATTTATGGATTAAAATAAGAATCTAGGTCATGGAACATTCGATTTGATGAATCCATAAAGGAATTTGGTTTTAATAATAATGAATGTGATCCATATGTTTATAATCATTTTAATGAAAATGTGATCATTATCCTCATAGTATATGTTGAAGATATATTAGTTATTACTAACAATATACCAGTCTTATAGTCAGTTAATGGTTGTGTAAACAAGTGTTTCTCCATGAAAGACATAGGTGAAGTTGCCTACATTCTAGGGATAAATATCATTTGTGATATATCCAAGAGGCTACTTGGACAAAGTTTAGGTACAAACATTGACTAGATACTAAAGAGATTTAGTATGGAATAATCCAATAGGGGATTAGTTCTAGTGTCACATAGCCTACATCATTCTAAGAAAATGTGTCCTCAAACACAACATAAGAATTATAGGATGAATAAGATTTCATATGCTTTGGCTATAGGATCCATCATGTATTCCATGTTATGTACTAGTCTTGATGTTTTTTATGAAATGATCATGGTAGGTAGATATCAAGAAGATCTAGGATTACAACATTGGAATTATATTAATACTATCCTTAAGTATCTGAGAAGAAATAAGAATATGTTCCTCGTGTATGGAAGATATGAGGATCTTGTAATCAGAGGGTATGATGATGCTAGTTTCTAGACTAATTAGAATGATCTGAAGTTGTAATATAGATATGTTTTCTGTCTCAATGAAGTATTTGTGAGTTTGAAGAGTTCAAAGCAGCTAGTTATCGTTGATTCTATAGTGGGGTCCAAATATATAGCGGCTTTTGATGCATCCAAAGAAGTCTTATGGATTCAAAACTTCATCTAGGAGCTTGATGTGGTGCTTAGAAGTAAATATTCTATCACATTGTATTGTGATAAAATTACAACAGTGGCTCTTGAAATAGAACCAAGGTCACATCAACGGACAAAGCACATTCTATGGAAGTATCACCTCTTGAGGTATATTTATCAAAGGGCTGAAGTTATAGTGAGAAGATTTTTCACAGAGGAGAACGCGGTGGACCTAATGACTAAAGACCTATCTTAGCAAAATAATGAATATCATGTGATAGCTAGTAGGTTAAAGGTTGTTAGCGGTTGGCTCTAGTCCAAGTGGGAGTCTGTTGGAGTTGGTGGGATAGAATCAACTACTTTGTAATTTATTCATTAATAAATACCTTATCACATATGGATACTTCTTCTATGTTACAATGCATGTGATAATATCCTAAGGATAGATGTTTCACCAAAGGGTCATAGAGGATATCTGCTATGATGAGAACCCAGAAGTGTCATAACACTATTCTTGAATATATGTTCTATGCAAGGATGATGTTATTTGTGGGACATAAATAATACAGTCCATTAGGGGTGGGTACTCATAAAACATTGAGGCACCTTCTCATGGTGTGCACCCTTGGTAGTATCCAGGAGGATATTATAAGAATGAGGCCCGCCAGTAGGAAATCAAAATTTCATAGTGTCATTGGACGTTCCTATCTGCAGATGTGTGTATTAGCCCTTACACATTAAGATTATTATTAATGGGTATTACAACTTGTGCACTTAGATGTATTAACTAAAACTATGATGACATACTATTTGCAACGAGGTAGGATATGATGGGCGTGTCACGAGTAACACTGCATTAATAGATAATGTGAGAAAGGATTTGTCTGTTTTCTTCCATAACGGAAGTTGATATCCCAGGCCCTTTGATGGAATTGATATAGCCTAAATAAATACATATCCATGGTGATGAATGGGTGAGTTAAATTCTAGGAAGTCAAATAAAGAATAATCAATCAAATTGGTTGGTGACACTAGCATGCAAACTTCTTGATTCGAGATATCAAGACAAAGAGATTACATTACATAGTAAGCATTCACAGGAGGTGACACGTCATTGTGGCATTAACTTCTTTCTCTATGGGTGCCTTGACATGTTTCTAGATGTTAACACTGTAATTTAGGTAGGATTTTCCTAATTCCACTAATAAAGAGGCCTAGAGGGTCACAAACATTAATTATATACAAGTATCTCAATTAAATATTCAATTAATAACTTGAATAAATATTATTCCTGATTGTGGTTTAATAATTATTCAAGGATGCCAGATCACATTTATTTTGACACTAGTTATTCGAGAGAATATATTGTGGGAGAAATAATATATTTATTAGTGATTAATTTAGTGATATTTATTTACGAAGTAAATAGTCATTATTCAAGGTCTAATAAATGTGGTGGAGGAAATAAAGAAAATGGAAAAACAAAAAGTACATGTCGTGTATATTAATATATACATGCCATTTAGTTTTTCTAAGGATTTGTGAGAAATAATATTATTTATTTAATTAAATAATATTATGTGTAATTAACTAGGCACATGTCAAGTGATAATAATAGTCAACTATTATTATTAGACAGCGGGTATTACTAAGAATTAAATGAAATGAATAAATGATTTCGGGTAATTAATTCATTTTATTATTCTAAGTATTATAAATCCCAATTACATTATTCTCATTCATCCTAGCCATTATTTGTGGTTGTGTGCAATGGATCTAGAGAAACCTCTCAAGCGAAGAGAGAATTACTTTCCTCCAAGAACGCTCTAATGTTACGAGAGTGATCCTCCTCCACCAGATCAAGAAGAGCATTTTGGAAGCAGCTCTCAAGGTGATCAAAGGTGAACATTGAGAGTGAAGGATCTTCCCTGTCAACACCTAGAGATACCTGTGTCAATGTATAGAGATGCGTGGAGCACCTGTGGATCACCACTAGAGGAAGCCTACACTTGGATTATGTGACGCAATGACGGATCACATCATATCTTGACTGGAAACATCAACAGAGACATAATTCCATCAAGGTAATTCTTATATTTTAATTAAATTATTTATTACCAAAATATGATGATCCTATATAGGGTTCTGTGATTCCCCTATTTTATTTCATTCTTCGTTCTATTCCAAAGATCTGACATTTTATCATTGTGACAGATCTCGGATAGATCATTGTTAACAGTAAAAATTAAAGTTGGGTACACCCATCCACATGCTTCTACTGCAGCCATAACCTGTAGCCTCTACATTATGGACATAGTAATACTCCATGGAGTTCCATTGAAAATAATTTCCAATCATAATGCTCACTTTACATCCCATTTCTGGAATGAATTACAAGAGGCATTTAGGACTCATCTACACTTACACACAAGTGTTTCACCCCCAAACTAATGATTGGATTGAGCAAGCCATACATGCTCTGGATGACATTATATGAGCTTATATGTTAAAAATTTTCCATATTTGGGAGGATCACCTATCGTTGGTGTAGTTTTCATTCAAAAAAAGAAACCATTCCACCATGGGTATGGAACTATTAAAGGATTTGTGTGGGAGACCCATCAAGTCACAACTTTGTTGGACTGATCTAGGTGAGTCAGCACTCATGGGACTATAGTTGGTACAAGATACTATAGAGAAGGTATATATCATCTTGAAGTATATTAAGACTAATCAGAGTCCTTATAAGTCTTATGCCGACAGGAAATAAAGACCTCTTAAGTTGGAGGAGGTAGACTAAGTGTTCCTGATGGTCTCACCGAGATGTGGATTAAGGAAATTTTGCAATGGATACAAGAAATATATTAGATTAATCATTCCTTTATAGATTCTATGTTGATTTTTTGAGGTTTTGTACCACTTAACTCTACCTCTTTAGTTGGACTGGGTACACGATGTCTTCCACATGTCACAGTTGAGGATTTTCTAGAATGACGCATCACATGTTATTGACTAGGATGAGATGGACATCGAGGATAGAGAAACCTTTGCAGAGTAACCATTATAGATCGAATATCTATAGGAGAGGATCCTTTATGGGCACTCAATTTCCCTTGTCTAATTCTGGTTTCAGCGTAGTAACCTTTAGGAGTGCACCTGGGAGAGAGATACCCAAATGTGAGCTCAATAACCACATATCTTTGTGTATCCCTTGTTTTGGATTTTCAGGGATAAAAAGACCTAGGGTGGGGAGAATCCAACCTCTTTTATTTTCTATTTATTGTTTTTTATATAATATTTATTATTTTCCAGACCATATGTTGAAACAGTGTGCAATTCCAAGGCCCAGTGCGCCAAGACTAAATATTTTCAATATTTGAAATATATTAAATAACACATGCCTGTGGTTTTATTAATAAAGTGAAATTACTCCTAAACATATGATCATATTAGAAATGTGAAGTCACATTTAAGTTTATAATGGTGGTTTAACCTTAAGAGTGACTTAACATTAGTCGTGGGTCGTTTGTAGAAAGGGTTTCACAGGCGTAAAATAAATAAAATTATTTTACGGTGTAATGACCTAGTTGTCTCTATAAATGAATGTTTACATAGAATTCATAGCATTAGCCAAATAACCCTGAGAATTTTCACAACATCCATTAGAGCATTAGAGGACACCTTGTTGCAGTATGATGATAGATCAACGACTGCAACACCTCATATTTGACAGATCTCACCAAAAAACATGACACGAAAATCATTCTTCATCAATGATCAAACCAAATCGAGGTAGTGCGTGTGTTTAAATTTTTTTATTACACATTATTGATTTCTATGATGAATGAAAATAAATTGATGAATGGATTTATTGTTGGATAGATCACATTGCATGATGGGATTATATTTACAGTGATTATTTGGAGAATTATCTTTTTTATTCGATTTCTTAAATTTCTATTCTAATGGAGATGTATTTAGTCTAACTAAACACAACCAAGGTTCATTCCTATTTTTTATGTTACGTGGTTTTCCCCCCCATTTTTTCATTCATCCTGGGAATTATTCACTTGTCATGAGGTTTTATGCTTTAACAATGAATCGATCGGTGTGCATGAATTATTTGGTACAATGATCTGATATCGTAGATCTAAAATCGGTATGACGTAACAGAGGTGTGAAGATGGTGGAAGAAAATAGATCAGACTGGTTGCAAAATCCCTAATCTTTGTGTGAGATGTATTGAGGATGATTCAGATGAGAAACATCGTTCATATTATCATATTCTATGTTTGGTGTGCGTTTCTTGTTGACGGTGATGCTTGGTCGAGGTATATCCACAAATCATGGAGTGATTAAAGCTAGATTTATAGGAAACGAATGTGTGGTCATGAGTGGGAGGAAGAACCAGGATTTTTGGATATCATAATACACAGGGAATTTAATCTTGGATTACATAGTGTGTGGGTACCCTTCAATGGTGTCTAGGGTTTTGGGATAAAGATATGGATCACACGATGTGTGGACACTATCAAATAGTGTTTGAGCCACCCCAGTTTACTCTATGTGTACTTTGTAAATTACATGGACATGGGTTGGAGTACATGTTCACGGACACACTATGTACTCCCACATGGACAAAAAATGGAATACAATGACTGGTGCATGGACACTAATTCGGTACATTATCATATCCATGAAACATGTTTAGGATATTTTGTTCCCCTGTATTTTATATACTCCTTATATATGTCATGTATATAGAGACTACATGTCTTATGAGGCTCTTCCACATGGGTAGTACTTGGGATATCTGGACACACTGTGTACTCCCATAAAGAGTGCATGAGGCTCTTTGTTTTCTTTGTTTGGACCAATATAGGTTGAATTCATTCCCTTGGTACTTTCCATCATGCATACAGTGTGGCATTATATCCACATCACTAGACTGTGATCCCCTCTAGAGGTCAAGCCTCAGATAGAGTTGTGGTGTCCGTCCATGAGACTGGAGTGTGATCCTCTATCATCCTTTATTCCCTAGTTGGAATTTTTAGAATCAGAGTGACCTTCCTATGTAGGGAATTTATCCTCCATCTATTAGTCCATATCGGTAGGGTTTGTGGAATCATTGGCATATGATCCCCTATGTAGCGGGTTGATCGAGATTGGGTTTGTGGTGTCCCCTAGCAGTTCTAGGCGTGACCCCTATCTTTGTATCAATGTCTTCTTAGGCCATTCCCTTATCTTTTGGAGGGTCCCAATGAGCTATAACTCTTTGTTGAGTGTCTCTAATTAAATAATGGCTCCTGGAGTGATTTCTCATAGAATGAGCATTACTTCGAGCAGAATCCTATGACTGATAGTTGGTAATGACCACTTTATGGCATGGTGACTTTCCTGAGTATATCTAAGTATTTTCAATCATCCATTTTTTTTATATCTTGTATTGATCTGAATATATCTTTTTCTTCATGTTTAGTTATTTAGGGGTGTCCTATGGAGTATTATTATACTCACCCATACATGGGATTTTCCCACATGTGTCATGTCTTATACAAATGATGGCTCTTTTGATAGTTTCCCTAGAGTAAAAGGAGTGGGTGTAGTGTAGGTGGAGATATTTAGACCGAGGTTTTTACCAAGGGATTTAATTTGACTTAGTCCTCACCCTTATAGAAGGTTGGACTCTTGGCACTTTTTGGTTGGGCTTGTATTTGGCCTATTTTCCCCCTTTTGTACTTTATAGTCCTACTTTGTTGTGGTATATTATACTTATGCATGAATTATTTCTGTTGTTTTAAATTTCAACATTGTGTGGGCTTTGAGATGTTTACATGTATATAGTTACTTTAGGAAAATGCCTCCAATTTGTAGAATATGCCTACTCGGTGCCGGTCGCCATCACCTAGACTATTAGAGGTCGTCTTGGGGTTGTCTTGGGTCAAAACTCGGCAGGTCGGATCATAAATAATTCTATTTAAAGAAACAATTGACTCATATTATGAATCCTAAAAAATTTCATTTTCACCGCTTTTTCTTGATTCTTCTATAATGCATTGAACAATGTGATGTGGAAGTTTTATACATCTTCTTAATAGAGGATTTTACTGTCTTATCTTCTTATTCTATGACAAATCAAATTTATTTATGATTATAACCTATAGAAAAATTAATTTCATCCTCTTTTTATAATAGGGATTTATTTTTTATCTATCAAATCTCATTCTTCTTTATATTCTTAAAGGTATTGGAGTATTTGTTATCAAAATCAGTTGTTCAAATTTCATCCCCAAGTATTCCATTAATAATGAATTTAGGAATAGAAAATCAAAACATAAAAATATTTAAATCTTGATATTTTTGAGAATATATTCACAGGTGAAACTCCAGCTCTGATACCAATTTTTGTTTCACTAGGATCCATGAAACCACATCGAGGGGGAGGGGTGAATTTTTGGGAGTGACTTTTTACCTTAAAACATTTCCACCTCATTTCCTATAAACATATTAAGTGAATGGGTCATACTCTATCTCATCTTTGGCTTACATGAATGTAAAAAAATAGGAAGTAAACAACATGAACAAAGAATATTGTTAATTAGGTTTAACTCCATGATGGATAGCTACATCCCCGATGTATGGTGGTTGTTATCCCACTCACACAAAACTTATATTTTATTATGAAGATGGTTCTCTCAAAAGTGTATATACTTGAACTTATTCAATATTTGACATAAACCATACGTACATGTAATAAAGAACATATAGTCTTCATTTTATAGAAATAACCATGAATCCCTCCTCAGATGATATATTTAACTAGATCCTCTTTGTAGTATGATCAATAATAAAATTGAGTCTCCACTAAACTAATGAAATATGATCTTTATATTTAGTTCACAAAAATATCTAGGTTTCCTTCAAATTATTTAGACCATATGATAGAATGATATTGCAGGCCAATAATTTTGATTCCTATTACTCAACCTATAAGATTATTCAAAAGAATCAATCCAATATCTCTCTCTTCCTTCTTGTTCTTCTTCAATTCATAGAAATAATTTTTACCATTAATTATTGGATATATCCCAATAATTTATACAAAAAATCAATTAATTGATAGAAATATCAAGTCCTTATCATTGTTTATATCTTATATAATGGTGAATATCATGACAGATATAGATTCAATGTCTCTTTATGTAAATACCTCATTATCTTCTACTTTTCATTTTTATTCTAGGTATCTCTCCTAGAAATTTCATTCATACAATGAATATGAAATCCATTCATTTTTATAACATTAATTCTCTATCATTACAAGTCTTCAAAACTCATTTAAATCAATCACAAAAAATATATCCATAAAAAGAAATATTTAATCTTCATGTGATATCCAAAACTATCAAAACATTCTCTTTCCACAATACCTAAATACACTTAATTTTATATCTATATGATAATATACAACATCACAATTGTGGCATGAATGAATTTTTCATGATGATCCTATTTTATATTTTAGCATGGTTTCATCATGGAATCTTTTGTTATAGCATAAAATAATATTTCATCTCATTCATATATTGTTCCAAACTTTCATGGAATAACATCTTGGAAAAAAGATCTCCCATGATAAGTTCTTCATCACACTATGATGTTATCTTATTTTCCTAGTGTTATTGAATCTCAATTTCTATAACAAGATTAATCATATTTTACAACTACAAATAGATTTATAGCATGATCTTCTTCTTAAATGTTAATAACCATTAATCATCTTCATTCTTCTTCATTGAAACTAGTTTCTTGAATCATGATTATAAGCACAATCATGATATTTAAATCACTGTTGAATTGTTCAAAAATAAAGTGAATTAGATACACCCTTGAATTCAACTTATATAAATAAAACTTCCCAAACCCCCTATTAACTTTTAATATAACCTTATATATTAAACCTTACATATCAGGTAACCCTTACACAACTTAGTGTGGTTCATTCCCTTGAAAAATTTCATTAGATGAAAAAAATTATGTATCGCCCAAAATTTTACATAATCAATGAAGTATATTATGTATCACATTGTGAATATTTACATTGAAATTGTTTTTGTGATTTTAAAAAAATAATACATATGAAATGGGAATATCTTATGTATTATTTGAAAAAAATTACATATCACTATATGGTTTTTCCTTTATTGTACTTTTTGAAATTTATAACTTCACTCTAAAAAAATATAATTACATAGGGATAATTTAAAATCAATTTAAATCATCACTTGAATAATTTTAAATCATATATAACTTATAAACACTCATTAAAGTATTTCAATAGATCTTTCACTACCTCAAACAACATCAATACTTCTTCAAAAATCAACCAAGTATATTGTTCTAGTAATACAGTCTTTACCATATGATAATACATCGAATATAACGTCACATATAGATTTCCCATCTTCTTTATAGAGATATAGTATCCTCAAATCACTATACTATAATGAACTCTACTTCCTAAAATTCATCAAATCTTCTTAAAATAATTATTCACTTGAACCTTCAAGTGATAGATACGCATTTCAATGATATTCTTTTACTTTTAACAATATTAATTCAATAATGTAAATAACTCAATCCATTTTAAATATTTTAATGTATCTTTAGTAATATAATGGAAACCCCAATGGAATATCCCCCCTTACTAAAGTACTTCCTTTAGTATAACCAAACCTGAGGGAAATTCAATATTAATGTTTCAAGATTTTATTAAATTTTCTTTAACTCAACACATAGTGAAATTATTCTTGAGAAATTCACTCAATATACTATTTAACATGTATGGTAAATTAAAAATCCTTAAAAAATGTTCTTATTATACACATATTGATATCCTATTTAATTATTTCATGCTTATTAAAAATAAATAAAACTCAATACTAAGTGGGTTCAACATGGGATTATATTTGAAACCGATCAATGTGGATATCTAGGTTTTTCTTGATATTTACCCACCATGATCAAGTAAATGTAAGAATTAATCCTAGAAAATATCAAATAATACTTGTTAAATCCAATTTCAGATGCCTAATGGGTTGTATTAATTATTTCTCCCCCTTATTCTATCTAAGCACATTATTTCATGTAGAGGTGTATACCATGAGACACATGAATCATTCCTCTATTAGATTGTTCCATATACTATATATTCAATAAAATTACATTGCATGTACCTTGAGTTATTACAATATGCATATTTTATGTATCTTGAAGGATCTTGATACCAAAAATGTAGGATACTTCTCTTATTTATTTCATGGAGAATCATTTACCCAACCATGTATTAACTAAACATAAGATTAGAATCTCGTTTCTAATCAATATTATATAACCAATATATATTACTGGGGAAAAAATCACTCCCATTAATCCTCTTAAAGTCACATGACTTATATTAATTCTTAACAAAACCAAATTACGACATCGATTCATCAAAACAGATGTTCCATGATCTTAATGCTTGATTCAGACCATAAATGGGTATTTGAAACTAAAATAAATTATTGGAATCATTTAGTCATATAAACCTCTATATTTGTGTGATAAAGAAATATTTCATAGGTTTTACACTAAGATATAATGTCTTGACATCCATTCTCTAAATATTATTATCATGTTAAGATTCTATGGAAAGTATAATTCTGATGAATTTCAGCATAAAAAATTGGTGAAAATTTTCATTATAGTCTATTCTATTACATTTCCTGAAACATTTTGTGACTATTTAGGCCTTATAGATACTTAAATTACCATCCATATCTAAGTTATTATTGAATACTATTAACACCAAACTACTTTTACATTTATTAAAAGATCTACCAGAACCTAAACTTCATTTTGGTATATAGAATCTATTTTAGAGTTCCTAGACTCTTGTCACCTTTCATCTTTTGATCTAGTTATATATTACTCATAAGAAAAGGGTTAATTATTTTCTAGTAATAATTTATCACCTTCCTCGGTGATAAAAAACCCCATATCTATGGTTCTTTAACAACTTTAGTACTCTTACAAAACACTTATGTCTCTAGAACAACTTCATCAACCAATTCCAGTGGAATTTGTTTTATACCAAATTTAGTGTATATTTATCCTTGACTTAATTAAATTCAATATTACTCCCAATATATTATTTATATATGTCATACCTTTATATAAACATAGATTTCATCAAACTAATTAATTTTCCATTTGATAATTTAATAGATAATATCTAACTGTTTCTTTGGTATGTCCTATAAATATGTAGGTTATTCATCAAGATGAAAATTTTTCTCCAGAAATAGATGATTTTTATCACCACACATGTGTATGTGAAAAATATATTTATTCTCATACCATAACTCATATGGTATTCCATTAGCCACTTTAGTTAGCACTCAGTTTAGTGTGTATGTTGCATTCAATAATATATAACCTCAAAAAGTTAATGAATGATCTTCATGAATAATCATTGATCTCAACATGCATAAAAAAGTGAAGTTCCTTCATTTCATAACAATATTCAACTATGGTATATTAGAAGGAGTGATTTTTTATAGTATTCTAAACTCTTTAAGATAATTTATAAACTCTTAGTTATGATATACCCTACCATGGTCTGAATAGATTTTCTTTATCTTCTTACCAATTTGATTATATAATTCATTGATATATTCCTTAAACTCATTAAAGTAATATTTCTTATAACTTATCATTTAGAAAGATTAATATATACTAATGCCATTAGTAAAATTTCTGAATTATGACTATCAAACTCTAGCCTCTGTTAAAAAAATTCCACACATATATGTGTGAAGTAATTATAAAATATCTACACATATCTCATCCTTTTCAATTCAAGGAAATTTATAAATTTTTTCCTATATAAAATAATTATATATATCTAATAGTTTTATCTCAAAAGAATATAAATAAACTTCAAGGTATAATTTTAACAAACACATTTGTTACATGAACAAGTCGATGATGTCATAACTGGGTGTGATATTAGTTATGTGAACTCGGTTTTTTATCTATTTACAAGACATGGTTTTGATATTTTAGTATGTAAAGAACACTATTTATATGTTCCACACCATATCATATGATATATATATATATATATAATTTGAATTTTGTTTTTTTGAAAATGAATATAAATTCATCTATGTATAAGTTCAACCCAAAAATAATGTTCTTGGTAACATTGGGAACATAATTAAAATAGTTTAAACTATGATCATTAAATATAGAAATATGAAACCCCTATATTACTATTTATTAGTGTTATATATTATTTTTTATTTAGTTGGATTAATTTGTGTGTTTAAAATTTTCATTCTTGAGTGCTTAAAATTTTGGATGTTTTTTTCTATACATAGTTACCACACTGATTAGTAAAGCATGTCGGTTTCCCATTCATAGGTATATCCTCTCATGTATGGTTGGTGAAAAATATATGGGGTTATCCTTATGTATGGGTAATTTTAGTTCATTTTTTCATTCATATTTTTCCTTCATGGGTGGTTCAAGGGTTAGATCAAACTGTATGAGTTTTAGTAGTAACAATTTTGAGTCCCTTAGAGCGTGGCATATTGGAACACAACTTCAACATGATTAATATAACTGTGAAACACATGTGAAAATATATCAATAGTTTTTAGCATAGTTGTTTCACATAGTTGTCCCATGTGTTTTGAAACAACATAAAATACTTACTCCAACAATTTGAGGGTGTTTTTCTTATAAAATGTGAGTTGCACAGTTGGTAAATGATTTTCCAAACTCTATGGTCTAACCATGTGAGATTCCCAGATTCCTAGAAGTTTCAATTTCATCTTTTACCCTACTAAATTAAAATTATTTTATCCACTTATTTTCTTCTCTATAAATATTTTGAGGGTGGTTCAGGCATGGGGAGACCCTTTCTTCCCCCTCCATAGATTTCAAGCTCTCTCTCATGGGTTTCAAGTGGAACCACAAACTATTTCTCCTACTTTAGTATTACTCTATTCTAACCTTTCCCCCGATTGAATTTTACTTCTTCGATAAACCCTAACCAATATTTAGGTCGGAATTAGGGTCTTTTATGGTTATAAGGACAAGTATTTGGTTTGTATTGGATTAAAGAGGATGTTTGGTTGTGAATTTATCACATAGGGAGACATGTTTTAGTTGTGTTTTTTTATAAAGTAGGTACGGGTTTATATGAAATTCCTTTATAATTCATGTTATAAAATGATAATTTTTTTTTAAATTCCCATATTTTGATATTAAGCCTATAAGTAGTACCCATGCTATTTTTAAAGTGATTTTAATTTTTTTTCAAAATCTCATAATGATTTATTTCATTCCTATTATTCATGAAAAATGCATGAGTGGTTATTTTAAAAAAATTATAGTGTTTTAAAAGGGGTTTTAACACCAACTTCATTTTCTGAAAAGGAATTTTTTGTGTTTTATGTGTATTTTTTATAAAAAAAAGTGTAGTTGGAACTTGTTTTTTTTTTGAAAATTGTGTCTCTGTGGTATTTTGAAATTCTTTAAAAAGGAAATTATATAAAATATTCATCTCCCAAATTAATTAAAATGTGTGATTTTAAAATTTATTTTCAATGAATTTTTTGAAATGGGACTTAAAATAATATAAAATGTCTTAAATTTACATTATTATTTTTGAAACCGCAGTTGGAACTTTTATAAATGTGTTTCCAAAAAAAGTAAGACTCTCAGTTTATCCCCTTATTACTTATATTCCAATTATAAATTTTCACCCACTATGTGATGTTTTATATTGATATATTTTATTTGATGAATGTAATTGAATGTGAAAAGGTATATTTCTTGCAACAGTGTTCGAGGTGAGGGGAGGGATTTTTTAAAATGCATTGAAATTATTTTTGCTATTGATATCTTACTTGGCTACTTAATCACCATCAATATTGATATCATGGTTGCATATGTATCTAATTATAAGGTATGGAATAATGTCACTCTAATTTGATGTTCAATAACTAGTCATTTCACTAGAAAATGTTTTCTCTCCATGGGGTTTCATTGTCCTCAGGGACCTGAAGGAGTGTCAAATGGTGACATTATGGTTTGACTATAGGTACCCTAGATAAAGGGTTTATGAGGAAACCATTCCCATTATCAGTCACGTTAGATCGTAATGATTTTACAATATACATAGATCTCTATTAGGATGGTTTAGGGGATCCTGTTCCATGAATTATTGTACCCCCAAGTTATTGATTGTACAGAATGAATGCTTCACTAAGATATTTTCATTTTGATTCATTCATAAAATGGTTCCAATTTTTTATTTTAATTTAATATTGTTATGTTATCGTATTAATTTTAAATTGATTCCTAAAATGGATTAGAGAGGTGTGGTTTTAAAAAGAAAGCATTGTGTTTTATGGAAAAATGTTCTTTATGAAAAGTTTTTAGAAAGATGGGTGTCTATTGAACATGATTTTATTTTAAATGATTTTAAATGTCCTATTTAGATAGTTTTTAAAATATTTAACCAAATTTTGTTGCTATCCTTGTTTTCCATAAATGTAGTGATTATTTTAAAATTTGGTTTTGGCTTTTTATTTTGTTTAATTTTTGTGTTCATGTAAAAAACCTATTTTTTACTTTATTTTAAAACTAGAATTTTATAGACTGGATTATAAAGTGGTGTTTATAGACTAATTGGTATGATATTACATGGAATTTTTGTATCACATCCTTCATATGAACCTATATATGGGTGTGTTTGGAATTTCCTTACTTCTATTTCAGATGGGCAGTTCCATTTCACTTAATTGAGGTTTAATTGGTATGTTGATAAAATAGTGGGGTGCTATGAGAGACCAAGGGTCACTATTGGGATGATATAGAAGAATAGGTTCTATTTTCATTTCTTTTTAGAGGTTTTATGAGAAATGTTGTCTTCATGTGTTTTCTACTTCCATTGTATTCTATTGAATTTAAAAAAAATATGGATGTTTACTAATTTTTTCTTGTATGGTTGGTTTATTTATTCTATTTTTGTATCACTATAATTTTATTATACTAGGGTGAAATAGTTCCCAAATTTTCATTCTTTAGACTGAAACACTAGTTTATGGTATATGGGGAATGGGAATGCCATATGGTCTTAGTGGTGAGTCGGTTAGGGTGATTTCTTAGGTAATCCTATGACAGTTTGTTATAAAATGATTCAGATCCTGGGTTATTGATATGTTCTAGGTTTTATAATCAATAGATGTTTATTTGGGAATGTTAGTGTAAAATTGAGTTATAATGGTCATAGGGACTCTAGAGGTTGGTCAGGAACCGTTTCTTGACAACCACCTCTTTTGATGATGTTGAAGTCACCATGGATGGTTGGAATTTGATTTTTGAATTTGAGATTGTATTTTTGTTATCATCAATAGTGTTCTGATTTGCATTGGTATGGTATGATTTTACTTGTGGGTTTCATTTGATTTTGGGGTGAAAATGGAAATGGATAAATGGTGTGTGCTTGGATTGCATGACCGGATAAACTGTGTAGATATGAAATGATTGATCTTATAAATGATTCGTGAATTTTTTTCATGATTGGACCATATCCTATAAACCATGTGGTCGATTAAAAAATGTATCTACATCCCATTTAGCTTTTTTATTTAGGACTATTGATTTTTAGTCCATTTAGAGTGCTTCTTGATAATGGGAAAATAACTGAGGTGGGTCTTGTGATATGTTAACAATGTGGATTTTATTTTTTTTGTATTTTTGGTGTGTTTTAACCATGTGATTTCCATGAAATATTTAATTTTTTCATGAGAAATGAGGTCATTAGGAAAATGTTTTCAGTTTGAAATGAAGCCTTGGGACTTGTTTATAAAGTGTAATTGGTTTTCTATAAATGTGTCGGGGATGTTTTTATTTTGAATTTGTGGATTTATTTATGAATCATGGAAAATGATTTTGTTTTAAAATTTGTAGGTGTTTAATAGAAAGGTATTTTTCACCCTTTCGGGGTGTTTTTTCAAAAGTGTTTGGTTTTAAAATGGAAATTAAGAGGTGGATGTTTTTGAAATAATTTAAGAATAGGGAAGTGTTTAGATAAAGGTGTGGATTTTACAAGGATGATTTGAATTATGTAAGTAGTGATTCTAACACATCTTAAAATGTTAGTTTTTTTTTAAATGAGTTTTGGTGACCCATTGGCAAGGGTACATGTTTTAAAAAGGAAAGATTTCTATTTTCCCCCTTATTTAATACTAGGATACATAGTGTGATTTATGAAACATGATCGGGTTGCGTTTATGTTTGTTTTGTGTAAATTAATACTCCAAAAAGGGTTTTGAGTAAATTTAAGGTATTATTCTATAGGGTTGGTTGTTTTATTTTTATTAGATCTTTACTTGAGAAATATAGTGTAAAAAATGATGTATTTCCCTTTCAATGTTTTTTTATCAATTGGTTTTTGTTACAATAATATGAAGAAGAGTCGTTGTTGGTGGGTTGAATTTTTGGGCAGTTCTCTTGTTATGATTCTGATGATGGTTTTTTTATAATTTTTATAATGATTATATATCCTTTGTTATTTTGAGGTGGATTTTTTATTCTATATTTTGGGTGTTCTTAGGTTAGGAACTATTGTTTGGGTTCTATGTGCCTATTTTTTCTTTTCTTCCATGTTTGTTTTCTTTTGGTAATTTTGGATTCATGATGGGATCCATGCATGGGTTTTTATCATATGATTAGGCAAGGGATATCCTTGGGTGTGTGTTTCGAGTGACTTGGATGAAAATAACATAAGTTCAAATTATTCACTATCTAGTGTTTATTCAGGTTTGGATGGGTTCTTCATGATATTGTATCCTGGGTATGAGGTTATATATTTCCCATTCCACTCAGATTTTTAATCCAAGGTTATAAAATATTTCATTTTCTTATTGATTCATGTTTCTAGTTGGATCATTCTATATCTTTCTTAGGATTTTATGGTTGTGGTTTTTATTGGGTGACCTATTTTTTTGATTTTTTATGTCTCTTGGTTTTCTATTATTTTAGGTGTTTCTTTTATAAGGATTCCATTTTAGAGTTAATATAGAGTTTTTAGATTGTATAGTTGGTTGAATTAATTTTTTTTTAATTTATGGAATAAAATTTCTATTGGTGATACTCTTACTTTTAGAGAATTCATTATTTTTTTTCATTTTATAATATTTCTAAATGTAGGGGAACCTAGTATTTGGATCAATTATTTTAGAGGAACCTATTATATTGTTGTTTTTTGATCATTTATGAGGATTTTGGTGTTGATTTATGATTTTGTTATATTTTTAAGGAAGGTATGTGTTCATTGTTTTCTTGGTCTTAGGTTATTATTTAGTTTTCCCTAACCCTCCCACATTTTATATGAAAGTGTTGAGGTTCTTGTTTCTACATTGTTTCTATTGAATGTGGTCTCCCAAGTCCCAAATTGTGTAGGTAATTTGATTTCCTTTTCATGTATACAGTTTGATATTTACATGTGTTCATCTTACTAGAATATTGTTGATACTTATCCATCCACTATATTAATGGAAATTTCCTTATATTTCATGTTGTATAAAAAGGTTATAGTAGTTCCCAGGATATAATGAGTCCCTAGAGATACCATGATAGTAATCATAATGTTATTTAATTTGGTCTAGAATTATCATACTGACTAGTCATAGTTGATGTATGACTATTTAGAGTTAGGGGATCAAAATCATTTAGATGTCTTCTCATGAAGTTTACACTTTGGGATCTCTAGTAGGAGAGATAATGTGGATAGACCTACTAATAAGAAAACCACATGTTTCGTGTGCCATTGGTTGTTCCTATCTATGGACATGTGTATTGGTCTCCTGACATAAGATCATTATCAACGTGTTCTATTTTATCACATAATTTGATGCAAATAAAAAACCTTGACATTGATTTCATAGAATTGTAGCTTGTGTTGTGTCAATCATTAGTGGCATGACATTGGTTGAATGATCAAGATAGATTTTGTCACTTTTGAGTTGACAAGTGTGCATCTTTATTAATAATATATCGTATGAGAAAGAGAATATATTACACATTACATGTCTATGGGTTGGTTTTGTTTATATGATTGTTCCTTGTCTCTTTAGGATCCTTGATTTGTTTCTCGACTCTACTATTAGTCTTTGAATGCTATTCACTAATATTATGAGAATGGCCTAGAGGGTCACACACAATAGAGCATTCAATATTATTACCTATTCTAATGAATAGGTATATAGGAAAGGGTGGGTCCCACCATGTCGTCTGAGAGTTGTCTAAGCGATATTGATCAACGACAAATAAATAAATTTATTATTATTTGAGTATAAAATAACTGGGTTGAATTAATTTATTAAAAATATTTAAAAGAATTTAAATAAATACAAGGGATAATATTATATAAATAAATATTATATTAATAATTATGGTTCATTTAGTATTAATGAGAATTATGAGTGGAGTTAATAACTTGGGTTTTATCACATAATATATTTAATATATATTATAAGTATTTGAAAAAATATATAAATAAAATTTATGATGTAGTTAGTTCATCGTAGATATTTATTTATTACTTATTTAGTGGATATTAAATATACAGGAGTCGGGGAACCCTAACATGGTATTTTGGACATCCACTATATATGTGGAGTAGAGTTTCATTGCATGGACTATTCATCAATTGAAATTGATATAGTCTCTCTTCTCCCAAATCCTAGAGATACATATTCTTCATCCAAGTGAATGATCCAAGAACGCCTTCACAAATTGAAGTCATGAGATCATGATGATCGATGTGAAGTAGAAAAGATCATCAGAACTATGTGGCCGCACATAGAATTTGATGAACGATGTACGCACGGATTCTTGAAGCATGTGTGGATGATCTGGAGAGGTTTAGCCAAAAATCCATCAAGAATAGGTCACTGATGACAAGAGAAAGATGAGCATGCTTCAAAACAAATTTGGTACTCATTCTATTTAATTTTAGTGTGATATCCTTGGACCGTACTAGGGCTTGGATCATCGATGGTGATGAAACTTTATCACTCTGGTGATAAAAAATGTAAATCCCTATCCCATCAGCTTCCTCTTCTTTCCCAAATACCAAAAATTAGTATTAGAGGGATCTCGTGGATCTTCTGATCCAAGAAGATTAATTTACTTTAAATTTAAGTAGAGGGTTTTAAATCGCTCTCAACAGATCTGACCACTCTTTGATCCAATTTTGGATGGCCAATTTATCAGCATCCAAAAAATTAAAGATCTAAAGTGGTGTTTTTTGTATAATAAAATTTTATATATTACCCCAAAAGCCCAGGATCCGGTGGTAGCCAGCCCCGAAAAATTATTGAATAAAATGGAACAGAGTCAAGCATACAAGGGGATATTACAAAAATGAGAGTGTGTAACACCACATATAATCTGGGGCACAATAATCTGGGGAAACAAAGGACCACATCATGTCCATTTTAGTGACGGACCACTTTGCCAAAGCATTCACGACCTGATTGTCTTCACGATAAGCATGTGAAACAACAATATTGAGTTGGGAAGTCTTGTTAAGGCAATCAATCTAGTGGAGCAGCACCTTCCAAGGCACATTACGTGATCGTGTTTTCAAAGCATGAACCGCAATCTTAAAATCAGATTCCACCCATATCAACCTCTAACTGTAAAGGAAAGTGTACCTGATTGCATGAATTATTTCCCATAGTTCCACTTCATAGGCATTGCCAATACCTGTGAAGTGATAGAAGCATCCTTTGACGAACCCGCGGTACGTGTGAAACACCCATCCACAACCCGGCGGACCTGGTGCAACTGAGGCAGATCCATCAACATTCACTTTAAGGAATGGTGTAATTGGAGGTATCCACCAAACTTGCTTCAGCATCCGGGGCTTTTGGTGCACCTCAACGCTCGGGGCACGCGGCAGTTTCTTGTTCGATTTCTTGTTCTTGTTTGGTGCGACTTGTTTTGCCAGGGTCAGACTCGGAAGGGCGTCGTCCTCTTTCCAGGTTAATACGCGGCCGGAGGAAGTGGCCTCAGGAAGGCTTGGAGTCGATGATGTTCCCTTACCAGTACTCAGTCAATCTACGGTTCTGGTGAGCTGCCGATAAAGATCTCCCCGTCGGTCAGCCCCCATCGTAGATCTGGTGTGGGTTTGTATTTTTGTTCGGTGCGGATCTGGTGTGGCTTGCTATGGTTCACTGAATTCTGTTTCACTGGCTGGCCATGGACGACAGAGATCCCGACGATGAGGACGGGGGTGTGATGGGGTTGCTGCTCGAGCTGGTGTCGAGGCGATTTGCAGGACTCTCCCGGTGCGACGGTGGTGGTTCCCGTCGAAGGTTGGTGCAGTGGTGTTGGCCCCTGGAGACGGTTTGTTCATGACGGCGTGGGTGCGTTGTGTGTTTTGGGCAGGTTGGTCATGGACTAGGTTCCCTGACCAGCTCGTCGATGGTTGCTGCTTTTGGGTGTTTTGTTTTGGTTTTTGGGTGGGTCTAGTCATGGACTAGGTTTCTTGTTAGGCTCGCTGGTTCTCACTTTTCCTTAAGTGATTTTTATAAAATCAAAAAATGTTATGTGGCAACCTCCCTATGAATGGACACCATTCCCTGGTGTGTAGCGTTGCTGGCTCCATCAAATAGTGAGGAATTCTGAGCCACCCAAAGCGCTTCAAAGGTGGAAAATATAACAGCAAGCAAAAAACATTGAATCTGTTCACTACAGCGAACCATGGGCATCTGTACATGAAGGTCAGTAACTATGGCATATATATCCAGATTTAACCCACACAGATAGCCAACGAATTACCAGAGCCACTTGGCTTGGCCACATTCTAGAAATAGATGCTATATTGTTTCCTCAGTAGAGATACATATAGGGAAGATAGAAGATAATTAAATGGCATTTCTTTGGAGCTGTGTAGAAATCAGGAGTCAGTTTTTTCAGATCCTCTAAAGTAGGATGAATCTGAAAGGCCGGATGAATTCGGTTTAGAACATCATGAGCCAGGAAGGTGGGTGAGAGAGACCTTCACACTCAAGCCAATAAAACTCATGGGAGTTGAACTGACCAGTCTTTTTGTGCTTCCATACTAGTGTATAACAGTCCATGAAAGTGTAGGCTTGTATTTAATTTTTTTCTTGGAGAGAAATTGTGATATCAATAGATTGCACATGTGAGAGAAATTCAGAGATAGAGAGCTGTCGAACCACAGGTGGAACATCCATCTCTTAAAGAGGATACTCCAGCCGTGTTGTGCTCCAGCAATTGAGAGTGGATCTCCTACAGACCAGCCACTTCGTATCATAATCGATCTTCATAAAGAAGTGTTGAAGAGCTGGCCAAACTGATGATGCAAGATAGTAATTGTATCCATTACATAATATTCTTGTGAATCTATTTGCAAGGAATATATCCAAGAACTCAGTGGAAATCAGGCTCCATGTGAATTTACCAATTAGTCCATCATTGAAGGTTCTGAGGTCTTTGACCTTGAGACCACCCAGTTCAACCGACTTGATGCACTCATTCCAAGAAACAGTGATCAGCCTCGTCTCATGTGCTGACCTTGTCCATATGAAGTTACAAATCATTACTTGAATCTCATTGATGAGGCCCCTAGGCCATCAATAAAGGGATAATGAGTAAACAAATTTGGATGTGATCACTGAGTTGACAAGGAAAACCCTCCCAGCCATTGACATGGCCATCCCATTCAAACTAGAAAGTTGACCAGTTATGCCAGAACATATACCCTCTAGATACTGCCTCTTAACTTTCCCCCAAAACAATGGGACACCATGATATTTAAAGGGAAACTCTCTCCTTTTCACCCCGAGATAATTAATTATCCTGCTCCTCTTACTTGCTACAACTCCATTACCAAACACAATATAGGACTTTTCATAGCTAATTGCCTGTCTAGCTACCTCCTCATAGTGATTGAAGAGGCCTTTAATAGAGGAAACAGTTTTCTTGGAGGCCTAGCCAAGCAACAGGATATCATCAGCATACAACATGTAAGAATGGGCATAATAATTCATTCCAGCATTAATTTGTTTGTTGAGGCCCATGTGAGCAATATCATTGATACATCTACTTATGTAATCCTCCAAAATAGAAAATAAAATCCCAGATAGTGGATCACCTTGTCGCACACCTCTGGTACAAGGAAATAATCCTCTTTGGGAACCATTTATAAGGATGGATAGCCTTGATGATCCAAGAATGATGTTGATCAGATTGATAAACATCCTGGAGAACCCATATCGTTTAATAACCTTAAGGAGGAAACTCTATTTAAGTGTGTCAAAGGCCTTTCAAATGTAAATTTTGAGAAAGAAATTCCCATTCTTCACCTTCCTCCTCAGTAATTTAACACTTTCTGAGGCCATAAACAGACACCTTTGAATATTTCACCCAGGAACAAAGCCAAACTAGTTTTCAGGGATCATGGCATCCACCATTCCTCCAAAAATGTTCCTAATAATTTTACGGATGAGCTTGGGGATTGTGTTCCCATGTGAAACTAGCCTGAAATCCTTAATATCAATGGCATTCTCTTTTTTAGGAAAAATAGAAATAAATCTAGAGTTCATCCCATGAGGCATGTAAGAGTAGGAAAATAAATCCTTAATGGCTTGGGTGATATCATCCTGCAAGATGTCCAAGTAGAACATGAAAATTTTATTAGTAAACCCATCTGGACCGGAGGAACTATCCAAGATTAAGAGGTAGCAGAGCATCCCGGATCTCATCGTTGAATGGGGAAGCAATTAGAAGCTGGTTTTGGTGCTCATTAATGCAAGGATTTATGTTGTACACCATCCTGTGAGTGTTTTTCAACCCATCATCTATGTACAGTCCATTAAAATGCTCCACAAGAGCTTAGGAAATACCATCCTCAGAGGTATGTAAAAGACCATTGATACTGATAAACTTGTTACCTACTCGTTCCCTTATCTCATTGTGCAATCTATTACTGAATTTAGAGTTCCTATCCCCGTCCTTTAACTATATTACATTCAGTTGATTCTTGACCAGCCTCTCCTTGATCATTAATAGGTCATCAAGCTTATTATAATCCATAATTCCCTCTCTAGAAATGGTCGACTGATGCTCATCTCTAATCTGAATGCATGAAAGATATTCCTCAGAGATCCTATTATCATCATCAATTTTAGAGAATGACCTGTTGCTCCACTCCCTAAGTAGACCCTTAAGGTGCTCAAGCTTCATAGCCAGTTTTTTGCAGTGGGCTTCCAATTGGGTTAATTTCCCAGGCCTCCAGAATAATTTCCCTGCACCTTGGAATCACCATCCATCCATTATTAAACCAAAAAGTGATAGGATCTGATCTTACCTGTTGTGTATTGACATCAACAACTATAGGATTATGATCAGAGCGATGCTTAGGTAGGGTGAACTCAGAGACACCATGGGCAGCAATGTGGTCATTAATTTGGACAAAACATATATCCAGTTTACTAGCTTGCTTCCCATGCCAAGTGTATCCACACCATGTGAAATCATCTCCAGCAAGTGGGACATTGTCCAGACTGCACATGTCAAAGAATTCAGAGAATTCAGAAGCTACAATCCTATTGAAATAACCTCTAGTTTTTTTCCTTAGGCCTCAATATAGTGTTGAAATCACAAATGATTAAACATTTTGAATCCATTTGTCCAGAAGATACTTTGAGATCATCCCATAATTCCCTACTCCAAATATATGAGGTAGAGGCATACACAAAAGATGTTGATAAATTATGGCCATCAAAGTTGAAAGTAATTCACATACTTTGAGTCCCACTGTTACAGGAACCGATGTGAATGGTTTCATGCCTTAAAACCCACAAGTGATCCATTGTAGATACATGAGAGTTGCTAGAAACAAAGTTGTAACCAAGAGAGCCTCATCTAAACCCCTTCCAATTATCAAAAAAAGTGATTCGGTTCCGCAATACCAATATGTAAAGGTTTGTAGGTCATGATGTAATCTCTAAGGGCCATGACTGTGAAGGAATTTCCCGGCCGTTGACAATTCCAGTATAGGATCCTCATTTTCCATGAGATTTGCCTCTAGTCTGAGGCCCTCCCTTTTTCTCCGATGAGGATTGGGTTCTTCCATTCTTCCCTTGACCGCCTTCTCCCCCCTTCATATGATTTCAAGTCCCAAATTCATTGTGGCCATGCTCTTCTTTGTTCACCTATTTTTCCCTATTAACATTCTGCTCATTTTCATCACACTGATATTGCATATGGGTTGTCTCATTGGTAGCGGGTAACACATCCGGACCATCACTAGGAACATCAGCACTATCCCCTTGGTTGACCAAGCCTGTATCAGTGTGTGCAGTTGCCTCCACCTCATCTGACCATAGCCTACCACTCAAGGGCGTAAAGGTGTTCCTGGATTTTAAGGGAGAGGGGTCACTGCCAACATCAATCTTCCTTCGGGTAGCCTTATAGGGAAAGATCTGTGTGAAGATCCCCTCTAGAACAGAATCTGGATGGTGCTCAGCACACTCACCACAACCATTATCTTGAGCAGATGGCTCAGGTGAACCAACTTGAGTATCAGCATGGGCCTCAACACCATTTTGGGCAGATGCATCTTTCCCCACAGGGGCATTAATACTACAAACAGGGGGCAACCTGCTATAGTTCCTGGTTGTCCTCCACAAGAACAGTGTCACTGTTGGGGGGAAGAGCCACCACTTGGGTCCCATCAGCCAGACCCCCAGCAACCAAGGCCTCAGACCTATGGATTGCCACATTGGGGTGTATATCCTTCCTCATTGTCTGCTTCTCAACTTTGAGGTCAGGACCAAAGGCAGGTCCCTCCATTTGAGGAAGCTCCATCTGCCCAGCCCCAGCCTCCTGGCCAGTTTCCCTATTCTCCAGAGGTTCTAGGATGAGTTTCTCCTTTCCACTCTTTTTCCTACAAGTGTTATCATCATGACCCTTCACCTTGCAGAAGCTGCACTCCTTGTTTCTCTTGCATTCAACAGCCATATTCCAAAAGAACATGCAGCTCAGGAACAATTTTGGATTCCTCTCTTATAAAACTTCAAGCTTCATACTGTCCTCCAACGTTGTAAGAATCACCTCCTCAACAAGTGTAGTTTCCATGTCAACTTCAACCAGGATTATGGCATAATTCCAAAGAATCTGGTTGTCTGTTTGTCGATCTATTCGAATGAGATATTCTACTGGAAAGGAAATGTCCCATAGAATCCTTGGGTTCCAATATAACCAATTTAATTTATAGATCCTAATCCATAATAGGGTGTGATTATTAAGAAAATTCATGGGATCAAAGTTAAGATCCCACTCCCATATATTCAAGAAACTGGGATTAAGGGAGACAATACATTTTCTCAATGCTTTCCACTTTCCTTCATCCAAGGGGAAAACCACATGATAGTACCCCCCTCCCATCGCAATCATTTTCCATTCCTCAAATCCCTATACTTCCTCAATCCTCCTCATCAGGTCCTAAAATTTCCAAAGTCGCTCACCTATCGGGATGAAAACATGTGCGATAATCGAATAGCGGAAGAGGTTGATTCATTCCTCAACCGCTTCTTGATTAGACGAGACATGATCAATCCTCCCCTTATTTATCACTCTCTCGGGAGGAGGAGAGTCAAAATCAGAGAAGGAAGGTCCAGCTGCATCCTTCGCAACATCCACAAAATTCTTTTATACCCCAGTAGCTTCATGGGGAGCGGGCGCCTTGGCACTTGCACCCTTTCTTGAAACAAAAACATCACCTTGTGGCCAACATGCTCAACAACGGGATGCGAACAGCTAGCAACATCTGCACATTCAACCGTGATGCGCTTCGACCGATCATCTGGTTCGCTAGGTTTGGGGTTTTCACCCGGTTCCCCTTTCGCCATCTCCTAGGACTTTTAGATATTAAAATATAAAGAACATCATTTGTGTATATATTTATTTTTTCTGATTTAATTTCCATAATTCTCATTAACCGGATTCCAATCTATGGATTCTGGTGACCAGATTTGATTTGGGCGGTGAACTGTTTCTACACAAACAATGGAAGTCTTTAAAAATCATAAAATAAAAGTGGTAGGAAGGATAGTATGTATGACTAATTAGTCTTAATGAATAATTATAAGAAAAGGAACAATATATTTTGAAAATATGTTTGGTGGTCTGACTAACAAAGAAAGAGTCAAAAGAGGAAGATGATTCTATGAAAATGTTTCTTCTCCGACCATCTACTCCTTTTACCCTGCGAGCCTCCTCCTACTTCAGTGGGTTTGAGCATCAAGCCACCATGAGGCCACTTCCCTGGTCTACCCTCCCTGTTCATCGGACATCGCCCGCCACTGAGCCTTGGCTATCACGCCACCCTCCATACCCTCCTTTTCGAGGCAATTGTATGCACCAAGTCATGATCGTCATCTGCCACCGTCTCTTACTCAATGTTTTCATCCTAATGGCAAGGTGAGCATTTACTACAATATTGTTAGAAAAATAGGTTCGTATAAAGATAAGAAGGATAGAACCTTGATGTGTGAATCAAGTTCATTGTCCAAAAGGGTCTGATCCACCCCCACATTGATGTTTAGGGTTCTTAGTGGAAGTATCCCTCGATAATTTCACATGTTTTGGGGGAAATCGAACATCATTTTCCAATTACCCCGCTTCACTAATATTGGGAGAACTCTAGAGAATTTATAGGATTGAAAAATTAATTAACTCAAAAGCAATCTCATCATCGCTTATTTATAAATTGGAAGCGGTGCGAATTTCACCGATTCGACCGAAGAATACATTGGTTTGACCGAAAAAAGACAAATCTTGTTCAGGGATACACCGGTTTGATCTCACTATTTTTGTCAAAGAACATATTGGTTTAACCGAAATGACACAACTCTTGGTGAGGGACACACCGGTTCAATTTTGAAAAAATAATATATTTATTTTAATAAATATTTTGAATAAAAATATATAAAATATATAACAATCCTCCAATTTTATTCATAAATATTAATTCTCCAGACTGCAAGTGTTCCATTAAACATAATAAATGTATCTTTAGATTTAAATCTTTACATAGTATCAATATCTCAAAGTTTATCAGATTTATAAGTTGTCAAAACATTAAACTTATTAACCTATATGATAAATCAAAGATATCATACATATAAAGAACCTTCATCCAACATCTCATTTTGTAGCACTTTTATGGTCATGTGCTTATATCCTTTTCATGAACTCTCTAAGGAGTAAACTCATTAACTCCTGTAAGAAGCAGCACCACTTCTAAGTTCACATAGAAAAAATATTAAAATGTTCTACCTTTATTAGAACACACAACTCATTGAGTCTTAATATTTTGTTAAGATTTTAAAACTCAACCTCTTGTCATAACGGACAATATTGACACCAAAAATTGGGGTTATAATTGTCAATATCAACAGTCGTCTTTGTAACTTGTTTTTACACATTAAAGACTTTGATTAAGATCTACGTAGAGAAATTGTTGGGTTTCCATTAATAAAATGATTTATTCTATGAGATTTAACCCCATCTCTTTATTAATGGCATGAATAACCTCTCTCAGTAAAGATTTTGTAAACGGATCTGCAAGGTTTTTACACAATCTAGCATAAACAACTATTATGGTACCATCTTGTAACAATTGTCTCACATAATCATGTCTCAAACATATACGTCTATACTTTCCATTGTACATGAAATTATATATCATTGATAATGTTGCTTCACTATCACAACTGATAGAGATAGGAGGCATCAGACAAGGCCACAATCTAATATCCAATAAAAGATTCCAAATCCATTCAGCTTCTTTTCCACATGCTGCTAAGGCGATAAACTCTGACTCCGTGGTCGAATGTGAAATGCATGTCTGTTTCTTGCTCGCCCAAGAAACAACTGAACCTCCAAGAGTAAACAACCTTCCAGAAGTGGATTGGTTATCACCAATACTGGTAATCCAACTTGCATCGGTGTATCCTTCTAATATAGCCAGATAATCATTATAGTATAAACATAAATCTTTGATCTTTTTTAAGTATCCAAAAATTCTCATTATACATCTCCAATGATCCACACTAGGATTGATAATATATCTACTCATTTTACATAACATTAAAGAAATATCAGGTCTAGTGCAATTCATCGCATACATTAAAGAACCAATTACACTAGCATATTTAAGCTATGTTATAGCTGTACCTGTATTTAAAAAAATATTAACACTAGAATCAAATGGAGTGTTGACATCCATGAACCCAAGATGATCAAATTTATTTAAGAAAATTTCTATGTAATGTGACTGACTTAAATAATAACCCCCACTATGTTTTCTAACTTTAATACCTAGAATAGTGTCAACTATTCCAAGATCCTTCATTTTAAATATAGAAGATAAGTAATTCTTTGTCTCGACTATACCTATCATATTAGTTCCAAAAATTAACATATCATCCGCATATAAACACACAATAAATTTATATTCTTTTTTAAACTTTGAATTAACACATTTATCCATATTATTAGGAGAAAACCCATTTGATAAAATAATAGAATCAAATTTCTCATGCCATTGCTTAAGATCTTGTTTAAGACCATAAAGATATTTAACTAGTTTACATACCTTTTTTTCATTACCTTGTAAAACAATCCCTTCTGGTTGTTCTAGGTAAATCTCTTCATTTAAATCTCCATTAAAAAAATCATTTTTTACATCCATTTGATGAACATACAAATGAGTAATTGAATCTAAAGCAAATAATATCCTTATTGAAGTAATTCGAGCTACAAGGGCATTTGTATCAAAATAATCAATCCCTTATTTTTGTCTAAAACCTTTGGCAACCAATCTTGCATTAAAATCTTGAATGTTGCCATTGGAATCATATTTCTTTCTGAACACCCACTTACTACCAATAGGTTTTGAACATCTTAGTAAATCCATAATAACCCAAGTATTATTCCCTATAATAGAATCCATTTCATCATTAATTGATTCCTTCCCAAAAGAAACATCTCTAGAAGACATGTCCTATTTAAAAGTATTTGGGTCATCTTATATAGATAATACCATAGGATAATTATTCCGAAGATGATTATTTTCATCTCCTTCAACAAGAAAAAAAATGGAATCTGGAGAAATAAAATCTGGATGTAGATGTTTCTCCTTCCTAATTCTTGTACTCCGTTTAGGTTCAACTCATGAATCATCATAATTATCTACTATTGTATTTGAACTAGATGGATTACATGAGATAGGGATATGAGGAATCACTTCCTCCACATCATCTTTATAAAAGTTATCTTAAAAAAAATCTACATCCCTCTATTCAACAATTTTATTAGCTCCAAAATTCATAATTAAATATGCTTTTCTATTTTTTGCATATCCAACAAAAACACCTTTAATTTCTCTAGGACCAATTTTATTTATTTTAAGATCAGGCACTCTATAATAAGATAAACACCCCACACTTTTAAATAAGAAATATCAGGTATTCTTCCTCTCCAAATGTCATAAGGGGATAACTTAGTTTTCTAGATGCAATCCTGTTATTAATATGACATGCAACCAATAAAGATTTGCCCCATAAATTTAATGGAAACTTAGATTTATTAATCATGAAATTTATTATTTCTACTAAAGTGCGATTTTTCTGTTCAGCTAAGCCATTTTACTAAGGTGTGTAAGGAGAAGTTCTTTTGTGAATTGTACCATTTTCTTCACAGAACACATTAAACTCGTTCATAAAATATTTACCACCACTATCTGAGCATAATACTTTAATATTTTTTTATTGGTTTTCAACTTCTCTTTATATATCTTAAACACATTAAAGGCTTCATCCTATGTTTTAAGAAGATATATATGTAAATATCTTCTGCAGTCATCAGCAAAATTAATAAAATATATTTTCCTTCCATGAGTTAACAATCCATTTAATTCAAAAATATCATAATGCAGTAAATCTAATATATCATAATCAACACTGTGAAAAGGATTATTAACTATTTTATATTCTACATATGTTTCATATTTATTGAAATAATTTTCAAAATTAATCAAGTTTATCTTCTTCATTACGTTTAATGAATTATAATTAACATGTGTTGAATGATCATTCCACAAGTGAGAAGATGCAATCAAATAAGCAGAAGATTCAGTCATATTATTAATAGATAGTTGATACATACCATCATATGAATACCTTTTCCCCAAAAACATTACTCTGTTCAATAAGATAACCTTGACGAATTCAAATGAAACCCAAAATCCCTTCTTACAAAAAAGATCAACATAAACTAAGTTCTTTTGAATTTCAGGAACATACAACACATTAAGAAGGGTCAACTTCTTCCTAGAAGTAAAGTCAATCTCCACACTTCCTTGTCTGATAACATTGATGCATGCATTGTTTCCAAGATGTACTTCCTTCATAATAGTACAATCATCAAATGTTCTGAACATTGAACGATCCTTGCACACATGCACCATTGCTCCAGAATCTAGCCACCATCCCATCTTCATCGATGTCATATAGACTTCAGATAACATTGCGACTAGATTTTCTTCAGTCAACACATTTACAATGGGTTTGTCAACTTTCTTTCGATAGTGACATTCCCTTTTAAAATTACCTGGTCTTCAAAAAACGAAGCAATCTCCTTTCTTCTTAGAATGATTTCCTTTATTCTTAAATTGTTGACTCTTCTTCTTGATATGTAAGGAATAATGTTTTGTGTCTTTCCCTCAACAATATTAACCTTGGTATCAAATTGTGAATCTATACCCACGTCTATCAACATGGATTATTCTTCAATACGAAGAAGCTTTTTCAATTTCTCTAAGGAAATATCATCACTTTTTTTAATAATTGCCTTATCAAAATATTTCCACATAGATGGAAATTTATCAATAATTGCACCCACTTGAAAAATTTCTGGTATATTAATCTAACTTTAAAGAAGTTTATTCGTTATAACTTGAAGCTCGTGAATTTGTTCTAATATGGGATGGTTATCAACCATCTTGTAATTTATATACTTTTCAATAAAAAATTTATTAGTACCTTCTTCCTCTACTTTATACATGAATTCGAGTGCATCCCAAATATCTCGAGCGGTCTTCATTTGGAAGAAGTAGTCGTAGAGACAATTTGATAAAGTATTGAGAATGTTTCCTCGACACAAGAATTCATCATCTTCACATTTCTTCCTCATTTCTTGAATGTGCTCGACTTGAGTCATGTCAATGGGTGTGCCATCGACATTTGAAATGGGCTCATTGGGTATGGGAGGAAGATTCAGTTCTAGAATGTATGAAATCATCAACACTGTCAGAAAAAATTCCATCTTTTCTTTCCACTAGGAGAAGTTGTTTCCATAGAAATGGTCAGGTTTGACCATATATTGGTTCATGACTTTGATAGATTCAGAATCCATCTTCTAGGTTCTGCCTTTTCAATCCCTTTTGACTGTTAGAAAAATTGGTTGGCAAAAAGAGTAGACAGATAGAACCTTGATGTGTGAATCAGGTTCACTATCCAAAAGGGTTTGATCCACCCCCACATTGATGGTATAGGGTTCTCTATGGATGTATCCCTCGAGGAATTCACCAAGGTTTGGTGAAAATTGAACACCAGTTTCTGATTACCCCGCTGCACTGATGTTGGGAGAACTCTGGAAAATTTCTAGGATTAAAGAATTAATTAACTCATAAGTGATCTCATCATCGCTTATTTATAAATCGGAAGTGGTGTGAATTTCACCAATTTGGTCAAATAATACATTGGTTCGACCGAAACAAGACAACTCTTGGTGAGGGATACACCAGTTCGATCTCACCATTTCAGTTAAAGAACACATTGGTTCAACTGAAACGACACAACTCTTAGTGAAGGACACACTGGTTCAATTTTTTAAAAAACTCTATTTATTTTGATAAATATTTTAAATAAAATATATAACAAATAGTACCCATTTGTTGTCATCCCACCATCAAGAACTCACACAGCTTCCTCCCATGGGGTTCTTGATTGACCCCCTTCACTGCATTCATACACCGCTACCACCTCAATCATGGATGACCCAACGACGCTAATGCTCTACCTCCATGCCCTAGCTGGACATCGCATCAGTCAAGCTCATCATTGTGGAATCTACCTTATCTTGTCTAACAGAGTGCCATGGGCATGAAACCCCTAAAATATGTACACACTTCCTCTGGTATCCATGTGTTCCACAGATCCGAATAGACCCAACCCACCCCGCAATGGGCCTTGGTGGGTCAGACCAATCCAGAACATGTTAGGGCGGGTTGACACGAACAAATACATCCCTAAACGGGGTCTGCATGGATTGAAATGGCCATTGACTGTTATGACTAGGCCTGTAATAAGCATGGGAAAGGTTTTTGGACCCTAGTTAAATTTTTATATAAACAAAATTAATTTAGTTAAATAATTTAATTTTAGTATTAAATTAAATTATTAAAAATTAGTTTTTGGTTTAAAAATACCAATATAATAATATTTCAAAAAATTAATTTAATTTTTCAATTAAATTTATAAATTAAATAATTTATATTTTTTAATTAATGACTAGACAAAATAAAAATAAATTATTTGTATTTAAATCATTCATTTAATTTATTTAAATACCTTCAGACATTAAATTTATTACAGTTTAATTTTATCACAAGTTAATTTAATATACCGACTGGTCTTGAGCTAGTGACCAAACCTCCATACACATGTATTATTTAAATATTTCTTACAACTCAATGTTATATTTATTATAAGTAGTTAATTTTATTGATGATCTTTGCATCGTCTTATTTTGACTCATTATGTAAAATATCTTGCATGTAAAATATATCGATTTTATATTGTGCTTCCCTATACCTTATCACCTATGTGTGAGTATAATTGTACATTTGATGATAATTCTTCAGGACTTAGACTCTTACAATATAAGGCGGTACTCCAAAAGAGAAAAGAAAACATAGTACTATGGAGAGTTGTGATATGATTCATGACCCAACTCAAGTATGAATCCCCCAAGGTAACAACTGATCCACTAATTTTAAAATGGGTGAATTATAATTATATGCTCAAGAGAAGTCATGTAAAATTATTTCTTTTATGAATTGTTCATTATTAAATGCATGTGCATGTTTACTATGATAACACATAAAATAATAAATAAGAAAAAATTATAATGATGGGATGATTGTCTTTCTATTAATGAACGTTTAGTTGTGATCATGAAAACATAATTTAAACATATTTAATAGAAATGGATTACATTATTCATTAAATAATAAAAATACAAAAAAATATATGTTAATTCGTAATGTCATTTGTTGCTTAAATTCCAACAAAGTCGATTGTATGGGGTGCTCGTCAGCCATAGTTGAAGGTATCTCATACTACCAAGGAGTTATTATGTAAGTGATGGGTTGAATTAACTAAATATTGAAGAAATATAATATCCATATCTAGATTTAAATCACTTTAGAGGCAAAGTGTTGTTGGAATCAAGGTTACGATTCTCATGAGATGAGACTTCACTCAACAGATGAAGGAACTGAGAGTTAATATTGTTGGATGGCTTAGTACATAACTTTTAACTATATAATTAGGGGCGTAGAAACAACACATAGACCATGAGAGTAAGTTTTTAATATCCTTTCCACTATAATACTCAAGTGATAGAGTATTCAGAATCTAGTAGTTATGGTTACTGGAGTTTGATAAAATAGTGCGAGACATATAGGGATTTAAAAATGAATTTATAAAAAATATCTAAAATCAAATCAAGATAAATTACTAATTTCTAAATTTATTTGTTGTAGATAAAAATATAAATCCATAACACCATTAGAACATTACCACTACAATCCATTATGGATAATAAAAATATACTGACTGGCTATAACTTCTAGGAGTGGTACTGGTGCTTATGTATAGTACTACACCAATAAATGAATATTTATGTATTGGATTACTCACTTATTGTTGATCCCCCTTAGGGAGTAAGAAAGGAGGAAAAAATAAAAGTATAAGAATCATGTAGATTTCACACTACTACATTATATCATGTTTTCATTTCTGTCCCATAAACTATAGAAAAAGCATGAGGATGAAGATGCCTAGAAGCTTCATTCTCATCTATAATAGTTATATCAAGAGAGATCTAGATAATAAAGGAATGGTATGTTGAATGAACTATATATGTGCATGATAGCATAAGGGAATCAATAAGCACCTCATGTACTCAAAATGATAAGGTACTTTGAGAGACATGATGCCCTTGGGTTAAAAACGAACCAAGAACAAGAAACTGGTCTCGTTTTTTCCTCATTACCATCAAGACTCTCAAATTTCATTTTAAATTAAAACACGAATAACATGATAATGTCACTCTAATATCGTTTTTCCTTATTTTATAAATATATAAAGTATACGAAGAATACCAGTTCTTTAATTCTTATGGTGAAGAAAAGGATAACGGGAAAGGCTAATGGGTTTAAGGATAATTCAAATCCAAATAAACTGAAATTCCATCAATCCAAAAATTTAAATACATAGAGGGAGGGAAATATTAAGGAGGATATCTACATTTTAAGTTAAAATAAAGGCTACTATAAGAAGAACTACAAATCTATGAAGAAAAAAACAAGTTGAAACATAAACTTATGGTCTTTTTTTCCATTGAATGAAATAATTCATTATCTACTTGTTGGTGATTGGATACAGAATGTGGATCAATCATTTTTTTAAATATAGGAACTAGATATATTCAAAAATATTACAATGGGTGAAATAGATATCAGTGCTACAAATGGTGTGATTCTTATAGCCTTAGTAGTGAGAGATTATCACTTGATTTTGCCTAGGGGTTTGGTTCTTGTACTTATAATTGTTTTTATGTTCTTTATATTATAAATAAACATTATCTTAGTGTCAGGTTTGGACACTATGAGAATTTATTTCATGTTTTGGAAATAAATAATCTCTCTTTTATAATGATAAATTGTGTTATAGTATAGAACATATTAATAATTATTTATATATAATTGAACTTAAATGCCTGGTAATAAAAATCAAGGACAAAACCATCAAGAACAACTCTTATAATATTTACATATTGCACTTTGAGATTAGTCATGTAAATGGGAGGCATCTACAAAACTTACATCAAGTGGGGTATTTAGAATTAGTTGATTTAAGACCCTTAGAATCATGTCACACTTTTTTAAAAAGGAAAATGAGCAAAGAAACTATTCTATGGTAAAGGAGAAAGCTCCACTAAACTACTATAATTAATCTATACTGACCTATATCATCTCTTCCTAGTAGAGGTAAGCGGTGGTTTTCATCATCATTAATTTTACTAATGACTATAGTAGGTATGGATATATCTACATAATGTTGTATAATTCATATTCCCTTCTGGTGTTAATAGAATACCAGCATGACGTAGAAATCAATCTCAGTAAAAATATCTAGGCACACCGCTCAGACTAAGGTAAAGAGTATCTTAACTGATTTATCATTGATCACTTAAAGGTGTATGGGATTTAATCTCTACTCACTACTTCTTATACACAACACATGAGATTGTGTTAATGAAATAAGGAATAGGACCTTTCTTGACATAGTCAGTTCAATGATGAGTTAGGAAACTCTTTCATTGTCCTTTTAGGGATAGACCCTAAAGACCACAACATATACCCTTAACAGAGTACCAACTAAATAAATATATGGTATTCTATATGAGTTGTTATATGGAATGAAATCTAGTCTCTCACACATATATGTATGGGGGGATTCAAGGATTTTTTTCAATACTATACCTTGTAAAAAATTGAAATCCTGAATCACATAGAGGTTAAAGAATTAGAGCATTATGGTCTACTTTTCACTAAGTCAGATGAAAAGTTAATCCTTCAGGATGTCAAACCTCTAACATAAAAGGAAGTTGTAGATGGAAAGGATGATTCTAAATGGAAAAAATATATGCATCCTGAGATTGAATCCACGTACCAAAATAATGTTTGGATTTTGGTAGGCTCTCCAGCTGATGTAAAACCAATTGGGTGAAGATGGCAATTTAATAAAATGTTAGACATGGATGTTAAAGTTAATACCTATACAGAATGATTAGTAGTGAAGGGGTTTAGAAAAAATCCAAGAATATACTATGAAGAAACCTTCTCACCAGCAGCAATTCTAAAATCCATCATAATATTTCTTGCAATAGCATCCTTCCATGATTATGATATTTTTTTTTCAAAACAACTTTTATAAATGTGAAGTTATTTAAACACATATATATGACTCAAACTTAAGGGTTTATTATGTAAAGGAATAAAAGTAAACTGCCTAAGATACAAAGATACATTTTTTGGTTGAAGTAGGAATCACGACCATGGAATGTCCATTTTTATGATCCCATAAGAAAATTTGGTTTTGTCAAGAATGAATTTGATCCTTGTGTAAATAAGAAGTTTAATGGGAATGCCATAATTTTACTAGAATTATGTGTTAATGAAATATTGATTATTGGAAATGATGTGAAAGTATTATGATCAGTTAAAACATGGTTAAATGAATGATTATCTATGTAAGCATTAAGTGAAGTATCCCATATTCTTTGGGATGAGGATCTATCATGTTAAATTATAAAGTCTTCCTAGGCTATGTTAAAGTACATATATTGACAATGTACTCAAAAGGAACAGTATAGAGAAATCCAAGAGAGGGTTTTTTCCCATGTCACATGGTATCAATCTCTCCAAGAAAATGTGTCAAAAAACATAAGAAGAGATTGAACGAAGGAGTATAATACTTTATACCTAGGTAGAGAGATCTTTAATGTATGACATTATATGTACCATGTTTTATTTTGGATTTACATTAAGAATGTAGGGAAGATATTAGGCTAATCCAAGAGAGATACATTAGGTAGCTGCTAAAACGATCCTGAAGTACTTGAGGCATGAAAAGGATATATTCCTGGTGTATATGGAAGATGAGTGACTAGTAGTGATAGGATACACTAATTATTTTATCTAGATAGATCATGATAATTTCAAATCATGGTCAAGCTATGTTTTTTTCTAGAATGGTAGGGCAATGAACTGAAGGAGCTAAAATCAACATGTGGTCACCAATTCTATAGTAGAATATGAGTATATAGAGGATTATGATGCAACTTAGGTGGAAATTTGGATATGAATATTTGTCTCATAGATTGGTGTTGTGCCTAGAAGTGCAAACCCTATTCCAGTTTATTGTTATAATACTACAACAATGGTGCTAGCCAAGGATCATAGGTCACACCAAAGGGAAAATATTATACTTTGGATGTTTCATTTCTTGATTTATTTTACTCATAGAGGTGATGTCATGGTAAGTACAGTATACATAGAGGATAATTTGGTTGAACCCCTGACTAAATCCATATCTCATCATAAGCATGATTTTCACGTGGGAGCTAGTAGATTGATACTTGTTAGTAGTTGTCTCTAATGAAAGTGGGAGTGTTTAAGATGGGTTCCCTATATCCTACTTGTATATGTTACTTGATTACCATTATATATATAGAGTTTGATATATACATGTTTTAAAATTACCAGAATAGTGTTAATACTTCTTCATCCACTATATTTATGGTAATGTTTTTAGATTACATGTCATATCAAAATGTTATAAAAGTTCACATACTATAATGAGAACCTAGAGATACCATGAACGTAATCTTAATGTCATGTCCTGTGGTCTAGATACATTATACTAAATTTATAGATTTTTTGTCTAACTATCAGGTGTTGAGGGATAATTATCATTGAGATTTTTTCTCATGATGTTCTCACATGGCGATCTCTATTAGGTGATATTTTGAGGACATTCCCTCCAATAGAAACACCACATGTATCAAGTTTCATTGGTTGTTCCTATCTATAAACAAGTTTATTGGTCTCCTGAATTGAGATATTTATCAATGTGTTCCATTTTATCATGTATTTTTATGTATATAAAAAACCATGACATTGAAGTTATGGTGAGGCATCTTGTGGTGGGTGCATCGTGGGTGGTATGAAATTGGTTGAATGGACAAGATAAAAATTTTCACTTTTTATTGGATGAATTGATATCTTGATCCTAGTTGGCCAAGATGTTAGAACATAAATAAATCCATGGACATGGTATTTTAAGGTAATTCTGTCCAGTTATATCATCAAATTATAACACAATAAAGGATGATGACACAAGTGTAAATCCTACTTTATGAGATATCATATAAAAAAGTGATTATATTACATAATACGTGTTTGTATGTTGGTTATAATTTATATGAACATTTCTTGTCTCTTTAAGGGCCTTTATGGGTTACTTTACTCAAATATGGGTCTGCGAATACTATTCACTTCTATTAAGATAAGTTTCTAGAGGTTATCACACAATAGAGCTTTCAAGATTCTTCCCTATTCTGATGAATAGGTATACATGACATGGTTGGGCCTACCCTTGGGTTTGAGAGTTGTCTAAGAATTATCGATCATTGGAAAATATACAAATGAATTTTTATTAAAGTATAGAATTATTGGGTAGAATTTATTTATTAAAATTATTTACAAGTATTTAAATAAATACAAGGGATAATATTATATGAGTGTATATGGTTTTAATATTCAAGGTTCATTTAATATTATCAGGAATTATGATTTGAGTTAATTAATCAGGATTTATCACATAATATATTTAATATATATTACAATTATGTGGTAAAATATAAATAATATTTTTAATGAAATTAGTTCACCATAATTATTTATTTATTACCTATTTAGTGGATGTTAAATATGTGAGTGCCCAATCAATGTAATTATATCACTGAGAAGGGGAGGGGGTGAATCGGTGATACTTTTTCTTTTATGTTTCTTTGAAAAAACCTTCACCTCATGTTAAATATTTGATTCCTTACTGAAAACAATTCAAACACACATCCATAGGAAACCACGAATTAACAAGGTTCACTATTCAGTAAAAATATCCACGTCCTTGGTGTTGTTTGGAAATGATCCAATACCACACAATCTACTAGAAAAAAATCACTAGATTACAACAAGTAGGGTATTTCCTTTCACTCATGTAGTGCTACGTAAACCATCCAATTGTGTGTGTGCACCCTATTAGAACAAATATGGTAAACAATAATTGCTTAAAAACTCATGTTACCTATTATTCTTTTGAATTTCCACAAATGTATTCTTTTGAAAAAAAAGTCTTATCTCTTTTACCCAGAAACTGGTAAGAACCACCTGGATTTCAAAATGAAAACACAGTCAGATTTCCCAATCTGATCTTCAAATCCAATCTTTAAAATCTAATTTCCCAATCGGATAGGTATACCTATATCAGAATACGGTTAATAAAATTCAAAACACTTCCTTCCTCAGCCCATAAATCCAAATATGGAAATCCCAGTTTGATTAATCTATCCTAATAAGGTGATCAGATGAATATGATGATAAGTAGAATATGATAGACAGCTGAATATAATGATCCCTGAATACGATAATCAGCAGAGTAACATTGTAATCTTATCTCTTCTCATTTTACTTATCTGTCAAAAAATTTTCAACAAAGTCTCAATATGGAAACCTCCTTCTCTCCCTATAAATTCAAAGCATATCTCTCTACAATGAATAGTACATCAGTGTCAAAAAAAGTGCAACGTAAATTCGTCTTTTATAGGTGACTTGAGGATGATTTTGGCAAGAATATAAAAAACATTCCAACTCATAAAAATTACCAAAAATATAGTTTTTACTTGAATTTTGGATATATTTTGACTTCGTCAACTCTTCTTAAATCTTTTTCAAACATCATCTCTTCTTAGGAAATTCTTTTCAATCTCCTATATGGATCTGATTTCAATTTTTGGTTCTGATTCATTCAATCTGATTTCTTCAATAAGATTGCCCTATACAATTTTAAAACTAAAATTCCTTGAATTTCAAGTTCCCCCTCGACAACACATCCATCTATTTTATTCATCTCTTATCTTGGTACACTTTAAATACTCAAAGTAATTAAACCCCTTTTAAATTGTTGACTACTTTATTGACTATATTATTTTGTTTTTTATTCATATATCTTAAGAAATTGTGATTATGATGGTATTTTGAATCCAATTTGTATATTTATTCCCTTATGAATACAATTCCACTTGAGAAATTATTTCTCTTTTCCCATCAAATCCATTATCCCAATATTTGTTTCTTTTTGATTTTGGTCTGACTAAAATCCATCACCTTTGGTTTTTTTCCAATTATCACAAATCTTCTTGACCTTTATGAATCTGATGATCCAATTATGATTGGATTCATCCATAGTATTTTTTTTCACAAAAATCATCTTGTATCATGACTTCCTTCGTGACATTGAAAAAATTGACGATCTGCTTCAGTATCGTTATACTTTTCATGGAACATATTGTCACTTCGCTTATAAATTTTCACCTTCTTTCTCGCCAATTCAGTATGAATACAATTGTTTAAAAAAATTATCCTGAATACGATCAGGTTAAATATGATAATCTAGTACCATTTTTTTTATTTCTATCCAAATTCGATCAATCTAAATATGATCAGTAGCATCTCTTTTACTCCCCCTTTATTTCATCAAGTGTTCATCATAAGTTTCAAAACATACTTATGATTCATGAGAACTCCAAGATTAAAAAATAATCATCACATTTGATTTATCATTTTCATACTGACTGTGATTCTCGGCTATTCTATTTTCATCTTCCATACTCGATTCAGAGTGAACCCAATTACCATTTACTTCTAGAAATATTATTTATCAATAAAATAAATCCATCAATTCTAGAATTAATGTAAATCTGATGAGACCTTTCTTCCACCCTTATTTTCCTATCATCGTTTCCTGAATATGATGGACCTTTACAACTTTTGTGAGTCTGATTCTCCTGAATATGATGTTCAATCTGAAATTCACCAAATAAAAACTGATGTGATATTCATTATTTTCTTAAACATGCTTTATAATAAAAGACAATATTCGAATATAAACACCTTCCTAATCATATTGGTCCTAAAAATATCCCCCTTTGTATTTTGTTTTCAACCAAGTTTTATAAATCACTAAAATTTTTATTCTAGATAAATTGATTACATATCAATAATTTTAAGTCTAGGTGAGCTAACACATTGTGGGAGACAGGAATCATTGACAACAAAACCATGTTGTCAAAAAGTACTGATTATGAAAACCTTTTCCATATTTATTCCTTTGTTTTTATTTCTCATCTCTTCAATATTCTAGGAATACAAAAAAATATTTTCCTACAACCACTCTAGAAAACAGTTCGAATAGTTCACTCACAATATAATTCCAAATTCACATCTTACCCACAACTCCCTATTTTTACTTGTATTCAGGAAGATATATTTATTAAACATTTATCCCCCTAGAAAATAAAATCCAGTGGTAAGATGAGATAGGGGAAAAAACACATACCTCAATATTTATGAGAAAGTGGTTGAACACCCATGTTCAACCTCAATTTTGATAATGATTCTTTCAGTAAAGTTTTTTTTGAAAATTTCATCAACTTGTTCTGATGTTGGAACATATTAAATATTCAATTCATTCTTCATTGCATTTTCTTTAATGAAATGATATTTATATAAATGTTTTTGAATGAGAATGTTGAACTAGATTCCAGGTGAGACTGATTGTACATTGATTATCATAACCCAATAGAAAGTGTAACATCACTTCAACAAGTAAATATTCCAATTGTGTTTTCATTCTCATAAGTTGTGTAGTGGATTAAGTGGCAGAAACATACTCAACTTCTAACGTACTAAGAGTTACTAAATTTTATTTCATTGAATGCCAACTAAATCAATTATTTCCCTGAAATAATTCTCTACCATATGTGAATCTTCTATCTTCAACATTTCTTAGCCAATTAGAATCTAAATACCCAATCAAATCAATTCTATCTGAGTTGTCATACCTGATTTTGAAATTTGTTGTTCCTTTGACGTATCCGAGAATTATTTTTCTAGAATGTAAATGTGATTCTTTTGGGGCACTCTAAAATCTTCCACATAAGGTGATAGCATAAAAAATGTCAGGTTTTGAGGTAGTCAAATACAATAAACTTTCAACAAATTTTCGAAATTCTTTCTGATCATCTTCTTTTCCTTATCAACCTTAGATCAAATTTTTTCCCACTGAAATTGGTGTGGATATAGGATCTGATTTTTTCATATAAAACCTCTTAATAATTTCATTACCATACTTTTCTTGTGAAAGAAAAATGTATACATTCCATTGTACTATTTTCAACCCAAGAAAATATCTCATTTCTCCCAGCATTGAAATTTCAAATACCTTTTTAATTTCTTCATAATATCTTTCATAACATCTTTCATCATTCTCATAAAATATAATTTCATTAATATAATCAATTATGATGAGGGAATACACTTGAAATTTTCTAATGTAAGGATTTATATCCACTCTTCCCTTCTTAAATTTCATCTTCCTTAAACATGTATCCAATTTTGAATATCATGCCCTCAGAGAATGTTTTATCCCATAAACTTTCATCTTCCTTATGAGATTTCCTTCTAAAACTTTTTATCATATTCAAATAACATGACTAATGCTTCATATACATAACACAAGTAATGCTAGTAAAATCATCAATGAAAGTAATGAAGTACTTATCTCCATTTATTTATTGTTTTTCACCAACATGTTCATATAGTAAAATCAAGAATGTCTCAGAAACTATTTCATTTAGATAACTAGATCACGTTTCTTTGAAACATGTGTCCCAGACTTTTATACAAAAATTGATTCTCTTCCACCATACTCATTTAACAAGAGTTTTGTATTTCACCAACATGAAACAAGTTTCTTTTTGTACATTGGCCTCTTGTAACTATCTTTCCATATTCCTCACTTTTCACAAAAAAAACCATATTTTTTAAAGATTAATTTGTTACCGTTATAAAAAAAATATAAAACACTTAGAAAATTGTGTTTTAGCCCATAAAAATAAAAAAAATCATGTATTTCGTCTTTTCTTTCCTAATTATTGATAATATAATAACTTTTACATTCAAAGATTCATCATTTCCAAATGTAATTGTTCATTATTTATAAATACTTTTAAATTCTTCAACAATTTAAAGTCTTATGTCATAAGTGAAGAACACACACTATTAATAATCCAAGTTCGTTCCCCTTTTCTATATTTCAATGCGGTTTCAACAACAAGAACTGTTTCTTCTCCCTTTTCTTTCTTCACCTTTGGATGTTGATAATTTTTAAGAAGATTTTTTTTAGACAGTAACTAAATAATACATCCTTTTTCTAGGTGTCTAGATATATCACATCTTTAACAAATATTTTCCAATAATTGGAACCTGTTTTCAATCTTTACACCATCTTTTTCAGGTTTCTTCAAAACAACCTTCTCTGAATTCTTTCTTTATGGAGATTGACTCCCCATAAACATAACCTATAGAATAATAGAAATGTATTTGGTTGTAACAAAACATAATTTTTTTATATCTGAATCCACCACAATACTGGTAGTATCCATAGTATGAGTTTTCCTCTGAAAAATTCATACTGGATGGAATTGTGAATATGTTTCTCAATAACCATCTTGTCTTTCTTTTCTGAGCCACAAACCTTTCTGTTATCAATTAGAGTGTTCCTTTTCTTCTCAACATTATAAGATCCAAGAGTATAGTAAATTTTTTATAATGAGGGTATTTGGAAACTTTTGAATTCCTAACTTTTTTTATCTTGGCCGCATGCATGAATTTCCCGACTTTCTACTTTTTAGAAATAATTTAATTTTTCTTCTCACCCATTAAAGGTAATATTTTTTTAACCTTCTTGGGTTTCTCATTATGATAACATTCACCAACTTTAGTAATAGAGTTTTTGAAACTTTTTTTTATTTTCATATTTAGAAGGATTTTTTGGACAAGTTTCAACTCTTCTTCTTTTTCTTTAAGATTCACATTTAGTTTCTCATTACAATTATTTTTTTTCTCAATATTTTTCTTCAAATCATCAATTTATTTCACCAGCTTCACCTTCTCATCAGAAAAGCATTATTAATTTCTTGTTGAGAAACATTCATCTTAAAACGTTTTGTTTTGGTTCTCATGCCTTCTAATCCTCTTCATACATTCTTCCAACTCTTCTTTAAAATGAAATTCATGTTGATTTTCTTCTTCTTTAGAACTACTAAATCTAAATTCATCACCATTAACTATTAAAATTAAAATATTTTCAACACCATTTTCAATAGAATATTTGGATTCAGTATCAATAACTTCTTATTCATCATATTTATATAAGAAACTTCTTATTTTATATATGATAAATGTTATTTATTTCCCTATGGAACACAATTTTCCCTTATCTCTCATTTTCTTCCAAAAACATTTTAAATTTATTTCTTCTTTATTATTATCCTCTTTATTTCTTTGAGGACAATTGGCTATAAATTGACCAACATTCCCACATTCAAAAAATTTCAATGGAAGTTTTCATTTATATCTCCCTATACCTATTCTATAATTTTTAGACCACAAGGATAAAATATCATCAATATTTTTACATACCTCATTTTTAGAATCGGATTCACCAGCTTCTTCTCCAATAAGAATATTCTTTTAATTTTCTATAGTTTCAGACTTGAAAGACATTTCTATATCAAATTTTGGTTTTAATTTTCATTTCTTTATCCCTTATTATTTCATAAGTAATGAGAGTTTTATGAAAATAATCAAGATATAACATTTTCGGATCTCTATCTCCCAATGAAGATACTTTAGCATCAAAATTTACAGGAAGAATTCTCAAAATATTTTCAACAACTGTAGAGTGATATATATTTTGAGCAAGACATATGATAGTATTGAAAATGTCATTCACCATGTTAAATAATTCCCCAACATATTCATACTCACACATATTCAAATATTCATATGTTGATATATAGATTTTTAACTTCTCCTTTTTCACTTTTTTATTGCCTTCATAAATACCTTTCAATATTTCCCATATTCCCTTGGATGTGGAATCACCTTTCTCCCTTAATAATTCACTTTCATAAAGAGATGAAAATATAGCATTCTTGGACCATCCATCATTATCAATGTTCTACTTATCAATAGATGTAATAGGAGATTTATCATCTATGGAGGAAATAAAACTACTACATCTTCAAGAACATCATAACTGATAGACATAAGATAAGGCTACATTATATCTTTACATATATGATAATTATTTCCATAAAAGACTGAAATACCTTTATTTTTCACACAATTAAAAATCTCTATCATCAATGAATAAGTGATGGAAACCTTCAGATCTAATACAACATGTGAGTTCCCAGTTAGTGTAATTGTACCTCTGAGAGGGGGAGGGGATGAATAGATGATACATTTTCTTTTGTGTTTCATTGAAACAAACTTTTCCTCCTATTTAATAGTTGATTCTATAGTAAAAACAATTAAAATACACATTCATAGGAGTGAAATAATTTACAAGGTTCACTATTCAATAAGAATAGCTACATCCTTGGTGTAGTTTGGAAATGATCCAATACCACACAGTCAACTAGAAAACAACCCTTGGATTACAATGAGTTGGATATTCCCATTCAATCATATAACAATATCTAAAAAATCCAATTGTGTGTGTACACCCTCTTCGTATAAATAGGGTAAAACAATAATAGTTTAAAAAATCATGTTACCTGTGCTTATTTTAAATTTCCACAAATGTATTCTTTTGAAAAACAATTTTTATCTTTATTACCTAGAAGCTTCTAAAAACCTTATGGAATTCCTAATGAAAACTAAATCATATTTACCAATCCTATCTTCAAATATAGTCCTTTAAGTTAGATTTCCAAATATTATGGGTGTAACTCTATCATAATATGGTTAAGAAAATTTAAAACACTTCCTTCCTCAACATAGAAATCCCAATATGGAAATTTCGATCCAATTAATGCATCCTGATACGGTGATCAGCCAAATATGATGACAAGATAAATACGATGGATATTTGAATACGATGATCACTAAATATGATAATCAGCTGATTAACATTTAAATCTTGTGTCTTCTCCATTTACTTCTCCATTGAAACATTTTCAACAAAGGATCAAAATTGAATCCTTATTCTATACCTATAAAGATGAAGCCTTTCTCTCGACAATAAAAAATAAATCCATGTCATAAAAGGTGTGAAGTACATTCACCTTTTATAGGTGACCGAAGTATGGTTTTGGCTGGAATCCCAAAAAAGTTCCCGCTCATACAAATTACCCAAAATCACAATTTTCCTTGAATTTTGGGTGTATTTTGACTTTCTCAACTCTTCAAAAATCTTATTCAAACTTCAAATCTTTATTAGACTTTATTTTCAATCACCAGTGTGAATTCGATTTCAATTCTTGGTTCTGATGGTCCCAATTCATTTATTCAATATGATTACTATATACCAATTTAAAAATAACACTATTAGAATTTGAAGTTCCTCCTCAAAAAAATAACTATATATTTTCTTCATCACTTCTCTTTGTCCACTTGAAATACTCAAAGAAATTCACCCCATTATAAATGGTTGACTACATTTTTGACCATATTATTTTCCCTGAATTCATCAGTCTCAAGAAATTATGATTAGGATGGTATTCTGAATTAGATTAGAATATTAATTCTCGTCTAAATATAATTCCCCTTGAAAACTTATTTCTATTTTCCCATCAACTCTATTCTCTAAAGATTTTTTCTTTTGTATTTTGGTCTAACTAAAAAATACAACCGTCGGTTTTTCACATTTCTCACAAACCTTCTCATATATTATGAATCTGATGATCCCATTATGACCGAATTCATCAAATTTATTCTTTCACAAACATTAGATTGTATCATGAAATCCTTCATGACTTTAAAAACATTAAATAACTATTTCATCAATGTCAGAATTGTCAAGGAAAGTATTATAATTTCCCTTTTCCTTTTTCAATTTCTTTCTCTCTAATTCAGCCTGAATATGATTATTCAACAAAACAATTATCCTAAATAAGATATTCTAGGACCCTTTTATTATTTCCATCTAGATCTAGTCAATCTGAATATAATCAAAATCATCTATTTTACTCCCCCTTTCTTTCATCAATCTTGCACTATAAGATTCATAACCTACTTGTGGTTTATGAGAACTCTATGATCAATAAAGCATCATCACATTTTATTTATTGCAGTCATGCTAACTCTAATTCTCCAACATTCCATTTTAATCTTCCATACCGAATTTATAGTGAATATGATGACCATTTACTTCCATTATGATTCTTTTTCAATACAATCGATCCTTTCATTATAGATTTAGTGTGAATCTGATGATATTTTTCTTCTACGCTTATTTTCCAATTAGAATTGCCTGAATATGATGGACCTTTTCAACCATTTTCAGTATGAATCTCTTGAATATGATGGCCATTCCAAAATTCACCAAATATTGAGTGATGTGATTTTTCTTACTTTCTTAAACTTCCTTGACAGAAAAAGAAAACAATTCGAATACAAAAAAACTTCCTCATTAGCTTAGTCCTAATAAAATATATGGGGTTCGGGGAACCCTAACCTATTATTTTGGACATCCACTATATAAGTGGAAAAGAGGCTCATTCCATGGACTATTAATCAGGAAGAATATATATCTTCTCTCTCCTCTCAAATCATAGAGAGGGAAATGCTCCATCCACGCGAATAATCCAAGAACACCTTCGCATATTAAATGCATGAGATTGTGGTGATTGAAATGATGTCCAAGAGATCTTCAGAGCTCGACGCTAGCACCCAAAATTCAAAAAATGACATATGTGAAAATTATTTAAGAGTGTTTTGAAGTTCTAGATGGTTTCTACATCATATCCTCTGAGAAACGATCACCAATGATGTTTAACATATGATCACACTTCATATAGAACGAGGTAATTTTTTTTAATTTAATTGCATTCAATAATTCATGCCATATCCCTAGACCATACTAGGTCTTGGATCATTAGATATGATGTTGTTTTGTCACTTTGTTGATGAAAAATTTTAAATCCCTATCCCATAGGATTCTTCTTCTCACAATGGTAGCAACGGTTTCTTCTTATACGAAGGAAATCCAGGGGGGAAGAAAGTGGCATAGTGGGTAAAACTATAACACCCCCATGTCAATTTTGATTAATGTAGTATATTATTTTTTTCTTAATCTAGGATAATTTAAATTTTAAGAAGTACTATAATTTATTTATTAAAATCATAGTAATTTTTCCTCTGTGAATGGTTAACACATAGTCAATGCACGGTATGATAGACCATATAGATACCCCTTATATATGGATTTCATCTAGTTCATTGTTGGTGTGAACCATGTGAGGTTATCATTATACAAGGTTCATTTTTATTTTATTTTTTAATGCATGATTTTTAATATACTATAAGAACATAATTTGTATTAAAACATTCAAGTTTTTATAGATACTATGTAAGTTCCTTAGGGATCGGTGTATTGGAACAAGAATTACACACATTTAATATAAATATGTGATAAGTGTACAGAGGGATAATTTTTTTATTATAGGGGTTGTTCATGGTTGGAACATGGGTTTTAAAACCATGTGTTGTCCTCAAGCAAACTATGTGATGTTTTTTCCTTGTATAGTTCGAGTCACATAATTGTGCATTGTTTTCTAAATCATGTGGACAAACCATGAAAGTTTCCAAGATTCTTAAAAAATGGAATTTACACCTTTTCCTTATCATAATATAATTATTTTTTCCTCTTATCTTATTCTCGTACATTCAACCATGGGTTGGTTGTGCATGTGGATATAATTTCTTCCTCCTCCATGGATTCTATTCTCTCCATCCTTTGTTTCAAGTAGATCCTCAAGGAATTTCCCCTATTTTCCTCTTCCTCTAATCCCGTCTTGATATCCCCTCCAATTATACTTCTTTTTCAAACTCTAACCATTGTTTAGGTTTCTTTTAGGGTTTGTTATGGTTCTAATAAGGTTCAATGGGTTGGATAGATTTAAATATGTTTTCTTCTTACTCAGTTATTCCTTCACAATTATATATCTCACTCTCTTAGGTAGTTTTAAATGATGAAACACATTTGTTTTTTTATAATGATTTCATTTCAAATATTTTAGAATATAAGTTTTCAGACCCATTTCCATGTAGGTACCAGAACAATCATATGGATCAAGTAGAACATGAGAATTATTTTTGGATCCCCCATATGTGGGTACAGGTTGTTACCAGGTGGTACCTGAACAGTACACCTGTTCTATACATGTTCCATTAGCTCACCGATAATACCCAAAGGTTATTTTGTGGCCTTGATATAGAACAAAAAGTAACTATTATAGGCTAACCCCATTGTATTAGTTCACCTCCAAATGAATAGAATCGACCTCCAAGACCTCAAAAAACTTTCTAGACCCCCTTTAGGATATAAATAAACCCCTTGGGTTCTTTGAAGGTAGGATTTTACTTGATTAAATATTATGATTCGAATTTTTATTCTCTATAGATATCCTAAGAAGTATTTTTGTATTTAATCTCTCTTTTACATTTGTATCTCCCCATCTCTCTTGTTATTTTTGTCTTATTCATTCGAAATGTGACAGTAGAGTGTCTACTTCAAAGGGATTACACAATAGAAAACATCATTTTGTTTTCTTTATGTTCTTTATTGGTCCTTAAATCAGGGGACTGGGGTCTCATATCGTCATGTGAGATGATAGGATATCATTACCATTAACGTGATGGATTTTATTCTCATTTAAATTTAGTGTGATAGGATTGTTTATCACTTACTTGAAAGTGAGGGATATTGGGTTTTATTTATTGGTGCTTAAAGTACAAGATGTTTATTATACATGGGATGCTTGGATACCATTAAATTAAAGGGAATATAAATGCTTCAAATCTATTAGGGGTGGAGACATATGCATATTTTGTGGGTGATTTTTGAACTTTATTATCAAACACTCTTATGTTCTTAATTTTTAGTTCCACTATGCTAACTCTTTTATTTAATCAGTTTCAATTATAATTATCATTTTTTATCTTTAATATTTTATATTTATCTATCTATTTAAATTATAAAAAATTGAGTTTTAATTTATAATAAGTTTTAAAATATAGTTAATACCCCCTCCTATAATCATTATATAGAACAAAATTCTCCACTAGACGTGACATGTTTTAGTAGCATTTTCTATTGAACGTGGTAGTTATTTTTATGAAATTAACTTGTTGTGGATATAATAAAATTATTGGTTGTTTTTAAATCCATTTTTCTCAAAAATTTTCTTATATGTATTTGTTGGTCAGAGTTGATACTCAAGAGGGGGGGTGAATTGAGTTCCAATTTAAAATTTCTATTAAAACATTATTGTTAAGAAAACCCACAATTTTAAAAATGGCCCAATTAATTAAGGCAGTAGAAATGTAAATGTTCAATTGGTCAACAGGTTTCTCAAAGGGTGATTAGTACTCAGATAAATCAGGGTAGAATACTAATTCAACTTTTGAAACGAGTTTAATGAATTAAACAAATACACACACTAACCAAAACCAGCTATCAAAGTGTAAAAAAAACTGTTTTAAGTTTTAGAAAATATAAGCAATGGATAAAAAAGCAGAGTAATTGAAGTTTGGCACAACAAAGTAAACAAGAGGTTCATTCTCAAGCAAAGACTTAATCTTCTCCACTTGGTGATCACCTGCCACCAAGCTATTTATATAAATAATATTTTGATCCACACCATGTATTAGGGTTTACAACAACACACCAGGCTGTCCAGGTCACACTTGACCTCTACCACTGTTATTTGTGAGAAACAAAGGAAATAAAATATTGAGTATGAGGATAGTTTTATATCCTCCAGTTATTCTTAGGAGACATTTTTTGTAATAAAAATACATATACACACTTCCCAAATAGAAATTATAAAACACAACATAGTTAAGGATGAGAATAGAGTTCAGAATTCTATGTGTGTTGTGAAGTAAGTCTCTAGACTCAATGAATGTTGAGAAACTGGTATTTGAGTATTCTTCTGAAAGATGTATTTAGAATATAGTATCATAGTTTCTGCAATCTAGCTTTTAGGAGTGAAAAGGTTCAGCTCGTTGATGTCTCGATGTATATTGAGCCTTTTTGGTAAAGATAGCTTGTTAGAGTCTTCTTGTAATCTCAAGCGCTTAGTTCTTCTCTTTTGGTAATCGCACAGTATTTTTCTCTATGTTTACTTATATTTTCGTATCTTTAACGTGAAAGATGAGGTCCATTTATACTCCAGGATCCTCTACGCAAAAGGATCTTCGCACATGCATGTACCTCGTACTTGTCTACAGATTTTCCTACAGACAACATTAAATAATGTCAGAAACATTAATTTGTCTACATATGAACGTTAGAAATAAATTTGAATTAATAAAATGGAAACTGTTATTTATATCAATTGGTGATTAATATTCCGTTTTTGTCTTCATTTTGATAACATCAGTCTATTATCTTTGGTGTGTTATCTTCGGTGTGTTGACTTCAGTCTGTCAAACTTCGGTGTGTCGACTTCGGTCTGTCGAACTTCATTTTTAGTTTTTCAAACTTCGATTTTGGTGTGTCGACTTCGGTTTCGGTGTGTCATCTTTGGTTTTGGTGTGTCATCTTCGGTTTCGGTGTGTCATCTTCGGTTTCGGTGTGTCGTCTTCAATTTCGGTGTGTCAGCTTCGGTTTCGGTGTATCCAAAAAATAATTGTGGAGAGTCTATCTTGTATATACTATTAAAATATGAATTTTCAATCAAAGTATATGTAAAAATACACTTGTAAACATATTGATTCATGACTTGTAACCAATTGACTTATTAAAGTATATATTTATGTATGAAAAAATTGATTCACATAGAGAGATTAAAATTGGTATGAAAGATATGAATATGTATATTGACATTATTTGTGATTATGAAAAATAAAATATCATGAAGGTTCCAAAAATATACCCCATTTTGATAATCACAAATTATAGAATATATGCAAATATATAAAAAAAACATGGCTGAATATACTTTTCCAATATAACTAAAGTTTGTCATTGCTAGAATTTATTTAAAACAAATATCCCCCTCATTAGATGGATTAAAAAGAGTATATTCCACCATTGTTTTCTCATATACCTGCCTTACTTTCTCCCCCTTTCTCATATTCCAGCCTTACTTTCACCCCCTTTTGGGATTAACATAAAGAGAAAAGCAGGAAGGCGAAATAAGATAAAATAAAGATACTACAAGAATTTTCATTCAAAGTCATAAGAGTACAAGACAAACAAAAGGACCAAATACCTATCAAAAAGAAACAATCCATCATTAAGGCTTTGGATGTAGAGGATATTTTCCTTAGTCTGAAGGATCCAAAGGAGAAGAATAAGGGTTGAGAGTGGCAGAGGATGGAGGTGATCTGATTACAACACCAGGCAGAGCAAGAACTGTAGGAATAGTTGCTGCAAGAGTAGGCCTTCTTTTTGACAACACACGACCGGGAGACTGCTCAGTAATGATCGGTCAAATCTGTGTAAGAGCTTGAGATACAGTCATTGGAGTATGAGGCCGAGAGGAATTACCAATTGAAGCTGCTGGAGGGACCACAATAGCCTCAGCCTGAACATGTAGATAATGTTTGAGTAGTTTGATGAAGTCATTGATGATTTCTCCTCTATATTGCATTGCCTTCTCAAAGTCATCCTTATTATCCATAAATTTACTCAGTAAATATGTAAACTCTTTCTGTTGGAGAACTTTCCTTTTGAATTCTTCTGTGACTGGTGGAATTCAAATATTTTCTTCCAGAAACTTGAAACTGTTGATGAGGTCATTCTTAGTATATATCTTAGTGAAACACTTATCCACTTTTTCCTGAATATCTTTCTGAGCTACAGAGGCTTCATTAGTGAAATGTCTGAACATATTGTACACAATATCTGTATTCCGATGTACTTTTTCAAGTGTTTATTTGTCTAAAGCAATCTATATTTTTTGAATCTCCTCTCTCATCACAGCCTTGAGAGACTCTAAAAAAGCAATAGCACTTCTTCCACTCCTGGAACTGGATGGGCTAGTCAACATTTTTCCAAGATCTTCATTAAACTTTTTCAAATATATACTAAGTATATGGGTGACCAAGTTTCTGATAACTTCCAAAACACCACTAAAGGAGGTATTGAAGTCAGAGGTTTGGGAATTCGACTCATTTCTCATCTTTCTCACTTCTTCTCTAACCAAAGAATTGTGTTTAATAATAGTTTCTACAGTAGTAGTAAGATTCTGTTTAATCTCCTGAATCCAAATTCTTACAAACTATGCTGCATCAGCATCTGAGATACTAATTGAGGTGGAGGCTTTAGTTATGGATCCCACTGAAGCTAGCATAGACTCACATATCTCATTCTTAAACTTTTCTAAATCAGCCTTAGTAACATAGTCGCTAGGCACTGACTGAGTAACTGGGTCAACTTCTAGAGATGAAACTGTTGGAATAGGAGCATCAGGTTCTGGGTCAGCATGGACTTGTGGAATAGGAGGAGAAAGTACCATTTCTTCATCTGAATCATATTCTAAACCAAAAAGAATATATCTTGGATTACTATTTGACTCTCTAGCACAGGTCCAATATCTTGCCTCAATGGTATCAGTTCTTACCCTTCTTCCTTGAGTCTCAGTAATAACATCAATGTCATTAATTTATTTATCTTGGTCTCTGGCCATAATACCTTGTCTGGGGACAATAACTAACTGAACTTCAGGTTTTGCCTGAGCTCCAACTATTTCAACTTCACCAGGTACTTCCTCAATTTGAGGCAGTGGAACTGCATCTTCTTCCTCCAAGCCAGCTGCCATAATATCATTCAATTCTTGAATGATCTCTTGGTTTTAATTATTAGGATGGAGTTGTCTATCCTCATGTCCAGCATCTCTATGATCATCAGCCTGTTGATCAGTAGGCTCAATTCCATCACCAGATCCGTGAATAGATTCCTCACTGAATGTGTCAACCATTGTTGTCCCACTTTTAGAGAGTCACTCACATGCTCAACACTTCCTCCATTATCACCATTTTCACCACCACCATCATCATAATTATTATCATCATCATCAGATTCGTCATCTAATTTTCTAACATAACCTTCAACTCCAGTAACTTCGGTTTCTTCCTCTTCTTCATCACCTAGAATAGTTTCTCTTGAAGGCAGTTCCATAGGTGGGCTAGTAGGTCCATAAGTAGTATTCTTGGGACTTTCAGTGATATCAGGATCACTCCTATCATCAAAAGTATATCCTTAATCTTTAGGCACTTCAGCCTCAGCTTCCTCATCAAAATAGACAGGAACTTCTCCAGGTTTGAGACCAGGATCAACTTTGTCCTTTGGTCTATAAGGATGATCAAACGGATTAATTTCCTCATATATCCTTTCTTCAACTCCTACACAACATCTCTTACATGGGTTCCACAATATTTTTATCCTTTTAAAAATGTCTTTATGAAGACAAAAATCACTACAGGTAGTTATCATTTCATCTCCATCTTCTACACATTCTAATTTCTTCAACATGGAAGAAATCAATCTCGAATAGTATAAGCATGTTGCCTTCTTAGATGGCTTAATCAACTCAAAGATATGTACCATAATATATCTGCACAGATTCAATTTTATTCCATGTTTTAACAAAAATATCAAGAACACATCCTGATATTTCACAGCAGAGAAATCTCCCTTCCTTGGGCAGATTTGATGCTGTATGAACTTAAAAACCAATCTCACTTCTCCTTCAAATTAATTTGCAACAGTCCTTCTGGATTCTTCATTTCTAGTATGCTCCTTCAGAGCATCTTCATATGAAATTTTTTTTGATGAAGGTGGAATATTACGAGGATAGTCAGCATAGACACCTTCATGAGGTACCAATAAGCATTCAGCCCATTCCTTAGATGAAAAATCTACTTCCTTTCCTTTTACCACAGATTTCATTTTTGCTGCCTCAGATTCATTCAGTGTTATACTCAAATGCCGATATAACTCATACACTATCTGGGTATAATAGGGTCTTTCATTGTTGGTAAACTAACTAAGCCACCCTTGTGATTCCATTACCTTTAGCAGAAAATATTTGTTTGATAGAAGCCACTCAGCAGACACTTCCTTTTTAGCTGTAACAACTAGACTTTCTAAGCTTGGTTTCCCAGTCCCACTGGTTTTACCCTTCTGCAGCTTAGCAGGAAGATAATTTTGAGGCTCTTCCATTGTGCACCTAGTCCTTTCCATTGCGAAGCTGCGGATTCTAACTCTGTCGAGAGGTTGAGAGTCGATAGAATGAGTGACTAAATGTAAGATGATTTAAGGTTATGGAGAAGGTGAAAGGTTGGGATGGATTGGAATTAATATATCATTTAGGGATTGAAATCAGAAAACTTAAAATTTAAACGTGGTAAGTTGAAAGAAATAAAATAGTTTCGTTTCACTTAAAGGAGATTGAATTTACAAAAATAGACCTTAAATGTATCGGTGTCACAGAATCAGTTCCACGAAGATCAGTTTCACAACAATCGATCTCAAAAAGACCGGTTTTACAAAGATTGGTTTTATAAAGATCGGTTTTATAAAGATCGGCTTTATAAAGATCGGTTTTATAAAGATCGGTTTTATAAAGATCGGTTTTATAATGATCGATTTTATAAAGATCGGTTTTATAATGATCGGTTCTATAAAGATCAGTTTTGTTGATTTATCATTCCTAGTTCATGTCTGATGTAATTCATTCTCTTGGAATTTAAGGTTTTAGTGAATATATCAGCAAGATGATGTTCAGTTCCAATAAACTCAAGAGTTCTATCCCCTTTTTGATAATGATCTCTAAAAAAGTGATGTCTTACATCAATATGATTTGTTCTAGAATGAGATATTGGATTTTTAGAAATGTTAATATCACTTGTATTGTCACAGTTAATGGAGACATGTTTGAATTGATATCCATAGTCTAGTAAAGTGTATTTCATCCAAAAAATTTGTGCACAGCAACTACCAGCAGTAATGTATTTTACCTCGACAATAGATAATGAAATATAATTTTTATTTTTACTGCACCATGATACTAGTGACTTGCCTAACATGTGACATGTCCCAGAGGTTCTTTTTTCTATCTAGTTTAAAACCATGAATGTCAGCATCTGAATAGATTATTAAGTCAAATGATTGTTCTCTTGGGTAAAATAGTCCTAAGTTGGGAGTATATTTGAGATATTTTAAAATCCTTTTAACAACATTTAAATGAGATTCTTTGGTACTATCTTGAAATTGAGCACACATTCATACACTGAACATAATATTAGGACTTCTAGAACTAAGGTATAGAAGACTCTCTATCATGCCTCTATAGTTGGTTTGATCCAGTGATTCTCCAGCTTCATCAGCATCCAACATACAAGTGGTACTCATAGGTGTATCACTACCTTTACTACCATCGAAACCAAAGAATTTTAAAAGGTCTTTAGTATATTTAATTTGATTTAAAATAATACCATCTTTATTTTAAAAAATTTGAAATCTAAGGAAAAATTAATGTTCTCCCATTAAACTCATTTCAAATTCATTTTGCATTATTTTTGAAAAATCAGTACATAAAGAATTTTTGGAAGATCCAAAAATTATATCATCTACATAAATTTGTACTATCAAAACATCTTTGGAAATCCTTTTAATAAACAAAGTAGGATATACTATTCCTTTAGTAAAACCTTTTGCAATAATAAAGGAGCCAAGCCTATCATACCAAGCTCTTGGAGCTTGATTTAAACCATATAAAGTTTAGAAAGTTTAAAAACATGATTTGAAAAATGGGGATTTGTAAATCCAAGAGGTTTTTCAACAAATACATCCTCAACTATATACCCATTTAGAAAAGAGCTTTTGACATCCATTTGATAAAGTTTGAAATTCCGATGAGCTGCATAAGCAAGTAGTATCATAATGGCCTCTAACCTAGCTACAGGTGAAAAGGTCTCCCCGTAGTCTATTCCTTCTTCTTGACTATATCCTTGTGCAACTAACCTAGCTTTGTTTCTAACTATATTTCAAGACTCATCAACTTTGTTTCTATAAACCCATTTAGTTCCTATTGTCAAAGTGTCTTTAGGTATTTCAAATAGATCCCAAACTTTGTTTCTTTCAAATTGATTTAATTCTTCTTGCATAGCCATCACCCAAAATTTATCATTGATAGCATCATTAATGTTTTTGGGTTTAAGCTATGAATGAAAAGCTTGATGTTCAACCTGGTTTCTCAGAGAAGATCTAGTTTGTGTTCTTCAATTTTAATCACATACTATATAATCTAATGGATGATTCTTGAGAGTTAAAAGACCTCTAGAAAAAGTTGAACTAGACTACTCATGATAGTCTATTGGTCTAGACTTAACAAGTGTAGATTCTGGAAGATTCCTAGAATTGGTTACTTTTACAGGGGATTCACCATCATTATCATTAAGGTTATGAATTGACATATCTTCCTCAAGATATTCAAGAGAGTTTTTGGGTTCATGTGGACCAGTCTCATAAAATTTTACATGAACTGACTCTCTTACACATTTTTTCTTCTTATTAAATACTCTATAGGCTTTAATAGTTGTAGAGTAACATAAGAATATTACTTCATCACTCTTGGAGGAAAATTTGTCAAGATTATCTTTAGTGTTAAGGATAAATAATTTTCAACCAAAAACTCTGAAGTAGTTAACCTTGGGCTTCCTATTGTTCCGAAGTTAATAAGTGGTCTTCTTAAGAACAGCTCTAACCAAGACTCTATTAATGGTATAGAAAGTTGTATTTACCACTTCAGCATAAAAATAAATAGGTAAATTATATTCACTAAGCATAGTCCTAGAAATTTCTTGAAGGGTCCTATTTCTTCTTTCCACGACTCCATTTTGTTGAGGTGTTCAAGGAGCAAAGAAATTGTGACTATAGACACTGTGTGAGAAATAGGATTCAAACTCCTGATTTTTAAATTCATGGTGAAGATCACTTCTTAAGGTTCTAATTCTAAGTCCACTAAGATTTTCTACAAACTTGGAGTATTTGATAAAATAAGAACAAGCTTCACTTTTGTGAGCTAGAAAGTATACCCAAGTGTACCTAGAAAAATCATCTACAAGAACATAAATATAGTGCTTCCCATATAAACTTGATACTCTTGATGATCCAAAAAAATCCATGTGAACCAACTCAAGCGGTTGAGAAGTAGAAACTTCTTTCTTTGGTTTGAAAGAAACTTTGTGTTGATTTGCCTTTTGACAAGTATTGCACACTTTTTTAAGTGGGAATTCCAGTTTAGGTAAGTCTCTAACTAAACCTTTCCTAGTCAGTTTCCTAAGAGAGTGCACATTGCAGTGTCCTAGTCTTCTATTCTACAGACATAATACCTTATAAAAAGCATTTAAGCAGGAAACATTTTGTTAAACTAAAGAATTTAAGTCAACAGCATACACATTCTCATTTTTGAGAGTAATAAATATTAAATCATTTTTGGAATTAAAAATATTAAATGTATAATTTTCAAACTTGACATTGAAACCATCACTACACAACTGAGAGATGCTAAGTAAATTATACTTTAATCCATCAACAAAAAGTACTTTGGAAATTAATACTGTATTAGGGTTACCGATCAGGCCTAAGCCGACGATTTTTCTATTTGCATTGTCACAAAAAGTTACGTGACCACCATAAACATTGGTTAGGATCTTTAAGTATGAGTAGTCTCCTGTCATATATATTTAACATCCACTATCCAAGTACCACAAGGTCTTACAGGAACTCATTATGCAACATCCCTGCAAAACAGATTAGACCTGGGGTAACTTTGGTACCCAGATTTTCTTGGGTCCTGAGAGGTTAGCAAGTAACATTTTTGGGAACCCATACTGGTCTCATAGATTTCCTATAATCAGAAGATATATTTTGATACATTAACACTTTTTTTGTTCCTTTAGAGAATTGTTTTTCATGAAATGGTCCAATGTTTGAACTAGCAGTGAATTGTTCCGATTTTGGAATAAATTTAGTTTTAATGATCCTTCTCAGTCCAGGCTAATATCCCAGACCAATTGTATATTTTGGGGAAATCTATTTTCCTAGAAAATGAGTCAAGGTATCTCTACCTATAATAAAATTCTCAAGGTCTCTTCTTAATTTCTCATTGGATAACTTAAGTTATGTGTTTTCCTTTAACAGTTGGGAGAGTTTTTCTTTTTCAATATCCAGACTTGACTTATAATTTTCATTTAAATCATGATATCTCTTTAATGATTTATACTTGTCCTTGAGCTCATTAAAGGCATCCTCAAGCATTTCACAATATTCAAATAGTTCATCCTTAGTCGTATCTTCATCATTATGTAACTCACTCTTATTCTCAAAATAATAGGCATTATGTATAGGAGAGTTAAGTGTTACCTCAGATGTTTCTATCATGAAACATAAGTTGGAATGACTATTTTTTTCACTATCAAAAGAATCAGATCCACTAGAGATATCTTCTAAAGAACTCTAGGTAGATTTCATATCCTATTTATATCATTTTCCCTTGTCTTCATATTTCTTCTTTAATTTCATCTTGGGACAGTCTGCCTTCACATGACCTTTTCGTTTTCACTCATAGTAGATTATTTCATTTTAGTTTCCATTCCATTTTCTATATTTCTTCTATTGTCCTTTACTATCATAATTTCCCTTGTATTTTTACTTCCTAAATAATTTCTTCTTTCGAGAAAACTTTTTGAACCTTCTAGAAAGATGAGCCATCTCCTCGTCACTATCTGAATCTGACGCTTCACTAGTGGAGTTGTCTACAGGAAGTTGAACTTTTTATTTGTTTTTTCTCTTTGAGGTAGTAGTCTTTAATGCTACTGACCTCTTCCTTGGTTCCTCATCTAATTATTGATTCACCTTAAGTTTTTCCTCGTACATCATAAGTTTTCCAATTATCTCTTTCATTGGTAGCTTGCTTATGTCACAAGATTCTCAGATGGAAACAGAAGTTCCCCTCTATCTGTCAGGTACGAATCGAATCAGTCTCATAATCTGGTCCTTGTTGTCCACTGGTTTTCCATGAAGACTCATAATGTTCACTATTTTGTTAAACTTGAGATACATTTCAGAGATAGGTTCATCAAGATTCATTTTAAAATTATCATATTTAATAGTATATGTATTATTTTCATTTCTTTAACATTAGTTGTTCCCTCATGAGAATTAGCTAAAGTATCCTAAATTTCATATGAAGTTTTACAAGTAGATATTCTATTGAATTCATCATCATCTAGAGAATAGCACAAGGCATTAATTTCTTTACAATTATTATTATATGTATCTTTAGTCAACTGAGACCATGTATCCCTAGCAGTAACAAGCAGTATATGTTTCTCTTCAATTGTATCATAGATTATAGGTCCCATACTCTAGATACATTTTCATTTTTAATTTCCACTGAACATAGTTATTACCATTAAAGAAAGGTGGCCTATTATTAGCAGCACCCTCAACTCTAGTTTCCATAGTTACTTAGATTTTAAAGAACTAAAAATTTAGATATGACAGAAATGTTAAGATCTTTAAGATACAACTAAAATCACAGTTGAAAATAAATTGAAAAATCTTGAAAATAAACAAAACCTCTGATACCAAATGTTGGTCGGAGTGGATACTCAATATGGGGTGTGAATTTAGTTCCAATTTTAAATTTTTGCTAAAAACTTTATAGTTAAGAAAATCCCCAATTTTAAAAACATCCCAGTTAATTAAGGAAGTAGAAATGTAAATGTTCAATTGGTCAACAAGTTTCTCAAAGGGTGATTAGTCCTCAGATAAATTAGTGTAGAATACTAATTCAACTTTTTAAATGAGTTTAATGAATTTAAAAAATACACACACTAACCAAAACCAACTATCAATGTGTAAGAAAAACAGTTTTAAGTTTTAGAAAATATAAGCAGCGGATAAAATAAAACAGAGTAATTGAAGATTGACACAACAAAGTAAACAAGAGGTTCAGTCTCAAGAAAAGACTTAATCCTCTCCACTTGGTGATCACCTACCACCAAGCTGTTTATATAAATAAACATTTCATCCACACCCTAGATCGAGGTTTACAACAGCACACTAGGCTGTCCAGGTCACACTTGACCTCTACCATGTTATTCGTGGGAAACAAAGGAAATAATATATTGAGTATAAGGATAGTTTTATATCCTCCAGTTATGCTCAGGATATAGTGTGTGTAATATAAATAGATATACACACTGCTAAAATAGAAAGTATAAAACACAATAGAGTTAAGGATGAGAATAGAGTTAAGAACTCTCTGTCTGTTATGAAGTATGGCTCTAGACTCAATGAATGTTGAGAAACTGGTATTTGAGTCTCCTTCTAGAAGATTTATTCAGAACAGAGTATCATATTTTCTATAATCCATCCTTGAGGAGTGAAAAGGTTCTGCTCGTTGATGTCTCATTGTATATTTATCCTTCTTGTGAAGATAAATTGTTAGAGTCTTCTTGTAATCTCAAGTGCTTAGTTTTTCTCTTTTGGTAAGTGCACAGTCTTTTTATATGTGTTTAATTCTATTTTCATATCTTTAACATGAAAGATGAGGTCCATTTATACTCCAGGATCCTCTATGCAAAAGGATCTTCACACGTGCATGTACCTCGTACTTGTCTATGGATTTTCCTATAGACAACATTAAATAATGTCAGATACATTAATTTTTCTACATATGACCGTTATAAATAAATTTGAATTAATAAAATGGAAATAGTTATTTGTATCAATTGGTGAGTAATCTTTAGTTTTTTTCTTTGGTTTGATAACATCGGTCTGTCATCTTTGGTGTGTTATCTTCGGTGTGTCGACTTCGGTCTGTCGAACTTTGGTGTGTCGACTTTGTTCTGTCATTCTTCGGTATGTCGAACTTCGGTTTTGGTCTGTTGAACTTCGGTTTCGGTGTGTCTACTTCGGTTTCGGTGTGTCATCTTTTGTTTTGGCATGTCATCTTCGGTTTTGATGTGTCATCTTTGGTTTCTGTGTGTCATCTTCAGTTTCGTTGTGTTAGCTTCGGTTTCGGTGTGTCAGCTTCTGTTTCGGTGTATCCAAAAAAAATTGTGAACATTTTGTCTTGCATATACCATTACAAGATGAATTTTCAATCAAAGTATATGTAAAAACCCACTTGTAAACATATTTATTCATGACTTGTAACCAATTGACTTATTAAAGTATATGTTTCTGTATGACAAAATTGATTCACATAGATATATTAAAATTGGCATGAAAGATATAAATCTGTATATTGACATTATTTGTGATTATGAAAAATACAATATAATGAAGGGTCCAATAGTATTAATGATGAAGGATTAATAGTGGTTTTCAAATTATTTAAACTCTTGAAACAGACTTGTTACATGTTGTGTATTCATGAAAATTCACATGTGGAACTTTTAAAATAATTAATGTTTTTAAAAGTGTATTGACACCATAATCTTATTTAAAAGGAATTGTTAAGTGTTTCAAGGGGATGTTATATAGAAATGGGGGAGTTTTCTATTGTTTCAAATTGTTTTTAGATCCTTGGTTCTCATTGCTGATTTGAAATTATTTAGAAAGGAAATTAGGGAAAATGAATATTTTTTTAATTAATTTCAAATAGTGATTTGAAAATTTTATTTCAAGAAATGTTGTGAAATTGTATTTTATAGAGTGAGAAACTGCTTGGAATTATATTATTTTTTTGGGCACCCCTATTGGAACATTATAGGACTTGTTTCTAAAAAATGTGAGACCCTCAGTTAAGAACCTTATCACTTGTATTCCCATTGAAATTTTTAACCCCTTGAGGGATGTTTTATATTCCTATATTTTATTTTGATGTGTATGATTAAACATGAAAATGGGTTGTTTCTTGTAAGGAAATTGGATGTGAGGTGAGTTTTATTTTCAAATGATTTGATTTTTTTAGTATTTATATCCTATGTGTTTTTTCGATCACCTCTATTTTTGAAATCATGGGAACCTAGGTAGATATTTTGATGGTATATATATGTGTTACAAAATTATGTTGTGTTCTCACAAGCTAGTTCTCTAAGATATTTTCACCCCTAGGTTTTTATTTGTTCTTAGTGACCCAATGGGTGTTTAATAGAGATGTTATTATTTGTGTAGGGTTCTAAAAAATAGAGTGATTCTAAGGAAACCAGGTCTAGTTTCATTCATGTTATAGCTTAGAATGGTTCTCATGATACCTAGATCATTATTATGTTGTTTTAGTTTATCTAATTCTTTGATATGTTATATCCCCTAGTTATTGATTGTATGGAACCTATTATTCTCTAAGATACATTTTATTTTGATTCATTTATACCTTGGTTCCTTTTATTTATTGTATTTCATTGTTGTTGTGGCCTTTGTTTATTTTCAAATGAATTTATCAAATGTTTTTGAATCATGCTATTTTTAATGGAAAGAACAATTTTTTATGAAAAATGGATTTTTATGAAATGTTTTTGAGAAGTGGGGTGGATAGTGAAAATGGTTATTTTAAATTATTTTAAAGTCCCTATTTCAATGGTTTTGAAAATATTTAATCAAAGCGTTCACCCATCATTGTTTTAATTAAAATGGGTTGTTTCTTAATTGTTTAGTTTTTTATTGTTATTTGGTTTTTTTATATGCCTGTGTGTGTGTGAAAATAATACTTTTATGCTTTATGTTCAAACTAAAATTTTATGTATTTACATATGAAGGTAATTAAATATAATCCTTTGAAAAATCCTAATGGGAATGTTTCTCTTACAACATTTATTTTCACTTCTGTGTGGTCGTGTATGTGGTTTCCTTTTTTCTATTTTTGGATCCTTGTTTCATTTCACTTCCTTGAGGTTTGGTTGGTTCAATGGTGATAAAGTGGGATGTGGTGAGTGATTTTGGGTTACTAGTGGGAAGTTGGATATGTTTGGGCATCATTTTCGTTTTCTTTTGGGGTGTTATATCTGTTGTCTTGGCCCAATGTATTTTTTACTTCTGATTTATTCTAATCAGTTTTATAATTTAGTACGAATTTTTATTCATTATTTAAGATATTTTTGGTTTATTTATTCTATTTACAATGATTTATTATTTTATTATTCAAGGTTTAAACCACTCCAAAGTGTGAACTCTTGAGAACCAAGCACTAGTTTCTAGCCCATGGGGATTAGAAATTACCTTTAATCCAAAAAACAAGCCGACTTAGGTGCTGTGTGTGGTCAGACCTGACCAGTTCACTATAAGAAATATGATATCCCTATCTACCATTACCATAAAAAGTAATCTCACTCCATTTTAAGCTCAAATACCCACCCCACCTTTATTAATTGTATAAAATATACTTGGTTCCATTATTTATATATAAATTTGAGTACTGAAATTTAAATCTAATACTAAATTTATAAAAATGGATAGTTTTCACTCTATAATGGAAAACTTGAATAATACCTTTCTTATTCACTTATTAAAGGATATTATTTTAGTGGATTTTCACTATAAAAGAATAAAATATTTTATACTATATTTTATCCTCTCTATGGGCCATTCTCTTATTTGAAGGGAATTGTGAAGATTCATTAGGATTAAAACTTTTATTAAATATTTTTCCATTTCCTTTATTTTTATTCACAATGAGGACAAAATTATTTCACAATTCATTAATTTATTCAATTGGTGAATCAATTTCAATAGATATGGTTGGATCATATCTATATTGTTAATATTAAAATTCACAATTAAACTTATATAGACTAAAGTAAGTGAGGATAGAATGAGGTTTTCCACAATTCATCGAGTAGCTTGAATATAAAATTTTTGAATTTTTTGATATATTCAATAGTCTTAACTATATGAGTTATAGATGTAACTCATACTAGAATGAAAATAATTATTTCCTTGGTAATTCCATACCTATTTAGTCTCTATTTTCCAAGTAGTGCTAATTGAGATTAGGAAACATGGATTTTTCATCCATGTCATCATGAAGCTTCTAAATCACACTAGTTAGTGATGATAAAATGAGGCATTGGACTTCTATTTAAACATTAAATTATTTCTAAAAGGAATTTTTCTCCTCCGTACTTACCTACAACGAAGGCGTAGTAGGAATAGGGGATTCCATTATGAAAAACTTCCACTCATGGAATTGTATAATGTGCAAGCACCTATACCACTTTTGGATGTTAACACCGATAAAGGGATTGCCTTTATAAAATATATCATAATTGAAGAGTTTTTATCGAGTTTATATCCATTTTCATAAAGAAAATAAAAAATATTTTAGTACACTATATTTTTTATCACATTTAACTTAATTATTTAATTAATTAGTCTCACACTATTTTATCAAATCCCAATATCCCTCACTATTGGATTTAAGAATGTCCATTTGATCATATATTCTAGAGGTAATGATCCATATTTTCTTTTAAAACCCATACAAGGGACTTATAAAATTATTCAACGGTATTTAGGTAGGTTTTACTTTCCAACTCCATTAACTCACAACTCTTTGATCTATTCAGTGGATTCCCCAATCATAAAATTATGAACACATATTACTTTAAATCTTAACTCCATGTTAGCAAAATTATTATTAGGGAAATGTACCCATGATAATAACATATTTAATTCATCCCATGAATTTTATTTTAACTCTATGATAATTTAAATCAACATGGAGAGATTCTAGAATGTACTTTGATCTTTGGTTTCATTCCAACTCAAGTGATGGAAGTTTTTTTCCTAAATTAATATTTTTATTGAGGGATTTTGTTTTACTTATTCATATTTTTTTTTACTTTATTCTTCACATGATTGTTAATAATATATAAATCTTGTAAAATTAATTAACCATGCCTGATAAAATGATTTATACAGATTAATTTAATTTTTTTAGTGTAGAATTCTTTTTAATGTATTTTTCATTTCTAATAGAATTTAATCATCATAATAAACAATGTATCACAAAAAAAATCAATAACCATGCATAGATAAAATAAAATAAATATATAATATTCTCATGATATTTTATCTACATGTTTTTATATCGATAATTGATAAGAAAACATTTAATATAGGGGAAAACTCTATGAGCCCACACTTGGTACAACTTGAATAATTTACCCATTATATCATATATCTCCTTGGTTATATTTATCTTCAGTCAATACCTGAATGTCTACCTCAATTAGGGATATCCATCATTTACAAATGTTTACTCACATGAAGGTGAGGGGGACCAAGGTCTTGGGGTTATATAAGATAATACTTGGATATATAGACGAAAACATAATAAATGATGTTGGGATGACTCCTAGATTATCAAAATTAAATTTATACTAAATTATAACACACATCCATGAAAAAATAATTACATTTAATAAATAAATCAAACACATATGCATGTCAGTAAAATGTAATGATCAATCACAACATACAACTAAACATTTGGAATTTATAGCATCTATTTAACTTCATGATAATGAAGATAAATTTACTATAATTAATCAATCAATTAATCAATTAATTAATTATTTATTTATCATAATATTTTATCCAGGCTGTCCATAAGATAAAATAAGAATCCATGTCCATATTATTTTAAATTAAATATATTAATTTTAATTTTAATTTAAAATAATTAATTACATTGAGTCAATTTGGGAGGACACACGATGTGTATATCCTATTTCAACATAAATTCAAATACGGTATTTAATATTTAAAAGAAAAGTATTGTTTCTCAATATGTCATACGACAAACATTGGGTAAAATATTCATCCTGTAATATGTACTTACACAAGATGTGATACTACAAGATATGTCATGATATACATAGCATATAGTTCTAGGTGACAAAATGCATAGTCATCATGACATAAATTGTAACAACCAAAAATTTTATATATTAAATTCCCTTTGTGGTTGAATTACATGTATTATTATGTATTATAGTTATAAAAAACACATACATTCTATTATTTTGTTATATCCTATCAGATTTAAAATACTGTAAATAATAATAACCTTTGATAACATATCCACTGAACAATTATCATATGATTCGTATAAATATTGGGTTTTAACAAATCCAATTGACACGAACAATGGAAGTGATGGTGTAAACTAGTAGGGTAGTACCCTATGAATCCCATTTATTAGAACTTCTAAGAGATAAAAAATCACTTTCATTTTCCCTTAACCAATCCCATTTTGAGATACAAAAACTTAAGCATGATAGAAACTGTTTATGGGAGAAGTTCAAGCTCCTTGAGATCACAACCCAAACCATGTATGTTGAACCACCCCATGGTATTCTCACCATAATGCACCTTACCCTTAGAGTTTATTATAGTTTAATAAATGGATATGTATCAAGAACTTAATAATAATAATATTTATATTTTATATAATAATAAATATATTTTCATCTTATTATCTTTACATTATTAATGATTTTGATTTTGATATAATACAACACAAATTATATTTTTCGGTAATATTCAATTTCAATTAAGTAATTTATTTTTATGAATTCATGGATTTTTTTAATAAAAAGTTTTTAATGAAAATTTTATTATTAAATAATTTTTATTAAATATAAATGATTATATAAGTTTTAGGACGTCAAATGTAATTTTTATAAGGGTTTGAAAACTGTTATTGTCAAAAAAACCCAACATTTCTCAATAAATGTTGATTCATATTTTAGAAGTGAAAATCTACATATTTAGAAAATTAATTAGATAAAATAAATATTATTTTTTGAATCAGAAACTTGAAATTATCTTGTGGTTAATTTTTTATATTTTTCTGGGAATGTTCAATTTTGGGGTAAAAATTAAATATGGTACAAATACACAGTGTGTATTATGATATCATAATGACCCAAATATGGTATAACAAATTCTATAAATGGTATAGAAGAACAAATATATTTTACCCCTTTAAAATAATTTAATATTAAATTTATTTGATTGATTTTATAAAGCCTCGATGAATCCTACAAAACTTATAATATATTTTATGGTTTTAAGGACATGACTCACTTCCACATCACCAAGGGTAATATTTTAAAAATTAGACCATTTTCCTTATACAATTGTAAAAACCACTACCTTTTGGTATAAACCATGGGAAACAAACATGGGAAGGTTTTTTTATTACATTATTATATAAAGTCCAAAACCCAAATTTGATAAATATTAATAATTCCCAACTCATTTCCAATATAAAGACACCCAATATCCTATTTCTCTTCACTCAAAAACATTTTATCATTTCTTTACTCTTTCCTAACCTCTCTAGAGTCATCCCAAGGTTCCCCCAATCTATCATGAATCTCTACCCAATCATTTGTAATCACTCTCTAAAGGTAAGGGATCTCCCACTCCCCTTTGCATTCAAGCACCTATTTCATGTTAGGCCACTTAATTTCCATCTTTTCATGTGGGGATGTGTTCTTACATATCCTACACACTGTATAATTTATTTTTAAATGTTTATATACCCCTTTAACTTTCATTAATACTTCCCATGAACATTTATTTATACCCGTTACCATGCCAAAATTTAGTAAGGGGACCTCTTCTTCTCCTCTTTATTCAAGTATCTTCACTGTCTTAATTATTCTATCTACAATTTCTAATGTTGACATGTGTTCCTACATATCCCCCTTATATTCTATTTTATTTATAAATTTTTAGATACCCATTTCACTCCCATTATTCCCTTAAATGAATATTTATGCACCCTTGTTATGCTGCTAACATTTATCTGCGATTTTTTCATGCAAAAAAATGTGTAGTGAATACCTTTACCCATTTCTTATCAAGGTTATTCAACTTTATGTGCTTACAATTATTTTATTGGTAAATTAAATATATTTATTCCAAAATCCTTGATTGGGGAATAAAATTTTTTGATAAATGAGTTCTTTTTGTATGATTTATGCAGCACACTTGTGCATTTTAATGAAATGAATATGATGGGTGAACCCATAACTATATATCAATCCAATGAATTGGATAATGTTTTAGTCTCATGATACATCATGAAAGGGATAAGGGAGTGAACCTAGTATATCATGGGACTTTTTCTAACATTATATCTTGGCAGTTAGCCTTTACCTATGCTTAGGATGTCATGTTTTAAGATATTGCCACATTTCCCATATTGCCTTTATGTTATCATGCTATATCAGGTCACATTGTTCATTTTTATGATTATCATGAATTTTATGTCTCATTTATTTTCCTATCATCTTAATTTTTTCATGCTATTCCATGTTTATTCCATTGCTGGGATTAATATCTCACATATTTCTTATGTATTCCCCCAGGTTATCCCATATAGTATTAATTATGATGAAATAATATGAGCATGTCAAAAAAGTTTCCAATAATGTTGATATACCCCATATTATAATTTTTTTATGTAATGTACCTAATTCCAAAATACACTCGACTTCATGATATTGTGGGTTGTTTTATGTGTAATCTTAAGTAATAAATCATGAACTAATGTGTGATAAAGAGAATGGTTTTCATATATATACTGTATGAAATGCCATAAATATTTGGGAAATGTACCACTTGACATTGTTTATAAAGTACTTGGTGTGTATGATGACCATTATATGTTGTGTATTTTCATAATTTATGCAGCATTTAAAACACCATGTGTTAAATCACACTATGTGATAAAAACAATTAGGCATGAACCTTATGTGGGTTGATACAAGTTACATTTTTTGTACATGCCAACTAAATATTATATAGTCTTCATCTATCTATGTCACCTATATAGAATTCAATACTTGGTGTGTAATTATTCCCTATACTGCATGACATTTAGTGATTTTAATGATATGTTTAATCATGTGGTGTTGCATGATGTGAAAACTAGCTACGTTCCAATTAATCCTTTTCAAAACATCTTCCATGATGGTGGTCAATACGTGGCATGTAATAATAATAAAAACTATGTCAGATGGTGAATTGATATTTATATAGCATGAACATTGTTAGAGTTAACTATGGGTTCACAATGTGTAATTTACTATTACAATTTGTGTCTCATTGTTATCTGTTCAGTGACCTTGGAACCTATGGATTAGATCTTTGAGAAATCATTGTTCATTTTTTATCATTTTCTTGTTCATCCAAGTTTTATTGATCATATTATCTCTATTGTATTATTTAAAAGGGAAACTTGAATATCCAAACTGACAAACAAACACATATAATAGGTCAAATAAATCATAAATAATTATAAATAAAATGTAATGACTCATAACTCTATCAATGAATTTCCCTTCTCAATGTTTATTTTATAAATCACATAAAACCACACATAGAACAAAATAAAATCATTATAAATGAATACTGAATGAAATTAGTGGTATTTATAGAAGTTGAGAAACCTAAACCAATGAAATAGTAACTTACCCTGAGGAATAGAAATATGACTCTTATGAATAGTAAATCAGCCTAATGAATAGTATCCTCAACCATGAAATTATAAATAAAATTTATGCATTTCATAAGTGAAATTATGAAATAGTTATATCATAATAAAATTAAGTGAATATTTTAAAAAATAATATTTAAGTGTGGGTATTTTTATAAGTCATAAATATTTAATTATATTTTTATAATTAATAAAATTTTATAAATGAAATTTTATTTTCCTAAAATGAATTAATAAAAAAATATTTTGTTTTATTATTATTTTAGGATAATTTTATGAGACTTTTGTTAATTTTTTAACGTTCTATAAAATCATTTTTAAATTGAAAATCTGAATTTTTCATGTAAATAATTATTTTAATTAAAAATTAAAATTCACATTTTGGAAAATTATTTTGATAAAATGGATTCCTTTTTTTAATTATAAATATCAAAAAATGGTTATGGTGAATTTTTGGGATTTTTATAAACTACCTAAATTTTTAATGAATACTAAAATATGATAATTTATGGTATAAATACATTAGAAGCTAAATACACTATTACTTGAGTCATGAATGAAGTAAGCATCCAGATATCGAAATTCCCTTAATTATTTTTGATATATTTGATGATAATTCTTAAACTATTCATTTTATTGATCCAAAATAATAAAAAAATAAATTAAATATTCAAAAACCACTCATGTCCTCCGCTATAAAAAACACCCCATACTCCCTCTTATCCTCAGTCCTCTAAGACTTGAATCTTGTCAATGTTCTATAAAAATCCTCTTCCCTAGTCTCTCCCCACGTCTAGGAGCTCTTTTTCTTTCCAAAATACCAATCCCCCTTACCTTAACGAGGTTATAAAGTAGATTCATTCGAGATGTAAATCCTCTTCCTTTATCTTTTAATTTCATTTCAATTTATATTCTTTTCTTATACTCTCCTCACCTTCTCTGTCCAAATGATCATGATACTCTATAATCATATATATACTATAATTATATAATTTTAATGTAATAACCATTATCAATCTCTTTACCTTCTCTCTTTTATTTTATAAACAAAATCATCATCCGGGAGGTGCCGATTTTCAACCTCCATGGATAATGATGTTTTATTCTTAAATTTATCTATAAAGGATATTAATTAAACCATTTTAATTGTTGAAAAAAAAATTAAAATGTATATTATAATAATTTTTATGTTCTATAATTAACATATGTAATTAATACTAAACGATTAAACAATATGAGTTTCTTATGATCTATAATTGTTGTAATCATCTAAATGATTATCACTAAATGTATTATCTAATGATTTGTACCCATAATATATAAATAATATATATATAACTATTTTTACTTTTGGATGTTCATTAATAACATTTAATTCACATTTTGGATAATTATACCAATTTTAAATGAACTCTATTACTTATAATCAAGTGAATCAATCGTGAAATCAAAGAAAAGAACATTCCAGAATTATGGAATTCAATAGTATAACATATCAATAATGCCATAAATAAACATAATAAAACTATAATTAATCCTATAAATTTATATAAGTTTATTCATTATTTAATTAATAGATTTAATTTGATTATCCAGGATGATAAGGTCAAGTGAAAAAATAACTCGGATATATGGTAAGGGTTTTCTACCCGAACCTCCAATTTCTTTTAGGTTACTCTTTTTCTCTCATTACACCAATGAAATTGATAATTAATTTTATTTACACCTCATAAATTATTTCGTATTGTTCTATATATGTGTACCAAATAGAATCCCTCTTTATTTTATGGGTAGTTTCATGTTTTGAAAGGATATTTCAAAAATTCTTCCGGACAAACAAGCCAAATTCAAGGGAAATTCTCAAATTAGTACTTATATTAAAGTACACTCTCTAATCTATTTTAATCCACCAATATTTTTCTAAAATAACTAATTTTATTATGAAAAATAATCTTCATTCACTTCTAGTTTTTATACAAATTGTTTCCCAAAAGAGCACTTCGTTTCAAAGTAAAAGAGTATCTCTCTCAAGAATTACATAGTAATTTTATATGAGTATTTTAATCTATTTCATCACTCTTGTTGATTATAATGATAAAATGGGATAAATATTTTATGATAAAATCTACCATATTTTATTGAATGATTTATGATTCATTTGACTTTGGATGTGCTATCTCGATATCATTCTCCATATTACTCCGAATGGTTAGTGTTTATGTTTAATGATTGGGGAAAGTTTTTTATATTTAATATGTTAGATTCAATATTAATGTATATTTTGTTTATGTTAATCCTTATTTATATGAATAATTCATTAGAATTATTATGTTATAGTTGGGTCTCTCTATATCCCCTCGATGCATCTGTAGGTCTCATTAAAAAACTGCCCTGGGTTTCCACCCATTATGTATGGTGTCTTGGATGAGGCCTAGATGGTTTGATTATGATGTACAACATTATACATTCCCTCATTATGAAACCAGTGATTGATTATCCATCTAATTATTTGACTAATATAATATCCATGGTTATGTTATATGTCAATATTTAATCTGTTTTTATCACTTCCATATTATGCTCAAGTTTATTTTTAAAGGCACAAGTTCTTTGTGATTCACCGTGCCTTATTATTTATGCTTATGTTGTTTCACATACCCTTAGTCAATTGTAATAAAATAACACTACTATAAATATGACCTTTCTCAGTGCTTCTATACCAATGGTTTTTAAAAACCATTGGTATAGGTCCCCTTTCCCAATGGTTTGGCCAAACCGTTGGGAAAGCCCACATTGAGGTCACTTTTCCTAACGGTTTTCCAAAACTGTTGGGAAAGGGTATGGATTTCCCAACGGTTTTTCCAAACCATTGGGAAAAGTCCACTTTATGTCCACTTTTCCCAATGGTTTGGCCAAACCGTTGGGAAAGGGTGGATACCTATACCAACGGTTTGTCCAAAATGTTGATATAGGTCCTTTAATTTTTTATCGAATATTCTTACTGAGAACATTATATAAATCAAAATTTAAAATAATTATGGTAATATATATATATATATTTATGAAATTATGTTCAAAAAATTCATGTTAGGTTATTGGTTAGGTCGTTCAATGATAAACTAGAGGTTGTGGGATCAAATTCAACCGAATGTTTTTTTTGAAATACATATACCAACGGTTTTATGGAACCGTTGGTATAGATTTTCATATTACTTATACCAACGGTTTTGAAAACCATTGGTATAGGTCTATACCAACGGTTTTCGAAAAAAACATTGGTATAGACCTATCCCCACGGCTTACTTTCCAACGGTCCTCTAAACCATTGGTATAGGCTATACCAACGATTTTGAGGCCTATACCAATTTTTCTAAACCATTGATATAGGTTAGTTTTCCAGTAGTGTAAGGAACTGGCTCTAGGAAACAGGGGTTGGGCGTTACATAAAATGTGACTAATTAGATAAAACATAAAGTTTTTGGGGTGCAATGAAAGCATTGGGTGGGTGCCTGATTTTATATTTTCATATTTTTCAATTAATAATATATAAATAACTTGGTGAACACAATTCTAAATCTCTTATGTATGATATTTAAAATTTAATTTATAATTACTTTGAATCAATAATTAAGTTGAATAATATAACCCTTTTGATTAGTTTAGTTTCCACTCTAGATGAATTATCATTATGATGGACAATCCAAGAGAGGGGTCCTTCAGGAGTATCCACACTTGTAATATGAATCTATGATCAATGTTCATGAATATTTAGGTTCTATAACAGTAGATCCAATTTCATCAAGCCATTCATCACTAGTCAAAATAAGAAATTACTCTTGTTCTATCTTTATTCTTGATAGAGTGGATTAGAGGATAATTCTCTCTTGGAATTAAGATAATTCTGGAGAATATTTCATTGTGCACAAAAAGTCTCACTCATAGAAATGTGATATATTTTCTATACATAATTAGGGTTAAAAATATAGAATTTCCCATAACACCTTATCAATATTTTTATCTTATGTAATACATCATATGGAATAATAATATCATTATTATATCCCATTAAATGCACTTATTCTAAATATCATTTCACAAATAAATTAATTAATTTTTATTAAAGCTATATTAAATAAAATATATAATTTATGTCGAGTTATTAACTAGAACAATTAATCCTCCTATAAAATTTACCAAATGTTGATTAATAACTTGTTTATCCAAATAAATATTATCCATTTGAAAAATAAATAAATATTATTATAAAAAACATATGAATAAATATTTATTTCAATAATGATGTAACTAAATAATATTTATATTAATTTATTCACTAAAATCTAGAATAAATAAATATTTATTTATTAACTTGTTAATAATTAAACAAGTGATAAAACCTAACCCACATATTTTAAACATGAATATCTCATGACTGTATTTATTTTATCAATATTAATTGAATAATTATGATTCCAAAAATAAATATTAAAATTTATTTTTAGTATTAAGTTCCATAGAGTTAATGAGATTATGGATATGCTTTATGTGTGACCCTCTAAGTCTTTTTCTCAGCAAAATTTTAGGAACTTACCTAAATTACAAAATCAACCAATTTCAATATATAATGAGACCTATAGAGAAATAAGTTTATGTCACAACAAAAAAAATTATCCTGCCAATGCTACCATGTAATATAATCCCTTTTCCTATCGATGTCTCAATAAGTAGGATACATACTAGTGTCTTTCAAATAGATCAATTCCCATCAAAGGGATAATGATATATTTTTCTATTAAAATATAAGGGGTAGTTTATTTCATGACTTATTAAATTAATTTTATATCACTTATGATGCAAAGAATAAATGATACCTCTCAACGAGCATATGTCATCACAATTTTCATCGATACATTAATGTAGATGATTCATGATATACATTAATAATAATATAAATTACAAGTATCAACACACATGTTTTCATATAGGAATATCTAATGACACATAGTCATGTGGAATTTATATTGGTGGTTTCATCCTCAGGACCTCCCTTTCATAGGGATAAGAAAGTGTGAACATCACGAGAAGAAATATCAATGTATTATGATCCACTTTAACTCGATAATTGTAGATACAGAAAAATTCTCAAAGGCGGAGGAAGGTTCGGGCACGACAAAGAGAAGCCATATTTGGAACCAGTGATCCATTCTGAAGGGCCCGGAGGGGTGGCACAAAAAAAATAATGAATTGTGCGAAAAAAATATGCCCCGAGTGAAAAACTCCAGGATTCGCGATAGTTTTCCACACGGGCGTGGAACCTTTTCGCACCACCACTCCGCGTGATTGATCTACAAACTCCCGACACCCGTTGCAAAAATATTTTGCGCTGGCTTGTTTTTCGTTCGGACCCGCGATCCTGAGCACCTATTAATGTAAGGCCACCCCTTCGACTTACATGCCGAAAAATCTGAACCGTCTCCACTATGCGAAATTCCTCTCTTGTGCACGCAAAAAGATGGCTATCAGGTACTGAATTTTTTGCGCTAGATCACCCGGGGGTCCAATTTCATGTGAGACCCCTCGGGATTGATCCTTGTCTGAATCCCATCGATCCCCTTCCCCCTTGTGCAATTCATTCCAATTTCACGCAATCCTCTCATCCGTGCGCAAACCCTTCCAAATTGCGCGCCCAGACCGGCCCTTTCGTGCCCGAACCCGATTGCGTGCTCAGCCCGACCTTTTTTGCACACTCTGCTTAATTGCATTCCACCCTAGCCGATTTTGCGCCGGCGCAGTACTTTTTGCGCAAGTATCTCAATTACGCACCGGTGCGACCCTTTTCACACAATAGTCACTTTTTCGCGCAAGCCTTCCGCCTTGCATGCCTGTGATGTCCCTCTTCCAGGCATCATTTTCAGGTGCCTCCCACGCCCAAAGCCTCTTCACCATATAGTTATTTCCTGTGCAACCTCATAGGTTCGCACGAAGTAACTTCAAAGTCCCCTGGACAATACCGCCTATTTCATTTCTTCGCCTAATGCTTCTTTGCATAGGCACACTAACGGCTATTGCTTCTTCGCAAAGCCACGCTAACGTGGACCACCTGATAGTTGGCTCCATGACACCCCCTTTTCAAAGTGTTTCCTGTCCCTTCTCTTCACCAAGGAGCAGAGGGTACTGGTAATGTATGTCTTAGGGGTACGAAGGAAACCCACCTCGTCTGAACAACATAGGAAGAGTTTCACGAACAACATATTAAATCTATAAGGGAGACCCGGACTAGGTGACGAGTTCCTAGGAGGAATCCACGAAAGGAAGAACCAATATCCCATAATCCCGTTTTGATCAAGGAGAAAACGTCCCTGAACAAGGAGTGGATGCCACCCGCCTTTGGAATGCGGGAATGCGAGGCAATAAAAGAGCACCTTTCGTCCTCAAATGAGACGAATGTGTGCACCTCAGTGAAAGTGTTGGAAACAGAAATGGTGAACTCGACGTGAAATTATTCTCCTCAAAATGGAGACTAGTAGCGTTCGAGGAATCAATGGATTGACGTGTCCCCGAACCCAGCTACCTTATGCCGGGTCCAACTAAGAACGTTGGACATCCCATTCTGCGATGTTGTTAATGTGGATCCCTCTTACCACCCATAGAAGATGGGATAGAGCTGGGGCATTGGTTTTTGATTACCTTTTTCTTTCAGCACTGATGAGTTTAGTCTCCCTGCTTCTCAAGAATCAAGTCGCTGCTCCAGGGACGCGATCACCACCTTCCCATCGACGCAGGGTTAGGGGTAGTGTCAACATGGTCGTTCCACATGGCTTCACCTCTTCCACAATGTCCTCTACATTTATGACCATGGGGCACCCACGCCCCCTCTCCCCATCCGAGGTCCTCCAAAGAAGGGTGATCAATGACCTCGTGCGATGCTACGAGGAGGAGGGAATAATCTTGACCCGGGATATGGCCCGCATGGATCTGGAGGTGTATGTGCCTCGCCACAAATGCCGCCCCTGAGGGCCGCGCAGGGAACCATTTCTCCCCACCCCAACATACAATCTCTTCGGGAGCCTATCCACGAAGTGCTTTGACGACTCACTATCTTACGCTAATGAGGTAGGTGACGTACGGCCCAGCCCAGTCAGAGTTCTAATCCAGGGGCTCCCAACAAGGGCTCCCACCTGATCGTGTCAGCGCCTTCACCCGGTCGTGCTGGAAGAAGAGTAGGTAAGATACGTGCCTGCACCTTCGGCCTCAGTTCATCCGACCCAACGCCAGTGTTGGGTGCAATCTGAGGAGGACGCCCACCAAGGGGCGTCAATGTTGGCAGTTGATGTGGCTCGAGCCACCACCGATACATATCCTCAGTTCCTTGCATACACAGAGCAGAGGCACTTATACGCCCGACCAGGATCAAGGCCCCAACCGCCCCATGGGTAGGCTGGGTCGACTCTCATGGTCGTCAGCACGAGTAGTAGTCACCACGAGCTAACCCGTAATGATGTCACCCAGTACGAAGGTCCTCCCCATACCACTACCATAGAGAGCGCGGGCCTTACCCACTTTGAGGATCGACATGGAGTTCCACCCCGTGCCACCCTCAATCTGAATGAGGGTCTTCCCCGTGATGGTGATACTCTGTATGGAAGCCTCTCCCGTGCCCATTACACTGGGTATGGAGTCACTTTTCCTGCCCCGACCGCCGGTGTAGGGACATTGCCTATCCGGTATCTATTCAACGTGGGGATACTCCCCATGTCCTCTCAGCAGCTGGTGAAGGTCCTCCTCACCTCGACAACCAGAGGGGTGAGGGCCAACCTCGCTCCACCCACAACCAGCACAGAGGTCCTAGCCGTGTTCATCTAGACCAATACAAGGACCTTGTACTGAAGTTTCTAGGGAAAACAAGCATGGAGGTCCTCCCCATGCTTCTACCAGTTCCAGAAGAGGTCTTTCCCACTCCAGTGCTACCTATAGAGGTCCTCCCCATGTCCCTTTTGACATTTGTCCTGGTTCTCCTTGCACTCCAGCTTTCTCAGGTGGAAACCCTCTCTATACCAGCACCAGTTCAGCCGAAGGAACCCATGTCAGAAATCTTCCCTGTCTTGAGGAGCCACCCAGGGGCAGGAAGGCAGGCCATCACCACCATAAGAGGAATTTTGGGAAGGCCCGGACAGAGATCAGACAAGTATGCTTCTCAGACTCTGAATCAGAGTACGACTCTGCACGGGAACCCTCCTCTCACTCATCAGAGTCAAGGGTCGGGGCAGGGACGAGGCACATCAGCCTAGTGCTCTTAGAATGTGAGGTTCATATGATTCCTACCTCCCTCCATAGGTATATCTATGAGGATAAAAATTTGGTGAACCTGTAGGTTACATTCATGAAATCACCACCACCATCACCGGAAGTGCTCTCTACCTCCACAAGAGATTATAGAGAGCTATTCTGGGGACCAATGGCTGGCGAGCAGCACCGCGGAATATCACCAGTAGCCCTATCCCTTGAGCCGGGAATTTCAGTCGTCAGCCCATACTATTGCGACGTAGTGGCCAGGTCGCTACACTCTTCGGAAGAAAGCCTGAGATATGGCGGCCAGTCAGCCCGTTCACCATAATCTCCACTGGCCATCCTTCTATCACATCGGTCTGCCTCAATACCGCTGACAGTTCTTTAGCCACCCCCAGTTGACGAGTGGGGAAATCAAGGTCCAGAACCTAAATCCGAGCCAAGGAGATTATGGAACATCCTCTCAGTGGACCACTTCCCTGAGAAGTTCTGGCCCGTGGAAGCACTAAATTTCTACATACCGGAATCCCTCACCCCGGAGAAAGTTTAATTTTTTCGACACACCCTCTGGGCGACACATTTTAGTCTTCGTCATTGGCGAGTGGTTTATCCCAGGATCCATGTGCATTTCGAATACATCAGCGAGCAATGTATTCTGATCGATTTGGTCGCACTCCCTGTGGCACATCGCCCTAAGTCACCAGGTCGCCGTAAGGCCCTTTAAGAGAAATGTGTTCAGAGTTTCAAAGTTCTCCACAAGATCATCAAGGAGGCTACCCCCCATGTGAAAATCCATTGCTGGGGGAAGTATGCTATCCTCCTCTTCAATCCTATACAGCGACAACCCAAATTTCTAGGCGACATCAAAGACATGCCCCCGGGATGGGTCGCAGTCAACATGGCTGATATAGTGGATGAGGAGGACGAGCTAGAGATTCTCGATGGAGACTTACTCCCCGAGGGAATGCCACCACTATTGGACCTATCAGAAAGGATTACTCATCAGCAGATGAACCTACTTGGTCTCCCTGCGCCCACCGAGGCATTGGTACTCAGCTGGAATGTTGGTAAGGGAAAAGAGCATGTCGGAGCTACCAAACACTCTGACCCTTCCTCCTTAGTGAAAAAGACAGATAAGGACCTAGAGAAGTCCACATTGCGCCAAATGTTTTTTGAGTAGAATAAGTTGTTCGAAAAACTCTTGGTTGAATGCGCTGTAGAGTGATGACCCAACTAAAGAAATCATAGGCCAGTACAGTAGGGGCAGGAACAAGTTCTCCTTGACGAGCTGCCCCCGGGAAAACTAGATCATGCTGCCCCAGCAGACATGGATGAAGCCAGAGATCACGGAAAGAGTGCACATTATGTCTCAACAAACCCTCCTGAATGGTGCGACAATCCATGGAATCTAGCCTGGGTCCCCCTAGCTGCCCCGCAAGTCGCTCCACGAGCCGTTGATCCTATTTACCATGTTAAAGAACCCCCCAACGCGCTTATAGTTAGAGATCATCGTCAAGACAAGGAACCCTTCCCAGATGATCCTATGGTGGTGCTCATAGCCTACCTTGAGGAATTGGAAACGCGGCAGGTGGAAATACCACCTGATAGTAAGCCATATCCGGCGTGGGTGGATGACATGCCGGTGCCTCCAGATTTCGGAAATCCCTCCTTCTCCCCCTTTAACAGGATGAGGGACCCACCACATCACCTGGCCCACTTCAACTCAAGGTGTGGGACTATTTTAGAGACTCCAATGCAGCAGGAGGCTGCCAAACTCCACTATTTTTTTCAGACATTAGAGGGGCCAACATTCGGTTGGTACAGCCAGCTCCCCGTTGGATTCGTAACCAGCTGTGAGGACCTTCGTAGGAAATTCCTCTACCAATTCAGCTCTACCACCCAGAAAACAAGCATTGTAAACATCTTCAAGTGCAAACAAAGGCCTGATAAGCGAGTCACAGACTTTATCGCCCAGTGGAAAGGGCTCACATAATTTCTTGACATGCCACTAACTCAGGAGAAACTACAAAAAATGTGCATAGGGAACATCAAGAGGGATTTGGTTCTCTCTCTGATCACCCGGAACTACCCCGGAGGATTCCGAGACTTCTCTGACAAGGCCCAGTGCCTGGAGGAAGCCCTGCAACAAGCCAGCCAGGCATGTATGTTGCCCCCTATAATTCCAACAAGGAGGGCTTCCAGAGACGAGCCCACCACGGTGGCCCAAATAGAGGCCACCAAACAGCTAGAGTCATTACCAGTGGCACCAGCCCTGCAACCTCGCAGAGTCCATCCACCTTAGGCACAGCCTCCGGCTCAGCAGTTTCTGCCTCAAAATCAGCAAGCGCCTCCGCAGAATGCACCGCCACTACCCAGGCAGGACAACCAGGCTCCGCCTCCTCAACATGCCCCTCCAGCTCCTCGTTAGGGTCAGGCTCCAAGGGCACCCTTCTTAGACAGAAGAAACCGGACCTAATCGTTCAACGAGAATGAGGTCCTCGACTATTTCAAAAGTTCCTTGGAACAAGGGATCATGTGTTTTCCTGACTGTAAAAGCCCAGAAGAGGAGAATCTCACTGATCTCCCCAACTACTGCCCCTATCATCGAATTCTGGGGAACACCCTCAAGCAGTGCTATGTATTCAAAGAATGACTTCAAGACCAGGTCGATAACAACATAGTTAGGCTGGGCCAGGCCCCGACACAAGTGGTGGGTGTATTTGTAAGGCCAAACAGCAGTAGCGACAACGAATGTGAGTGGAAGCAGGTTTCCAACCGCGATTCCCAGAAGTATGATGACTGGATGGCTTTAAAAATGGTCGCTCGTGCCCATGGAATCATTTCGGCATGCCTGAATTATCTAAAGCCTTAAAAAGCTACATCCACCAATTTTGCATCATCATCTCAGCTGACCTCTTCCCAGAAGAGCAAGCATCGGTGGCGCAAGGGGAAACAACGCGTCCCACCAATGCCATCATCATCTCACACTCTCGGAAACTTCATGACTCTGGAGATGGGGATTCCTCCCAGAATCCACCCAGTGATGGATGAATCTTCAGGTGATAGTCAAGGGTATGCTTCGGTAATACTGTGGATTTGGTAAACCCCTATATGACTCCCGATGACAGGGAGTTCCCGACGAACCTCCCCAACGTCTCCAACCGACGTCAAAGTCGGTGGAGACACAACCATATGGGTCATCGGGGCACATCAGTTGGCACCTCCATCCAGGTTGTGCATGCCACTGAGACCAGACAGTAGGCCCAACGTAGAACTCAGCATGCACAGCTTCTTTATCCGGTGTCGTCAGGCCCGCCTCCACCACCGTTTGTGCTACTGGATCAGGTAGAGCTACCTCGACCATGCCACGACTAGCCTATCCCTACTACAGTTCGATCTAAGTCATCTGGTCCTCATTCGGTAGCTACTCTCTAGGCTTATAATAGTGAACAACGGGACATGCCCAGCACCAGCCAGCCAGCGGGGCCCACCATGTATCCAATTGTAGAGCGGCCTCCTGTAAGAAAAATTTCATGCCTGGAATGGAAGTATGATGTCCTTAATCACCTTGCCAGTATCCCAGTGAGGATTTCCATCCTCGAGGCCCTTCGCATGTCATCAGATATGCGTGAGGCCCTCGCTGAGGCTTTAAGAAGCCCCCTCCAGTTTGAGATGGAGGTAACAGCTGCAGAAGCCTTTTATGCTGAAGCGGCTGAGAATGATGAATGCCAGGCCATCATTTAGTTCTCTAGATAAGAAGAAGGCTCTCCCATATAGGGGCACATTCTCCCACTGTACATCACTGGCCAATTTAACATCATGGAGGATCACTGTTGTCTTGTTAACACCAGCTCCGGGATCATCCTTATCCCAATACGAACACTGTGGAAGCTAGGATTATCCGAAGATGACCTAACTACATCCGATTTATGAATCCTGGGATATGATTGGACCGAGCAGACCCCAGTCAGTAAGATCCATTTGAAGACTTAGTTCGGTGGCCTAGTCTCCAGCACTGAGTTTGTGGTTATCTCCTAGGATACCATGTACAATGCATTGATGGAAAAACCATGGCTCCACTTGCATGTGGCAATCCCCTCATCGTATCACCAGTGCCTCAAGTACTCCCTAAATGGTCGAGTAGGCATACTTCAAGGTGATGAATATCCTTTCTCCTCTTTTGAATCTCGATACTTGGATGCCGACTATTACAAGAGAAAGGAAAAACTAATTCAAGTGAGAAAGGCTGAGCCTGTCACGGTCACAACTGACCCTTGGGTAGGTTTGGATGATGCCTACATCTTCCCGATCCATCGATTGGAGGCCACAACCCATGATATGGGGAAATTCTTTGTTTTCTCTGGTACAAGAGGGAAGAATGTTCCCAAGTCCAAGCGACGACGGAAAATCACTTCTTACTCCTACACAAATTAGGCTCAAGTGATCCTAGAACCCCATACCCCCATACGATATCGGGATGTATGCCCCATGGAAACGACAGTACGTCATACGTGTTTGTTTCGTAGGGCTAGAAATAACCGGCTCAAGCCAACGCGACACTATTTCTTTGACGTCATCAAGTGTGGCCCCTTGGGCCAAAGACCATACAAAATCGGATCTACTGCCTTCATTTCTATGGTTTCAGCAGTGCGTGAATCTTCTGATATGCTATCCACTGCTGTCTAGGCTGGTACCAGCCTCCTGTCAGGTTCTTCCGACCCAAGGGAATCTTCTCCCACTGTTAATCCCTCCTTCACAAGTGAAGAAGAGGATTTGGAGGATACTACCACTGCCTTCAAAGAAGGAATCTCCGCCACGGTCTATGAACTGGTACAGGCGAACCTTGGTAGCGAGGAAGATCCGAGACCCACATTGATCAGTGTCGCCATATTCCTCAAAGAGCAGCAGTGGTACATAGATTTCCTAAAGCATCATCGTGATGTATTCGCCTAAAGATACGAATAGATTCCAGGACTAGATCCTCAGGTAGCCGTCCACCGCCTCGATCTCTTGGAAAATCATAGTGAGTTCAAGAAGCCTCCCAGAAAGATGCACCCTTATCACAGTGCCATGGTCGAGGCCAAAGTTGACAAGCTCATCAGATCCAACTTCGTCAAGGAGGCCCATTACCTGAAGTGGCTAGCCAACATTGTGCTAGTCAGGAAGAAGAATGGATAGATCAAAGTCTGCATCGACTTCCGAGATCTCAACCGTCACTGTCTGAAGGATGATTTTCCCCTTCCAGTGACAGAATTGTTAATTGATGCTACAATTGGGTTTCAGGCCCTCTCCTTCATGGACGGGTACTCTAGATATAATCAGATCCAGATGGCCCCCGAGGATGAAGACTCTACCTCTTTCACAGTGCCCCAAGGTACCTTTTGTTACCAGGTTATGCCCTTAGGCTTAAAAAATGCAGGTTCCACCTATCAGTGGGCCATGCACCGCATATTAAAACCAATACTTGGGACATTGGTGAAATGCTATGTGGATGATCTGGTGGTCAAATATCGCCAGCGCCAGGACCATATCAAGGACCTTGAGAAAGTGTTCGGCTTCCTCTGGTCACACTATTTGAAGATGAACCCATTTAAGTGTGCCTTCGAGGGCACCTCTGGGAAGTTTCTAGGCTTTGTTGGCAGGTACCAGGGCATCGAGATCAACCCAGTGAAGATCAAGGCCATCAGCCAGATGCCTCCCCCGAGAAATATTCGGGAGCTTCGAGGATTCCAAGTCCACTTATCATACATACGCCGATTCATTGAAAATATGGCTGGAAAGTGTAAGCCCTTTTCTAGGCTCATGAAGAAAGGCTCCGCCTACGAGTGGGACGAAGAGTGAAAGACCGCATTCTAGGAAATCAAGTAGTATCTGCTCCAGCCTCCGTTCCTGATTCCACCAGTCTCTGGAAATCCGATGGTCCTCTATGTGACCGCCCTAGAACAATTTATTGGCATGCTTCTCACCCAGAAGAACAAGGAGGGGACAAAAAACAGTCTTTACTACCTCAGCCACATGCTCCTCGATAGATAGATCAGATACTCCCCCATCGAAAAGAGTTACCTTGCACTGGTATTTGCAGTATAAGAGTAGCGAAACTACTTATAGCACCATGAGGTATAATTGGTGTCTAGGGTAGACCCATTGAAGTACATTCTGAACTGACCCATGTTGACCGGTCGTCTAGCATGATGGGCGGTAATCATCCAGTAGTTTGACATCAGGTTCCTGCCTCAGAAGGCTATCAAGGGACAAGCATTGGCGGATTTTCTAGCTGCCCATCCAACCCCTATGGACCAGTCCCTGAACCTGGATTTTACCAATGAGAAAATCATATCAGTAGATCACTTCATACCATGTTGGTAGATGAACTTTGATGGTGCCCCCTAGAGCCCCACCGGCAGGAAACTCAATGATCCCAGACTCAATAGAACAGGTCTGGGTATTGTCTTTATTACCTTGGTGCAATCCATTCTTCCGTATTCATTCCTTTTGTCGGAAGGCAGCACCAACAACTAGATAGAGTATCAGGCTCTTATCACTGGCCTCGAGCTGGTCCTCGAGATCGATGTGCCCCATCTACATGTGAAAAGGGATTCCGAACTAGTCATCAAGAAAGTCAATAGTGACTATGTCGTTAGAAAGACAGAGCTCGTACCATTGTTGGAGCTCACCCTCCAGCTAATGTACCGGTTTCCATATCGGCCTAAAGTTACTCGTGTCCCTCGATCTCAAAATGGTCGAGATGATGCCCTGGCCATCTTGGCTACATCACTTGCAGAACCCAAGCAGGATGTTCTGATTATACACGTGTCTAATCAGAGAGTCATTGCTCCCGTCAACCCAGATGATGATGATGGCCTGCGGGTAAGACATCTTACTGCTGGAGCCTCCACATCAGGACCCCCAGTTTCCTCAGATGCAGTGGCTAAAACGACCCCTGACTGGAGATTCCCCTTTGTCGAGTACCTCCAAAATGGTTACCTCCCAACTGATCAGGCCGATCATGAGCGAATCTGATGTCGCGCGCTGCAGTTTACCCTCCAGAGTGGTCCCAGTCTTGAGAAGATCCTCTAAAAGTGCGGGTTTGATGGTGTTCTCCTCCATTGCATCCAAGGAGTCGGGATTTATCAGGTCATGCAGGAGGTTCATGTCGGTTCCTGCAGTGCCCACCAGGCTGGGCCGAAGCTGCCCCATCAGATCCAGAGACTGGGGTACTTCTGGCCCTCCATGATCCATGATTATACCAAGTTCTCCAAGAGATGTCACATGTTCCAAATTCATGCTAACTTCATGCATCGACCTCCAGAACCTCTCCACTCCACTAAGTATTGTTGTCTATTTGCGGTGTGGGGACTCGATGTTGTGGGAACATATGAACTGGCGACAGATCGCCAGTTCTGGTTCATCCTGACCGCCACAGATTTCTTTTCCAAGTGGGCTAAGGTAGTTCCACTCAAAGAGGTTAAGGCCTGTTCTATCGTCGACTTCATGAGCTCGAATATTATCTACTAGTTTGGAGTCCCTCATGACGTCCTCACCTATAATGGTACCAACTTCCATGCAGCTAAATTGAAGAAGTTTTATGCCAAGTACATCATCCATTCAAACCATACCTCCCGCTATCATGCACAGAAAAATGGAAAGATTGAGCCATTCAACAAAACCCTATCTAACATTTTTAAAAAAAATGGATGGTCAGAACAAGAAGAGTTGGTCGGAAAAGATCCCCAACATCCTCTGGGATTATCAGACGACGACTCATAATTCCACCCAGGTGACCCCATATTCCCTAGTGTACGGAGCTAAGGCCATCCTACCCATTGAAATCCAGCTACCTTCATTATGCATAGTAGTCTATGACCAGCAGTCACCAGATAAGGTATCCAAAATTCATCTGGTTGAATTGGAAGCACTTGATGAGAATAGACTTCATTCCCTGCACAATCTGAAAAGGCATCAAAATAAGATAGCTAGAGCCTTGAACAAGAAGGTTCGCCTCTGATCTTTCATACAAGGAAACTTTGTATTGGCCCTCCAGACACCAATGATACCTGGCAGGAAACCATGCAAGTTGGAGCCCAAATGGGAAAGACCTTACATAATTCATAGGGTTTACACCAATGGAGCATACTCCCTGGTGACCATGGATAGTGAGCGTATAACTCATCCCACCAATGACAAGTTCCTCAAGAAAAACTTTTCCTAAGCCTACTAGTCCTGCACGACCTTAAACTAGATGGTCCTACATGACCCTAAACTCCATGATGGTCCCACGTGACCCTAAACTGCATGACGGTCCCGTATGACCCTAAACTGTTTGGTCCTACATGACTGTAAAATGTAAAACATCCTGCATGAAGTTAAACTATATTTTGTCTAGCATGACTTTAAACTGCAACCTTATAACTATGTGTGGATTTATTACTATCCGCTTGGGATAGGTAGTAACGCTCAAGCATTTCGTCTTGATCCTAGCCCCAAACTCTTCTCTTTGACTACTTCCCCCAGGTATAGTTCTCTCAGAGGATCCTTCCATGATATGGTGTAAGCTTCCTTAGCCCCACTCATGAAAGGATTATAATGGTCACACCATGTTCCTGATCCCCATTCTTCTATCCTCCCACATCACCATTGTACGACGCTACACTACATGGACTTCAAGAACTACGTATGGCTTGATTCCCATCCTTATAAGATATGTAGGAACACCCAGACATTTCGTCTGTTGGCCCAACCCAAATGCCAGAACCTCCCCTCAGGTCAAGACATACGGTGTGGTGAAATTTCTTGCCTCAATACACGTCGTGATCACCTCAATTCTGTTGTACGTCCCACTCCCCATAGTTTTTTGCCTCTTTCACTGCCCTGGTTGATCTTAAAATGTATGGGTACAACTATGATTCATCCACTCCTTTGATTGGGACTCCATCATACTTACCATCCAGAAGGGCCCTCGAATGGCAGGGATGCTAGGCCCAAGGGCTCTCCTACCATTTTGGGCCAATGCCCTCAAGGATGATTTAGCAACAAATTGATACAAGTCTCGCATCACGAATATGGTCAGCGGTCGATGCTCATTTATTGTTCCCATTCCAGATCACTATAAGGACGTTGTGTTTCGAACATGGTCAATAGATATCATTTGTCATTAGAGCCACACCAAGAGGTTTCAAACATCGAGTGTAGTTGTTCATTCTACCCCATTGTATATCCAAGCGATAAACTTCCCTCAGGCGATGCTAGCTACTAGACCCTTGTATAGCAGGGAGAGATGAATCCAGCTCTTTGTTTCCCACATTGAGAACTGCTCACATGGGCTTAGGAGCTGTGATGAGGGGGTGATCACACAAGAGGTCATATGTATACCATTGGTCGAGACACTCAGCCTCACGCCCCTTGGCCCTTTCGGGCCCCTTGGACTTTTCGAGCCCCCAGTCCAAGTACCTATTTTGGATTATACGGTGTGGTATGGGATTATGTCCTCATTCACATCGGGTTATTTGCTATTTCGTACACCCCCCTTGTTTGTGGTATCTTACCCCTATCTTCGTCCTCACTGAATGACGTTAAACTGCGAATTGACCGGGCCTTCCCATCTGAGGCCTAGCCACAAGCCCCATGGAATTTTTAGGCCCCCGAACCAAGTTCCTATTTTCAGTTGTATGGTGTGGTATAGTATTATGTCCTCATTCACGTTGGGTTATTCACTGCATAATACACCCCCCTTGTTCGGGGTATCTTACCCCACTCTTCATCCTCACTATAAGACGTTAAACTGCGAATTGATTGGGCCTTCCCATATGAGGCCCAGCCTCAGGCCCCTTGGCCTTTTTGGGCCCCCAGCCCAAGTTCCTATTTTGGGTTGTACGGTGTGGTATGGGATTATGTCATCATTCATGTCGGGTTATTCTCCGCGCACCCCCTCCCCTCCAGAACTACGTGTGGCTTGATTCCCATCCTCATGGGATACATAGGACCATCCGAGTATCTCGTCTTCAGGTCCTGCCCCATCTTGGCCCCTTGGCCCGCATTCCCCCAGAGAGAGGAATATATGGTGTGGTATGGGATTATGTTCTCACTTACGTCAGGTGTTGTAACAACCATGCCATTTACCTCCTCCCCCTGAGAGTTTTCCATCCCCTTGTTCTATCCTCGTCTTTTCAAACCGGACGCTCTCAAGATGATCCCCTTGACCCTCTTTGGCGATTCACTGATGTTCCTAAGGGTACTCTGGTTTAGTACTTATAATGTCAGACTATACTCGGATATTATTTTACCCATTTTCAAGCTTCATTTTCTCCCTCATTAGGGATTCCATAACCTTTTTCATCCAAAGGGACCCCTGAATGGAATGGATACTCAGCCCAAGGGCCCTCCTCCCATTACAGGCCAATATCCTCCAGGGTTCTAGACAACAAATTGATACAAGTCCCGCGTTGCAAATTTGGTTAGAAGCCCACACTCATTTTTTTTCCATTTCAGGCTAACATGATATGGATGTTGTGTTTTAAACATGGTCAACAGTTATCCTCCATCGTCACACCAAACCCATTAATCCCAAAATGTCGGTTACATGATTCACATCCGTATACAACTCATCATGTCCAAGTAGAACTTTGAAATTCTTGGTGCTATTCCTATGTGCGCATCCACATGTTGGGAGGAAAAATCCACGATAAGGCAATCATTCGGGGCTCTGCGCTGACTTCCCTTCTCCATGGTCCGAGCTCTAAGACCATAAAATAAGTTCTCTTTTAGAACTACGTATGAATTGATTCCCATCCTCGTGGAATACATAGGAACACCTAGACGTCTCGTTTCCAGGTCCAGCTCATTTGGGAGCTAGTTTCTCTTTCACCTTACCCTCTTACCTCTCTTTTGGACCCTTGGCTCGAGGTTTTTTTCTCAGAAGAGCGTACGGTGTGGTATAGGATTATGTCCTCATTCACATTAGGTATATTTTATTGCACCATGCACATTCCCCCATTAACCTCATCTCTACTATGTCCATGCCACATGATGTTAAAGTGCATGCCTGGTCCCATCACATGACCCTAAACTGTGACATTATCGTCTTGGATGCACGACGAGAAATGACACTACATCGTGATGTCCTCACTCAAGGGGACACCATGTTTGGTATCGGTCACATGCCATACCATTTTTCAATGTCTGCATACGACTTGATTCTTGGGGCAATGCAAGGACTTGATATCCTAGTCCTATCACTTCAAAAAGAAAAACTATTCACCTTAAAGGACAAACAATACACATTAAATACCGCTTCTTTTGGTGTGAGGGCCACAACCACACACCCCTTTTTTCCTAGCACCGGTACCTCACTGTGTCACCTATTAGAACTATATATGGATTGATTATAATTCTCTTGAGATACGTAAGAAAACCTGAGCACTTCCCCCATGGGCCCAACTTAACTCTCATTTTTGGTCCCTCGACCTAAAACCTTCCCAGGGAACACATGGTAATCAGGACTCTGGGTCCTCATTCACGTCGGGTTTCATAATCACTTTACCATGTGTCCCATGCACTTCTTACCAATCCATGGCCCGGGCTCTATGACCATAAACTAAGACCACTCCGTGTCCTCACCAAAAGACTTTAAACTGTATAACACCTTTTATAACTACGTATGGCTTGATTCCCATCTTTATAGGATACGTAGGAACGCCCTGTAATTTAAACTCGGGTCTAGCCCCAGGGATCATCAATCCTGTTCCTCCTCATTTTTGGCCCCCTTGCCTGACCCCTTGTGGGGAACCATGTGACTGCAGATTTTCCTTGAACAAGTTCAGGATACCCCACGATGACATTGGGAAGTGACAGTTCCCTCACCATAGAGGTCCTATCTGAAAGAAAGAATGATCCCTGATCAGACCGATGCAGCCATCTAATGTGCTTCCACCACAGTGGCATAATTTCAAGAGTGTTGGATTCTGTTTGAACAAACCATCACTCCACATTCCATGCTTTGCATGCCCCTAATTCAGACCCCGTCATCTTTCACATCCAAAGGAACCCCCTAATAGTATGGATACTCAGCCTATGGCCTACCTACTGTCCTGGGCCATCGTTCCAGAAGACTAAGGGATGAAATTTTGAGTCAGGCCCTATGTTTCGAACATGGTCAGTGGTCGACCCTCGTTTGTCCTCCCCATTTCAAGATAATACAATATAGATAATGTGTTTTGAACATGGTCAGCGGTTATCCTTTATTTTCATGCCACCCCTGCAGTGTTTCGAATATAGGGTATCGTAATTTACCTTTTCTGTTCCCCTATGTTCGGATTGATTCTAACACCCCTAGAGTTACCCCACTCGTGCATTAGATCACACTGGAGAGACGATATGTTGATTATTTTGAGGCCCTCTTCCTTATTTAGACCTCATCCTTATCTTCTCAGGAATCTGGATTGGTTGTTCGAATCACGAAATCCCATAACTCGGTTGATGCTCCCACGATCAAGTGAAGTAATAGTTTGAACATCCCTTGTTTCCCACATTGGATGCAACCCGCGTGAGCTTAGGAATGGATTGATATTTATTCCAGTACTGTGGTTGAATGCGTTAAAACAAATAGACAAGTAAATAAATTTACTCATACATGCAGTTCAGAATAAGAAGCAGTAAAGAGAAATGAGTTTATGAGTTCAGCCAAAAAAGGGACCTTAAGGGTTAGCTTCTTGGATGGATCATTCCAACGCTGCTACCTTTTGGCTGGTGGCCTCCAGGATTGCTTCCCACCCCCTGAGGACTCTCTCTTCATCAGTGGCCACTGAGCACAGTCTACTGACCCTAGACCTTGCTTGCGCCTGTTTAGTTTGAAGTGCAGATATTTGGTGACCCACCTCCACTAGTTGCTCTTGGGAATCTGCCAGCTGGGCACTCAACTGGTCCACAAGTCTAGAACAGTTTACAATGAATATCTCCTTGTCCTTCACCTGTTCTTCGAGGTGTCGGTCCTCTTGTTCTGATATTATTAACGCTTGGGTACTCCCTGACCCCTCCTGACACTAGGCAACGTCGAAGCGTCGACTTCTCTCGTGCAGCATCTCAGCCATGTAGTCGTGGATTGTCAAATGAAGGGGTTGAGAATCCACACCTCCAACATAAAGAAAGCAAAGCCTGGTGTGGAGTGATCTCATCTGCTTTAGCCATTCCATCTGAGGCTGACTGGGAAAGATCTTAATTCACTTCCACCCTTTGCTTCACGTCCTCCGACTCTCCTTAGCCACCTTATAGTCTAAATCATCAATCTCCTCAGGGTATGCGGGCCGATAGTTGGGGAAGGAATCCAGCAGGCTAGGAGCAGGGTCTTCTTCGGGCGTGCTTCCCAAGGGGTTAGGCTCTTCAATGCCTGGGCGAACTTCCTCTCTTTCCTCGATCCTGATAGTTTCTTCGAGAACTTCTGGTCTCGACCCGGCATTGGCACCGCTGATGTCCACATCCCATTGATCACCGAGCGTCGGGGCCAGATTGTTTTGAGAAGTGTGGGACACCAAATTTTCAGTTTAATCAATTGTGGATGACCTGGGTTCGGCAGCCCGACGAGCTTCCAAGGCTGTGATTACTTCACAAACAATGAGCACCTCGATCAACTAAGCTCTCTGACAGTGAATACCGACATTGAAGTAATGAACATACATGAGCCCAAAGCATCAGCCTCTGGTGTTCTAGCCACTACAAGAGCTGCCATTATGGGGGATCCCTCAGCGCTCATCAGCTCAATAATGGGCGTCATCTCCCCACCTTGTTCTACCGGCGCCTCCTCCCCTTTTAATGGAGACCCTTGGTCAGCGCCCATATACTCCTAAACAAGGTAAGGAGATCCAATTATGTGCTACAAGAAATGACGAGGGGAAAGGACAGATAAGGGCTGAGACGTACCTCAAGCAGTTTAGTTATATCCACATTAGAGCCGATGATCTCGCCACTCTCCCGTAGACTCCCTTGGTGGGACGCCCCCTGAGACCCTCCACCTTCAGGCTCCTATTCTCCTTCACCCCCTCCTTCTCCTTCTCCTTCTTCCTCCTCTTCTGTCTTGGCACCCTTCGGATCATCGTCACTGTCTTCATCCTCTAATGGCATCTTTTCTAGGTCATGATCCTGGCCGAACATAACTTTAACCAAGAAAGATGGCTCCTCACGTTGACCTCGTTGGAGTGCATACACGTCCATGGCCATCAGACACGCATGCCGACAATGAATGTTCACCCTGTCGACAACCCGAATTAGTCCAACCTCCGGAAGCTAGATTCCATCTCACACTATCTTTTTTCAAAGAGCTTCAGTACTCATAGACTAGCGCAGGGTCATCCAGGCTGACCACAGAGCTGAGAAGATTGCTTCACTGGAAGGTTGAAGCTGATACCTTATCTGCTTCCTGGGAAGTTCCCTGGCCACTTCATGATCTCTTATCCCCCTAGGCGATGGGGGAACGACCACGCCATGCGACGTCCCTGCCACTGAAGTCCCGGCCTGTGCGGGACCAGTAGCACGATGATATTCCGACCATTGTTCCCTGACAACACCCTGCCTGCTCTCTCGCCGCCCAGGTTTTACACTGGCTACCTTGAGTTTCTGAACTCGCCTCCAAAAAATCCCCCCAGGGTGCGCTATATCCCACTGTTCGGCATATTTAGTTGAGAGGCCAACATCAACTCCATTGGGAGGAATGGTGATAGTGTCGCCAGAGCCTAGGGTCGTGAACATCAGCCACATTTGGTGAAGAACACAGGGATGCCTTTCTTCTCGAAAATTTGTGTACACCTTCTTTGGCATCCGATGGAGGCAGCCGAACTGCCTAGCGAACCTGTACGGCACGTAGTGCTCGCAAAAGATATTCCTATCAATCCGAGCCATGGGCACCCCACCTCTAATGCTCTGTAAGTATTCACATTGCTCCAGTGAGCCGTGCGTGCTATCTATCATCTGGCCAGTCGGGGTGGGGAATGGGCTGAAAGTGAAGTTGACATGATTGATGATTCTGATCCTTAATCCCTCCTCATTAATGGGTCAACGACATGACCCCGAAGATGTTCAGAAAGGAAGGTTGCAGGACATTACATGGTGGGCGAATGGTGTTCGGGAAGGTATACATGCCACAATGGGTCGTGACCCAGCCACAAAAGATCTGGAAGGGGCCACAAATCCTCCTCAGTGACCCTCCTCTTGAAATGTGTCCCAAAATGGCGTATAGATGAGCCAACACATGGACTCCCATATTGAATCTTTGATTGGAGGCCATGATGCCAGCCATCACTAGGGTCACTGGACGAACCCCCATCCTTGCATCCCTCACTGGTAGGATCCATCCACCCAGGAATGGAGCAAGAAACCCAGCATAACGCATGTTCGGGTCCCAACTCTCATTTATGCTGAAGCCCCATGACTGATAATTCCCCACCTCCAGGATCCTCCAGTATGATTCTATGTTTCTCCTCTACATTGCGGTCGGACACCGTCTCCCTCGCCCTAGCATCTTAACTTCCGGATCTTTCTGCAGGAACAAGCTGAACCATTTCTTGTAAGAAATTTACTTCAAGAAATCCTTGACCCCCAGCCTCTCCTTAGCCAGCTCCAACAAGTGCCATGTCAGCATAGGGGTTTGTGATCCGTCTCCCCAGGTGTTCCTCATTGGGAGGAATTCATCGTACTTGTGCCCATCCAAAGGGATACCCCCGATGCAATGAATGTCCCAAAGGCCGATGCAGAATTCCCCATGATGAAGGTGGAAGGTATTGGTATTAGGGGACCATCGAGTAAACAGCTCTGGCCCGAGTTCAGGCTGGCGATAGAAGTGAAATTGTGACGTCCACACCACCTCGAACAAACCGATGTTCTGCAGTTTGGACCCAAACTGGTCGCATGTCTGGCGAACCCAATATGCCCAGGCCTATTCACTTGTGAAATTGCCTCCAGACTGCAGATCCCAATCCTACATCCAGTCTTTGGCCTCGTCAGTAACACTCTGATGGAAGGTGCTTGCGTAAAGGGTCAGAGAACTCTCCGCGACAGGGTCACTCCCCGAGATGGTCCTGGTCCTGGGATTCAAGATGTAAACATCCATGTGTCTGGTTTCTCTAGTAGGATGGCCGTTGTAGGTGATGTTATACCGGGGTAGGTCATCCTCGTGAGTCACCCATGACCGCGGTGTGTCGACCTCAAACCTTGGCACATGTACTTCCTCCAAGATTCTGAAGTCCCAGATTGGCAGGTTGGAAGACAGTGCATACTCCTTCTGTGCTGGGGTCAACATGTTGAAAAGAGTATTGTTGCTGGATACGATCTTTCGGTCTCCATAAACCTCATGGTTGGTGACCATCTCAGCCCTTCGAGTAGCGGACGCGGATTCCCTCTCAACGTCAGTCCGATTGGAAGTCATCTCCTACCGTTAAGGTTTTGAGAAGTCTGCGTGAAAAAACAGTTGCTGGTGTGGAAAAGCAGTGGCAGGCATGGAAAATCAGCTGCTGGCATGAAAAATCGGATGTTGGCATGGAAAATCCCGGGTTGACGTGTAAAATCGGAGACTTTTCACGTCGAATTATGTGCAACCGAAGCATTCTTTGTGCTGGCAGAGGAATTTTTTTTCACACATGAGAGATCCTAGATTATTGCGCAAGAAAATCTATACAGAATAGGGGACCCATGAGGTATTTTATAGGGGTGATGATCGGTTTCCGCACGTGTGCGAAAAGAGGATTTCACGCTCCGTATCAGTTTTTCGCGCCGCTCCGATTTTAAGCATGCGCCGGCCCCAGGGAGTCCTGTATGTCGGCGTTTCCCATAGAATCTAACATTTGTGACCCCTTGCCGATCCAATTCTGAGTGGGGGAATTTGTAGACGCCGAAAAATGCTCAAAGGCAGAGGAAGGTTCGGGCACGACAAAGCGAATCCATATTTGGAACTAGCGATCCATTCTGGAGATCCCGTAGGGGCGGCGCGAAAAAAATAATGACTTGTGCGAAAAAAATATGTCATGCGCAAAACATTATGGGATTCATGAGAGTTCTCCATGCGGGCACAGAACCTTTTCATGCCACCACTCCGCACGGTTGATCTACGCACTCCCAACGCCCGACGCACAAATATTTCACGCCCGCTTGTTTTTCGCACAAACCCTTGATCCCAGGCCCCTATAAATAGAAGGCCACCACTTCGAATTCTAAGCCAATGAATCTGAACTGTCTCCCCTACGTGAAATTCCTCTCTCGTGTGCGCAAAAAGATGGTTCTTAGGTACTAAATTTTTTGTGCCAGGTCTCTCGGGGGCCAGCTTTTGCGTGAGACCCCTCGGGCATGATCCTTGTCTGAATCCCATCGAGCCCCTTCCCCCGCGCGCAATTCCTTCAAATTGCGCGCAATCCTGTCATCTGCGTGCAAACCCTTCCAAATTGCACGCCCTCTATTGCACACCCGGACTGAAACTTTCACACCCGAACCTGATTGCATGCTTGGTCGGGACTTTTTCATGCACGACGCTTAATTGCGCGCCACCCCGGCCGATTTTGCGCCAGTGCATTCCTTTTCGTACAAGCAGCTCAATTACGCGTCGGCCCGCCCCTTTTCGCGCAAAAGTGTCTTTTGCGTGCAAGCCTCCCGCCTTACACGCCCATGATTTCCCTATTCCGGGCATCAGTTTCGGGTGCCTCCCATGGCCAAAGCATCTTCACCATATACTCATTTCTCGTGCAACCTTTTTGGTTCGCACGAAGTAACTTCAAAGTCCCCTGGACAATATCGCCCGTTGCGTTGCTTCGCCTCATGCTTCTTCACATAGGCACACTAACGACTATTTCTTCTTCGCATAGCCATGCTAACGTGGACCCCCTGATAGTTCTCTCTATGACACCCACTTTTCACAGCATTGCCTATCCATTCTCTTTACCAAGGAGCAAAGGGTACCAGTTATGTATGTCTTAGGGGTGTAGAGCAAACCCACCTCGTCCGAGCTATAGGACGTTAAACTGCCAAGCACCATCTTCTTCAGCACATAATGTTAAATTGTGACCTTGCCCCATGCCTCGCACGCGGGGTTCCCCCAAATTGGACATTTTTCATGCTCACTGGTCTCCAAGGGAGTGAGATCATTCCTCACATGGAATGAGATCCTCTTTTTCAGAGCGACATCTGTCTGTGGGGAGAGGGCAACCATCCTGGTCTAAGCCCCTAGATTTTCTTGCCAGAGGCGGTATCCCTGATCCTTCTTTCTTCTTCGATCCCAAGGACCAGGGGGAGGGGGAAATGGATGCCGGACCCCTCCTTTCTTCGGTACCAAATCCCTCTCCCGCTGGGCTTTTTCGCCACCGGGCCTCCATCCTGGAGTAATTCCCAACCTTCTCGGGCCACTAATAATGGGTATGCTCTTGTTTCCTCTTTGTGCTGCCAACTACGTGTAGCCCCAGTCCACTTCCCACGGACGCACCTTTCGCGACGTGATCGTCAGGTCTTTGCTGCCTCTTGTTTCTCACACCAAGCATTACTCACGTGGGCTTAGAGTAAGCATCGACCATGACATCCACCCTGAGAAGCCTAGAGTGTAAGCCCCACACCACCTGAACTATGTGATCTTTGATCCTTGCCAAGGTAGGGTACGTAGGAAGCCTCTCCAAGGTTCAAGCTCAACATCCATTGGACCCCAGGTCCACCTTCACGTCAGTTCCCACCCACCTGAACTACATGGTCTTTGATCCTTGCTAAGGCAGTGTATGTAGGAAGCCTCCCTGAGGTTCAAGCCCACCATTCATCCAGTTGTTATGACCCCTTTATGTCAGTTCACCAACACCTTGGGCTGCCTCAGGGCATAAACCCCAAATGACCCCATATCCCAAACTACATGGACTTTAATCCTTTCCAAGACAGGGTACGTGGGAAGCCTCCATGAGGTTCAAGCCCAAAACCCAGCAGTTCTGACCCCCTTCACGTCGGTTCACCCTCATCCTGCATGACATTAAACTATGGACCGCATTCAACGGTAAGTTGTTGTGACCTTGTTCAGTGGTAAGCCGTTGACACCCCCACCCAGCGGTAAGCCGTTGCAACCCCATCCAGCGGTAAGCCGTTGAGACCCCATCCAGTGGCAAGCCGTTAAACCCCAATCAGTGGTAAGCTTTCGTTAGATGAACTATGTGGACCTTGATTCCCTACCACAAAGATACGTAGGAATCCTCTTTAAGACTCAAGCCCAAAACCATCATCATCCTCATGTCGGTTTCATCCAATTCGCCAACCAATTCATTCATCCACCCATCATCCATCTTGATTCTTACCCAGACTGCCAGATACCGGTAGGATCATGCCACCTTATATCCCATTCCCCTCAATAGTAACCAGAATGTCAACCACACATTGGCCCCAATATTGGTGTTCCCTCCAGGGGTTGCACCCATCTGATCCACTCTAGTCAGTGTTCTGATCAGTATGATCTGTCTCCGCTGGACGTTAAACATGTGGCATACCCTATGTTAAACATGGGAAGTTGAGGAAAACCTCAGATACATGCCCATGGCATATGATTCCCCACATTCTATGTGGGATGCCTCAGGCTTCTGCGCCCTTGAGAAGCCCTATAATAAGAGACAAAAGACAGATGCGCCAGTGCACCAGTGCCCAGACATTCCAATGATGCCCAACATGACTAATCCCCTGAACGAAGGTTGCTGCCCTAACCAGACCCCTTGGAATGTCCCGACAGAAGCAGTGTAATTTACTTGTGTCCATGAAGATATGGCGCTAGGAAGAGTTTCACGAACAACATATTAAATTTATAAGGGAGACCCGGACTAGGTGACGAGTTCTGAGGAGGAATCCATAGAAGGAAGAACCGACATCCCATCATCTCATTTCGATCAAGGAGAAAACGTCCCTGAACATGGAGCGGATGTCACCCACCTTTGAAAAGTGGGAATGTGGGGCAAAAAAAGTGTGCCTTTCATCCTCAAATGAGATGGATGCATGCGCCCCGATGAAATCATTGGAAACAATAATTAAACCCCACCTATGTCATATTAAATAGATATTATATTTATCATAAAACATATGTTTATGAATATTTTCATTGAATATCTTGATTCACGTTATAGTGGGTAACTACTATAACCCTTCATATTGAAATAAGTTGCAGAAAAACAGAGTGCAGGGAAAACTAAGAAGTTCGAACTCCCTGCTTGAGATCCCGGAAACTCCAACTCCTGCTGCTCGATGGTAGAAGCTATTCTGGACATTGTGGTTGGTTTTAATGCAACAATAGAGTTAAGAGAAATGAAATTCATATTGAAATAAGTTGCAGAAAAATAGAGTGCAGGGAAAACTTAAAAGTTTGAACTCCCTGCTCGAGATCCCGGAAACTCCAACTCCTACTTCTTGATGGTAGAAGCAATTATGGAATTCGCTTGATGTCCCGCCCTGGTAATCGAGGTATGAAATGATTTGATCTGCTGATCTCGGTACTCCAATCTGCTCCGAATGGAAGATGTTCGTTCCTCTTGTTCTGCTTCCCCCAGTCTCGAACAAAGTCTCCAATCCACTCGATGTGGCAGTGTTTTAACACTCATTTCCACACCCTTTTTGTATTTTTAACTGACTTTTTTATATGAAAATGTTGTTTTTTATTAAATAATAAATAATTATTGTGTCTTTGAACTTGCTGTGTAAAATAATCAGTTTTTAGTTTAAAACATGCATTTTAATGTGCATTAGTGTCATTTTAAATAATTCTTAAATTAACTTAGTCTTGCGAATTAGACTTTTATTTATTTAATCTTTTATTTTTATAATTTTTTATTCTAGTTAGTTTATTAATTCATTAATTAAATTAATTAATTCTTTATTCTTTAAATTGTAAATAAATAACTCTTCTTGGTTTTTAGTCTTTTAATAATTTAATATTTTTTAACAATTTAAGTTTATTCAATTAATATTTATTATTCTTTAATTTACTCTATTCTTTAATTAATTGGTTAATTAATTTGAGAATGTAACAACAATTATGTTAATTTGTTCTGAATTAATTTTTTATATAACAAAAATAAATTCCTTCTTTTAAATAAAGCATAATTAATTTTATTATTTAACTTTGTTTTAGTTAGTTTTTTTTAATTCCATTCTATTTAATTTAATTTATTAATTGATTAATCTATTTTTAGTTTTATTAAATTATTTATTTATTTATTTTCTTTGTTGTGTTTGTTTGCAGGTGCCACCGTATTGTCTACACATTGTCTAACCGTTTCAAGAATGGTCGAACGTCGCACTTCATTACACCCTTACGGTTCCACACTCACGGTCCGTGAGCAACACTCATGGTGCCACAGTACCCCCCATTTACTGTCTCACCGTAACACTCATGGTGCCTCCTTTCACGGACCCCCAGCGCCTTCCCTGTCTTCCCCCATTTACTGTCTCACCGTAACACTCATGGTGCCTCCTTTCACGGACCCCCAGCGCCTTCCCTGTCTTCCCCCACCAGTGCCAAGGTCTCACCGCTTCCACACTGTCTCACCGTAATCTCACTGCCTCCTTCCACAGAAAACCTGGATCCATTCCGATGCTCCTCTGCTCCCTCCTCATCCACCCATCACCGCAGTATTAAAAAAAAATCAATCGTACATCAGAAACACTAGCCACCCGCAACAAAAAACAGCTTTAGAACCATAATTTCACAATAAAAAATCAACCGATCAACATAATTTTCAAAATTGAAAATCAATTTTCTCAGCAAAAAAAACCATAATCTACCAGAATTGAAATCCATCAAATCTGAAGTCACCACACTCTTTCCCCTCTGCCGCGCTGCCCCCCGGACCAAGCCTTCGTGAACCAGCCTTGCAGATCTGCCTCGCCTCCACGGCCAGGTCACCACGAACCCTAACCGACCACCGGTCTCACCCTTCGCCATGGCCTGACCTCCCTGTCCGCACCCTTGATCCCGAAGCCCACATCCCCTCTGTCCCCTTCGTCATCGTCCACTACTGGAAGACCCGTGCCAGCCGTCCACCTGCCTGCACCCGCACGAACCCCTCGCCGTGCACCCCTTGCTCTACAACCGTCGACGCCCCCTGAAGTGACGCATGAACCCTCTGCGCCGAACAGAACCACCCGACCCCCCATTTCATCTTTTCTTTCTTTATTAGTTTAGTTTTTAATCTATTTTATTATATCATATAATATAATATATATATTATATAGTATATATATCATATACTATAGAATGATAATAATAAGATTAATTATAAATTTTATATAAGCTTATATATAGTATTAGTATATCATATTAATAAATATAATTACATATAATAGTAATAATAATATTAGGTATTATATATATATTAGTAAGTATTTTTATTTAAGTAGTAATATTAATATATAGAATATAATAGTTTCATTTTATTTTTTATTTGACTCACATGAGTTTAGTTGTGCAGGGGGAGTTACTGGCAGAAGCGGGATAAAGAAAATAGTTCATGGGAAGTTGCGAGAATATTCACGAGTTCGTTGCACGGGGGTTGTTTGTACTTACATGGAGTTCACTCGGGAGCTGGTGACGCGCACTCAAAAGCACGCCACGTGGATCTGCTCTCTGTTATGTCGTTAATTTAATTTTTATGTTTTCATCTCCAAATAAGTGGACCCTCGACTCCTCTCTTCATGGGCGGCCAAGAAAAAAGAAGTAAGACAGAAGCGGCCGAGGGCCGGAACAAGGAATGGGGGTGGGCATCATTCCACAGCGGGAGGAGGAGACTCCATCCCAATTCAACATCCATTTCATCCACATCTCATGGACAGGGATCATCTTCGACCTAAAGACGGGACCTGCTCCTCCATTCTCCACCTCACCCTCCTTTCTCTGTTTTAGTTTTAAGTTCAATTTTGTTTGTAAATACTTGTGTGTGTTTTGTTAATTGAATTGTGATGTTTGTTTTATTTGTCTTGTATCGTTCATTCTTCCTCACTTCGTACTGTTATCTCAAATCTCCAGAAATGGAGATCTAACTTGTGGGGTTAGATCCAGGTTATGAAACCCAACACGATCTGGAGATCCACACATTAATGCAATCATGTTCTCTTTATTCGCCTTGGTAGATCACATCTGCGAGTTAGATTTAGCGAGATCGAGATTTTGCATAAGACGATTTGATAATTTCTTGTTTATTTTCTTCTCCCCTTATTGTATTGATTTCTCGAACTAAGAATCAACATTGTTTGTGAAATTTGATGATCTTAGAAGGATCATTTTTCCGAGTGACAATCTTTGGCTGGAATGATCTTGCTGAGTGAATCACTTGTAGTTCGGAGGAATGCTTGAGCAGGGAAGAAATTTTATGATTGAGTGTTTAATTTCTAGGCGAGACTGGTGTGTGATCTATGACATCGATCATGCAATGTGCAAATTTAAGAATTGTTCATGTTGATCTAGGAAGGCGAGTAGGGGGTGGATTAACCTGGGTCCAGCCTTGTTCACACAGACTTTCTTCTTCTCTGTCCTGGTGTCATTTGTTTGTTTTGTGCCTTGTGTTCTATCTGTGCCTTCTTTCTTTCCTTGGTTTTGTCCTTGTATCAGTGTTCTTTGTTTTTTTTCTTTCATCACTTTCTGTTTCCCTCTCCACTGTGCTCTTTAGCACTGATTAGTGTTTCCATAGGAGTGTGTTTTTATGTTTTCAATGTATTTAAAAATACGAAAACATTTTTGGAATGATCACTTAGGCTCTCGAAACTACTTCCGTGAGAGCGACCCCGAAGTTAGCCACTGTTCTATATTTTGGGTCTTTATAAATGAAAACTTGACCGTCCTCGCGACAGGGATGCCCGTAAAATTTTGGCGTTGTTGCCGGGGAAGAAACAAGTTTCTTAGTGGTTTTTCCAATTTTATTTTTTTTAAAACATAAAAAAACATATTAAAAAACAAAAAAACACACACACAGTGATGAACTCTAACGAAACTGATATAATATCACTATTTGACCCAGTTCAAGAGCTTGAGGAGGCAGTTGCTAAGTTTCAATGTTGGATGCATGAAAGACAGCATCGAGAACTTACTGATAAGGAGACATATTATTCTCATGAGATCATACAGTTAATGCAACAAGCCATGGATAAGGTCAAAGGATACCAAGAAGACAGTGTTGTACCACCACCTCCCATTGAATCCCAACATTCTGGAAAATAGTTGAGAATGAAAGAGAAAAGAAACAGAAGAATGAAAAAGTTAGAGTTTCCCAATTTTGATATGGATTTTTTCATGGAGTCAAAGATGGAAATTCCCGAACCAATTTTTGAGGATGTTTTCAAGGGTTGGAAGGATATGGAACTTTCAATGATTAATGATGATGGGCATTTCTTTGATGGTCATTTTTCCCTGATTTCCATCCTATTGATTTTTCTTGTAATAACTGTTTTAATGACTTCTCAATGCTTCAACAGGTGGAACCATCACATGATATTATTTCATTCTCCTTGGAAGACTCAGCAAGTGAGGTGGTGTGTTTTGAAGAGAGGTTGGAGGAGGTTGACTACCTCGCTCATGCCTCAGACCCTCTCCCAGGATCACTATTCCTTCATGAGGAGGAACAAGCATCACTGATAAAGGGAGTTGACAATTTTATGGAAGAAGCTGTATTTCTATTCAACTTAGATTATATTGAAGCTGATTTTAATTTTTTAGCTCTTTGTGCAGGTTTTGAAGATGCATCTCACTTTTGTGATTTCCTGGAGATTGAGGAAGTTGTGGTTTCTTCTGTTGAAGAGTTAATGGAACTCCCAATTCTGGATAACACTTCCAGTTTGGGAGTTATTTTTGAAAAATATTTTTTAGAGATGTGAACAAGTTTAAAAGTGGATGATGACACATTAATTGCTTTCCAAGAGGAAATGTTTTATTGGAATGAATCAGAATACAAGTCACATCAATGTTTTCCAACATTACAACTTGTACACCCTCAACCTCTAGATGCAGAAGAGGGGAAGTACCCCTGCCTTTTGTATTCCCCTACACCATTAAACTTGAAGTACCTCACTGTGAAGGAGGAGAATTTGGTTGAAGCAGCACATGGGGTACTCTAAAGGTAAAAAGTGACAAAAGTTGGAAGGAATCACATCTGGTGGTTCTTGAGCAAGAAGCTAAATCCTCCATCAGACTGGGGTTGATCTTAGGACTGTCCAGCTGTGGATAGTCAAACAACAGCACCCCCTAGGGGGTTATCCCAGTATTATCCCTTTTCATTTCTTGCTTTAGTTTCTTTTTTCATGTTGTTTTTAATATTGAGTGTTGTTTTCTTAGGACAATAAACAAGCAGTAGATTCCACGTGGATATCATTCAAACCCCAAGGGAGTAATCCATTGCATCATATGGATAACATTTCTCTCTACTCACTCTTTTGGGTTACTTATCTTGAACTTTAAACTCAAAAATCTTATTTTACTTATTTGAACCTATAGGTTCTGAAGAGGAATAATAAACCAGTGATGCTGAAGCAGATCTGTTGATGAAATCCACTTCTAAAGGTCCAATAATTCCGAGAAGTGTTGTTCTGCCTTTTTCACTTTCAATTACTTGCTTACTCTTCACTATGAACTAAGTGTGGGGGACTTCCTCCTAATCTATGAGAAATGACTATGTTTTCTTGCATGGGTGTTATTTGCTAGTATCTAGAGAGTTGAAAATGTATTGTGAGCTGATTTTCTGCAACATGCTTCCATCCACTGATTTTATTTTCATTATGATGCTACTGCACATCACTGTTAATCATGCTACTAATTAGAGTAAATTATAACATCTTTTGTCTGCTCTTTAAAAATTCAAAGCATGAATATTTTAGGAATAGAACTCAACTTGGTTGCTGGTGATTGTTGCTGGGGTTGGGATAATTTTCTTTTATTGGATGTTTTCTTTTCTTTTACTTTTTGTGTGGCAAAGAAAATTTTTAAACTTTATTGATACCCCTCCATATCCTTTTTTAGCTGAAATTTCCATCTGTTTTGAACTTAAACTGTCTCCCACCTTGAGAGTTAACACTGGGGACAATGTTGGGTTTTAAGTGTGGAGGGTTCATTCTAGTTTCATGTTGAACTCCCCCTTCTTGAACCTAAGTTTGTGGTTGTTTAAAAAAATGGTCAAATTTATTTCATTTTTTCAAAAAATATTTTAAAATTCCTTCAAAATTTTTCAAATTCTTTCATCACATGATGGTCATTGTAGGTTCAATGGTACTTCATCTTTGTCATGTTTAGTGGATAACTATTTGCTGGATGTTGAGAGTGGCACTTAGTAAGAAACTGTTAAGTATGACTGATTGTTGAGTGCAATTGTTCACTGTCTCAATGGATCCATCTGTTTAGGAACTGAGGATAATAGTATGACAGGATAAGTTTTGTGGAGTAAGGATCATGGATTACGGTAACTTGATGTTCTCATTAGAACCCCATGGACTCAAATTTTTATTAAATAACATTCAATCACTTTAGGAAGTTAATTTTAATGATTATTAATTAAGTCCTTTATAACTGGAGTAAAATGGGAAAATGGGATCCCATGGTGAGTATCTGAGACAAGGTGCATTGGGTGCATTTCTGTGAATAAATAAAGCCAATTTCAATCTTAATAAGTGCAATGCACAGTGCTATGCACATGGAATATGGCTGGGAAAGATTAAAATAAAGTGCCCTTGTCAAAAATGAACTCATTAAGGTGAGGGGAATTTGGAACCCAGATGAAGAAGGGATAAATTGACTGGGTTAATATTCATTTGAGTTGAGTCAATAAAGTGATGAATTTAATGGACTTTAATTTTTGGAACCTTGGGGAAGGTGAGAATGGAAGGTGTACTTGGTTAAGTTTTAATTTCCACTTCATCTAACCTATCAGCACTCCTTGAATTAGTACTTGAATTGGAAGGTGATGTAGAACAGTTAATGAATGCACATAGGAGGCAGGACATACTTGAAAGTGTACAAATTTGTGATGTTCTTGACTTCCAGTGGGTTTTTGAAGCTAGACATGACATAATTGTTAAACAACTTTTGAAAAAACCTAACTCATTGTTTGGTCCTGCTCCTCTGGATATTTAAGTTAAATCATGCACCTTTTAAGCTGAAACTCACTAAACTTCTTTCTGTTTTAAGGTCAAAGACATGAATTTGTTTGAGGACAAACAAATCTTTAAGTGTGGGGGAGTTTGATGTGGTTGTGCTTTAACACTCTTTGCCACACCCTTTTTGTATTTTTACTGACTTTTTTATATTAAAATGTTTTTTTATTAAATTATTGATAATTATTGTGTTCTTCAACTTGCTGCATAAAATAACCAGTTTTTAGTTTGAAACATGCGTTTTAATGTGCATTAGTGTCATTTTAAATAAATCTTAAATTAACTTAGTCTTGAGAATTAGTATTTTATTTATTTACTCTTTTATTTTTATAATTTTTCATTATAGTTAGTTTATTAGTTCATTAATTAAATTAATTAATTCTTTATTCTTTAAATTGTAAATAAATAACTCTTCTTGGTTTTTAGTCTTTTAATAATTTAATTTGTTTTAACAATTTAAGTTTATTCAATTAATATTTCTTATTCTTTAATTTACTTTATTCTTTAATTAGTTGGTTAATTAATTTGATAATATAAAAACAATTGTGTTAATTTGTTCTGAATTAATTTTTTATATAACAAAATTAAATTCATTCTTTTAAATAAAGTATAATTAATTTTATTATTTAACTTTGTTTTAGTTAGTTTTTTTAATTCCATTATATTTAATTTAATTTATTAATTTATTAATCTATTTTTAGTTTTATTAAATTATTTATTTATTTAATTTCTTTATTGTGTTTGTTTGCAGGTGTTGCGGTCACGGTGCCACCATATTGTCTACACACTGTCTCACCGTTTCAAGAATGGTGGCACATCGCACTTCATTCCACCCTTACGATTCCACACTCACGGTCACGATGAGACCGTGAGCAACACTCACAGTGCCACAGTACCCCCCATTTACTGTCTCACCGTGACACTCATGGTGGCTACTTTCACAGACCCCCCAGTGTCTTCCTTGTCTTCACCCACAGAATCGGTGCCACGGTCTCACCGCTTCCACACTGTCTCACCGTAATCTCACTGCCTCCTTCCACAACAAACCTAGATCCATTCGGATGCTCCTCTACTCCCTCCTCATTCAACCATCACCACAATATTAAAAAAATCAATTGCATAGCAGCAACACTACTCACCCGCAACACAAAACAGATTAGAACCATAATTTCACAATAACAAATCAACCGATAAACATAATTTTCAAAATCCAAAATCAATTTTCTCAGCAAAAAAAACCATAATAGATTTCAAAATCCAAATTTTCAGAAGAAACCCAAATTTTACCAGAATTGAAATCCCTCAAATCTGAAGCCACCACACTCTTTCCCCTCTACCGCACTGCCCCCTGGCCCAAGCCATCGTGAACCAGCCTTGCTGATCCGCCTCGCCTCCACGACCAGGTCACCACAAACCCTAACTGAACATTGGTCTCACCCTTCTCCATGGCCTGACCTCCCTGTCTGCACCCTTGAACCCGAAGCCCGCATCCCCTCTCTCCCCTTCATCGTCGTCCCCTGCTGGAAGACCCGTGTCAGCCGTCCACTTGCCTGCACCCGCACGAACCCCTCGCCGCGCACCCCTTGCTCCACAGCTGCCGACACCCCCTGAAGCACCGCACAAACCCTCTTTGCCGAACAGAACCACCCGACCCCCAATTTCATCTTTTCTTTCTTTTTTAGTTTAGTTTTTAATATATTTTATTATATCATATAATATAATATATATATATGTATATATATATATTATATAGTATATATATCATATACTATAGAATGATAATAATAGGATAAATTGTATATAAGCTTATATATAATATTAGTATATAATATTAATAAATATAATTACATATAATAGTAATAACAATATTAGGTATTATATATATATTAATAAGTATTTTTATTTAAGTAGTAATATTAATATATAGAATATAATAGTTTCATTTTATTTTTTATTTGACTCACGTGCATTTTTGTAAAGACCCATAAAATTCAAGGAATTTTTTTTTCTTAATTTTCTTTGGAATTTTACAAGAACGCAGTTTCTGACGGCACCTGATTCCGAGACTCGGTGTGCCCGGAATCATTTTCCGAAGTTTGGCTCGGGTACGTTCAGTGAACGAACGAGCGGGTTTTTCTAACTTTTGAACCGGTTCTCAGAATCAAATTCCTAGGGCACCGTTAGAATCGCAGTGCCGATATTTGCTTAGAAACGCCTCTTCCGGAGTTGCGTTTGCTCGGGTGTGGTTTTTAAATTTTTGGGGTAAAGTTAAGAAATAAAATAAAGTGTGCGACAACTTTATTTTTATTTCACTTAAAGCCACTTGAAAGCCACTTAAAGCTGCTTAAGCTGAGTTGATGCGGATAGGGTGCTATCCAAAAATATCCTACCAAGTGGGTAGGATATTTGTGAGGTGGGGCCCGCACGAGCCCCACCGTTTCTTTTTCGCTAAGTAACGCCCCCGCGAAAACCCGTCATTATGAAAGTCAACTAACGCATTTTCTTAAATTCTTAACGCACCAATTAAATGGGCGGTTAACTTCGTTAAATTAATTTTATGAATTAATTTAATTGTTTCTTAACCTGTTTACAATTCGTTGGAGTAATAATAAAATAAGACCAACGCACGACTTCTTGAGGATTGCTCGTTGAGAGGTTTTTGACAGAGATTTTGTGCCTTCATCCTCCTTCGCGAAGAACGCGAAGAACACGAAGAACGCCGTCACCCTTGGAGATTGACGACACTTCTTCCGAGACGTTCTTCCCCGCAACGATCTCCGATCACCAACTGCTTGAGGTAGGAGATTTTGGGTTTCTTCTTTTAAATCTCTTTGTGGGTTATAACAACATCATGGATTTAATTAATATAATTAAATCTACATGTTCTTGAACCTCGGAGTTCGTCGATGCGACACCGTATTCCGCGACGACGCGACGCCCTTCCGCGACGCGACGATCACCTCCTTCCGTGGCCATCACCTCCTTCCGCGACGATCAATTCCTCGAAGAACGCACGTTCGACGACTACGGCGAGGTAGAGATTTTTATTTGAGAACAATCTTTAATTCCCGTGATTGTTTCTTTTAAAACAAGGAGCCTAGATCAAAGTTCAATTTTAATTCTATTAAAATTGTTCCTTGCTTGTTATTCATGTGTTGAATATTTATTCCCGATTGTTATCACCTAACGCGGAGGGTGCAGGCAAAACAAACACGACCCGACCACCCTCCGCAGTTTTACGTTGATGCACGGATTGGAGGACGATGACAAACAGGGCCGCAATGGCGTTTTGAGGGCCTGGCAGTGAAGAATGGGACCCGGGAGGAACTTCGGCGCAGACGGAAGTGGATTCGGACCACCGGAGCAACTCCGGTGGCCCGCGGAATCCACCGGCGGCGGCGGCCAACCAGACCCGTGACCGCACGGGTCCGGTGACACACGAGATGTGGTAAATCCACGTCCGATGACCCAGTGCGGCCCCACGCGGGGCCGCGACGCTTCATTCTGCGGGGGCAGCGCCCCGCGGCTTCCTCCGCTCGGCCGGCTCGGCCGAGCCGAGCCGGGACGACCCGCCGGCCGGTTCGCGCCCAGGCCGGGCCGGGCGGCCTTGGCCGGACCGGGTCGCGCCCAACCGGGTCGGACTCGGACCCGGGTCGGGTCGACCCGGGGGTGGTGGGCTGGGTCGGTCCGGGCCCAGATCCCCCGTTTCTGGACCTTTTCTGTCTTTTGCTCATAACTTGAGCTACAGGCCTTCGAACGACGTGCCGTCAGTGGCGATGCGATCCTTGGATCGAGATGGTCATTTTGGTATATCACACTCAAGGTTTTGGAATACTTTGAGTTTGGCTGGGTTGGTTCGTACACGAAACCAACCGGGCCCTCGGAGCGGAAACGCTCATATCTTGAGCTTCGGACGTCCGATTGACGTGCCGCCGACTTTGTTGATTTCCTCTAAGTGAGAAGGATCTTTTGGCTTACTCCACCCGAGATTTGGATACAGGTGGAGTACGGTCGGGTTGGTTTTTCCTTAAAAACCAACCGGGCTCCTGGGACGAAAAAACCAATAACTCTCAGACCGGGAGTCCGATTGACGCGCCGTCTGCGACGTTGAGTTCCTGATGATGATACGGAACTTTTGGATACATCAAATATGGAATATGTGTCAGTTGATGTATCAGTCTCTCAGCTCGTGGAGCGGACCCTCCCGAACGAGCTTGTTGTGTGCGAGAACCCTAGAGTTGGCTGCGACTACTACTGTGACGATGACGACTGTGCAAAGATCCTCAGTGGATTCGACGGTGACGACTACAGCACTCAATGATCCTTTGTGGGTCAGTGCTACCGATCTTGTGTGGGTTCGATCCTGTGTGGGTTAGCGCTCAGCGGTCCTGTGTGGGCCAACGCCTACAGGTCCTGTGTGGGCCCGATCCTGTGTGGGTCTTTGCGGGGGTTAGTTACCTATCGATCCTTTGTAGGTCAGATCCTTTGTGGGTCATTTCGGGGGTTAGTACCTATCGATCCTTTGTGGGTCCGATGACTTAGATGGATCAGTGATCATCTCTATCGTCATTCGAAGAAGTATATCTATGTGAGCTGAAACCCTGTTTTCTTTCCTTGTGGACTGTGTTGTGCTATCCTGTGTGGATTTACGTTTTTATTTCCTTTGTGGAACTGTGTTGTGCTATCCTATGTGGATTTATGTTTTTCTTTCCTGTGTGGACTGGGTTGTACTTGATCTCGGATGTTGGAGCCGAGCAAGAATTGATGACTTAGGTATATGTATGGGAATATACCTAAGCCGTGTCGGGTGTTACTTCGTGTTTGTATATTTACTTTGTGGTTTATCCTTTGTGGATTCTGGGAGACCTTCGGGGGTCTCGGGGTCCCTACTGAGTAGATTATACTCAACCCTGCATGGGCTATGCCCGCACTACATTTTGTTGGTTGCAGACGACGGACAGCGCTGATCGTGGTGGAGGTTTGCGGAGCAGGACAGTACCTGGAGGTGGACCACTGGGCGGGACGTACTCGGAGTGGTCGGCTGGACCCGAGGAGCATTGGAGGATATCTGTACCCACCCTTCAGGTGGGATTTCCAGTGGACGGCTCGACGTTGCGGCTTACTTTTCAGTTGTTGTTTTCCCTTTCGATTTGTACTTTACTTTCGGTTTGGGTTTGTATTCTGGCCTACTTACTTTTCCGCACTTACTGTTGTACCAGTTTTTACTTAGTGTTTACTTTTTCCGCTTGCTTACTCTGTGGTGCTTGTTTACTTACAAAGGGAATGCCTTCCCTTTACCAGGATTTACGCCTTGGTGCTAGTCGCCAGCCCCTGGCCTATGGAAGGCAGGCTTGGGGTAGTCACGGCACGGGCCCCGGGGACGGGTCGTGACAAATTGGTATCAGAGGCGTTTCGGTTCTACCGCGGACTTTGATCTTTTCTATGTGAAGCAATAGTGTTTAGCGTATTGGGTGTGGTTATCAGTCCAGGGAGTCCAGTGTTGGTGCGGCGGCCGACGTATCCGTACACCAAGACCCTGACTTCTGATTTCCGACTTAATGCACGAAAACATTGATTGCATGTGTGATACAAGTTTTCTTTGTGATTACTTTATGTCACCTCACCAGGTATACTTTTCTGACCGTGGCGCACCTGTTTCCTTTTCAGGATGGCCCCATGACGGCAGCCAGCTAGGGTTCCGAGAGTCGTACGTGACGACAGCCCGCCGAGCGACGAGGCCTCGGTGCAGGGCCCTTTGACGGCGGAGGCACCGACGGTACCACTACCCGCCGAGCCACCGATGCTTCCAGCCCCAGCCGCTAACGATGTACGTCACCTTAGTGCACTGCATGAGTTCCAGCGCCAGCGACCGCCCAGGTTCCACGGGGAGATGGACCCCCAGGCAGCCGAGAACTGGCTGGAGGCAGTGGTACAAGTTTTCCGGTTAGTGAGGACACCAGCAGACCTCATGGTGATCCTCGCAGCGAGCCTACTGCAGGAAGCATCAGGCCAATGGTGGAGCTTGATACTCCAGGTGCACGATGAGGCCTCTCTCATCTGGACAGACTTTGAG